>BOPP01000033.1:2016467-2079793 GCA_017312745.1 Gryllus bimaculatus | reverse complement strand
GGGGGCGGGCAGGCCAGGCGGCCGGCGGGCCGTCGGCAGCCAGTCGGCGCCTGGCATCGGTCGCGACGCCACGCCAAGCCACGCGACGGAGGGCGAGCGAGCGGGCGGGCGGGTCACGTGACGGGCGCGCGAGTGCCATGTGAGGCGAGTGAGTGTGTGCGTGCGTCTGGCCTGTCCGAGCCGAGGAGTGAGCGGCGTGTGTGGGGCGTGCCGCAGCAGCGAGCGAGGCTTCGTGGGCGCCGCCATGGTGAGTGGAGTGGAGCGGAGGGCCGCTTGTCGCGTCGCCCCGCGCCGCCCCGCGTCGCCCCGCGCCGGGCGCATCGTTTCCGGCGGTGGACGTGCGGTGCGTAGGAGGCGGCTGGAGGCGCTGCAGGCAGAGCCAGCCCTCGGCGCCCGCGGGGCTCCAGCGCCGCGCGGGGGACGAATGAGTACGACGGCGGAAGAAAACGGCGCCGAACGAATTCCCGAGAATTCGACGTGCTACCTAGAAAGTGTGTCTCGTTGAGTGGGAAAAGTATTGTACGCTGCATCATAAACGTCTGGCTTCGTGACCGGATTTCACTACTACTAACTACAAATAGCTATCCTGTTCATATCATCTTGTGAACTTCGGGATTAGAGAATTCCGGTGGGAAACGAAACCATCTAACAAGAACGCTCCAAATGAAAAGACACGAGAATCACCCCATAACGACGATTTATCTATAAGGTTGTCTGTGCGACTAGGTGTTGATAGGTATTCGTCGACATCTAGTCGCGTCATAGTCCGCCCCGTGACACAAACGTACTCTTATAGCCGGCTTTTGGATGTCTCTAGCTTTAACGTCAAATAGCTCTCCTATTCACGTCATGATGTGAACTCAGTCAGAGAAGAGAGAATTCGATTGGTGAACCGCACCCATTTCACGGTTTCTGCCACGAGATTCTTAGCCCTGCACTATCCCGGAAATACAAATTGCATCTTAAAATCTGTTCATGACATTTTTTAATGCCAGGCACTTCAAAAGGAGAACGGAATGCTTATAAAAAATACTGAAATTTGATGGTTTAATGGTATTCTTTTGACACCACACTGTTCCTTACCTATATAGCATGACAAGCTGACAAATTGAGCAGCATCAGCAGCATCCTTCTCGTCATGTGCACAATGTGCAGAACATGAGTCGTGCGTTCTGTATCGAGATGGTGCCTTCCTGGTGCTCCTTCCGCAAACAGTGGGAGAACGTAGCCCTTGAATGCGGACATGACTCGCGAATCCGCTCAAAGGAGCGCTCTTGTCTTCACTCGGCGAAGAATTGGAAACGGTAAAAGAGCTCGTGAGCAGAAACGTAGAAAGAAAACGCGATCCAGGTAAATTGAAAACTATCTGTCATTGGCGAATAAATGTTACTTTCATATATCACATGCACATCCTGTTAGGAGGACGTTAGGTGAATGGTCTATTGCTATTAACAGAGAATGAATAAACATCTTAAAGACTGTAGTAAATTCAAATGAAGTCCTATCAATCTTTTTTTAATTTTCTTTTTCTTCCTTTTGGTTAAATATATCTCACCCCAGCAGTTATGAATTAATATTCATGATATTTTGTGATATTTGCTTTGCACTACGTACATGAAATACTTTTCATTAGTTATAAACACGGGCGCTCTGTCTGGAGGGGGATTTCTTCCCAATATGTCGAAGAATATTCTTAATTTTCTAATTACGTTTTGTTGATCATAAATCTTTTTATTACAGTATATTATAACGATGGTATATTGTTATCAGTCTGTGAAACAATAATATGGTGTACAAAAACGTTTTTGAAAAAAGCGTCCTTCATTAATCAAGTGGTGTTATAACATTCTCATATGATTTATAAGGTCTACGATATATTGTTACATTATATGAATCTGCAAAAGTACTTCCAACCATCATTTTTTTATCCGCGCTGTGATTCGAACTCACGTCTTTAGAGTTACCAAACCATTCGCATTACCCTTACACCACTAAAAACAACCTCATAACTGAACTCAATGTTCCCAAGTGAGAAAAGTTGAACATTTTAATTTGCAATTTTTGAAAATTCAGAGTTTTTCATTTACATATTTTCAAGATCTATTTCGAAAGAAAATATTTCATTACGGAAAAAGTCTCATAAATATTGTACTTTACAATGTTCCTTTTTGTGATTTTCGAAAACATAGAGTTCACCGAAAATGAAACTTACGCATTTTTAGTGTATCTATTGGTCGATTCTCGGGGAAAAAATTAAAAAAAATACATGAAGCCTTTTTACGAAAAAAATACTTTAAAAACTGCCAATATTTCACACATTACGCGAGCACTCATTTTTTTTAAATAGTACATGACATAATTCCAATGTCTCAGACTTTTGTTACCTGTCTTTAAACAACAGATTTCATTGAAGGAAAAAAAAAACCGTTTCGATTTCGTATATTGTGGTCGTAGGAAGACACTGAAAATGAAGACACTACCAATGTTCCAAAATTCAGAGTTCAATGAAAACCTTAGCCAAGTTTAAGCGTTTATTGCGCTTTAGGAGGAAAACATTTAATCGAAATATTTCGAGTTATGTTTGACAAAATTTTGAAAATGTTGAGGCTTCATGCAAAGTACCATCATAAATAAACAACCTGTTAGAGGTTGGAAATTACTACATATGGGAACAAGATTTATCGTATTTTTCGGTACCTGTGTCCCGCGAATTTTTTCTGCCAAAAATTCGGAAATTTCTACCGCAGTATTACAATATTTGCTGTTCTTACGAAATAAAGCGAGGAAGTAAAAAGCTTAGAAACGGAATAGGTTGCTGGTTCTCTACAACTAGTAGGTACAGGCTCGCCCTAGACTGCATTTTCACATCTAAAGGAGAGGACATTGCTTCCAATCACTGCCGTTTCTTATTTTAAATTCAGAGTGTATTATTGAATTTGTAGCTGCGAAATAACTTGAGCTTTTTCCATCTACCGCGTACAACTTCAATTAAAAAATGTTGTGGCGTAAACTAAAAGTCCGCGGAGGTTCCTATACGTTTTATGCCTCCTCCCCGTAAGGCAATGTTTCTAGGCAGAGACGCCCATTGCCATATACTCGTGTACGTACGAATGCGTGGCTTAGTGAGGCGCGAAGTGAAGGCCGGTGCGCGAGTCCGCAGGGCCTCCTCCGTCTGGCGGAGCGGTCGCATTTCGACGCGGTCGCTGCCGCTCCGGTCCGCGCCGCGCCGCGCCGCACCTGACACCATCGCATCCGCCGCGCCGCGCCTCCCGTTCGCGAGGGAAACCTGCAGGAATGCACCGGGTCGGCCTCCACGTGCACTACGCCGGCGCGCGGGTCGCCTCCTTTCGCACGCGAAGCGTCGGCCGCTGCTTCGCCCCGTTTCTGCCCGCCCCGCGCGCTACGCCCCTTCGGGCAAAATGTTTTAATCAGGGCAACGTATCTTCAGCACCTAATTGCAGATGATACTCTAAGGTTCACAAATCCTCCTTACGTACACTTAGCACCATCTTAAGTGCAGTTACTCTTTCCGTATTTACAGACGTTTTTCTTGTTACCATTATTTCTGTCAACGGCATCATTTACTTCATTATTCTTCAAGAACGCATATGCCGCTTTCAACAAATTGCTCTCATTTCGCCGTGATTACATTGTAAGTGTTGCTTTCAGACAAGTATACCTGTGCGAGCATCCTTTTCTTTGAGCTCTGTGATGAATGAAGGGCATGACAAATGAAACGTCCATTAACATTCATGACAGAGTTCCAAGTGAACTTCCTCTTCTTTTTATTCCCTTCCGTTATCCCACTCTGGATACAATCCTCCCTACTTCAAACATAAGTCTTTTCTTTCTCTCGTATTTCTTTTTCTATTTTCTTACTATCCTCCATCTACCCTTCGCTGTGTTTCTTCTCTCCACACCGTTCCTTCTTTGTAGTCTGATGCCTGTTGTTTAAGGTATTGTTTGGGCCTTGATGAAAGGGCATCACGGAAACAATTGTAGTAGCCGACCTCTAGTATCCACGCATCCAGTGGCATCTTGTAACAGCCATTTCTCGACAGATCCCCATCCCACGTGTCTCTCCGCCTGCCCACGTTCGTCGCCGTTACTGCTTCCGTGGCGGTCGCCACCGCCTCCCCCGCACTCCGCCGCGCATGCACAGCACTTGCGTCGTCTCGCCTCGCGCGCTCCTCAGGAACCGGGACGGGAGATCGGAAGGGCGGATGCGCCACGGCCAGCTGGCACGGGACGAAGGAAGCGGGTCTTACGTGTCTTCTTTGATTTGCATTTTAATACGGACAATAGGCAAAGTATACTAGTTGGTTTTCGGACGTTTAACGCTCTTAAACATTTATTATTACTATTATTATTATTACTATTATTATTATTATTATTATTATTATTCTACTTCAGTACAGACCAACTAAACTGATAGGTCGTTTCATAGTTTTCTCAAAATCAATGCCTGAGCCAACGCTAAACAACGGCCAGGCTCCGCGCGAATATTCCTTGGCCAGCGTGTCCCCAATTCCATCTTACGTGCTGGTCGAAAGGCCGACCTCCACATACACAGGGCTCATCCGCGATCTAGGCAAGGCTGAGGAAATGCAGCGAATGGAAAAGTCGAAACTCTTGGAAGATTCTATCCAACGTCAAAGAAGATTAATAGCTACAGCACATTAATTCAAAAATACTCGTATTATTCTTGTTATCATCTCTATCATATCGCTGAAGTGCTTGTGGCTTTCGTAGAATGCCTACAATGCATTTGCTTTGTGTTGAAAGGGAGGATTTTGCATAGTTCGTAAGGAAAAAATGGGCCAGGTATGTTGCAACCGGCACATTAATTTATTTCGATTTAAGTCATTTTCAGAGTTCACAATTGGTGCTCCTTGACGCAGATGTATACTTGCATGTTTTGTTCACACTTGATAAATATTTGCCCCCTGGTATCTCTTTGCTAATACTCTTCTCTACTTGCGTTTCGCCGAACATGTCATCCAATTTCGTAGATCCCTGGCGGAGGAAGTTCCCGCAGTTCAGAAGGAAGCGCGGCCTCGAGCTCGCTTTAGAATATTTCGCCAAATTCAAAGAGCGCTCCTGCACATTTCTGCTTTTTGTTAAGCACGACGACATTTCTGAAATAATTGGATTCCAAGATCTTCAGTGAGGTTTCTCCCACTTCAAACACATACCTGTTAAGCAGCAAGGTTTCTTACCGATAAAAATGCAACTGAAATGGTTGTACGAAAGGTGTGGAAATTTATTAAATATACACTAGTGCTGCTATTAACCACATTACCCCGATATGAGTACTTCACATCCCTCTATTAAAGTCACAGGAAAAAGCGATTTCTCATAATGTACGAGCTACGATTAAAGTCCGAAGCAGCAACAGTTTCGAAGCATACTATGGACTTCATTCGGATGTATAAGAAGTTGACAATAGCCAACACGAGGTGACAACGATAAATGAAGTAGCCAGGAATAGGGAGATGTATTCAACGGGGATCACACTGTTGGTGGGAAGTTTCTAAAGCTAGTGGGAGACAAGGTGTGTGATTTCGATTTCCACTGTGTCAGTCGTAACTTTCTATTTAGACGGTACCACCTAATCTAACTACACATGTGTATAACTCAGTTAACGCTTCGCTACGCATCTCGAGTTGTCCAAGCGATTCTAACTTCTGGTGGTTCTCTGTGCATTTTTTAAATTTTATGTGCTTATCTTTGAACCTTCGGCCTTCGCGATTTACATAAAACAATGCTAAGCCGTATAATTCCCAGTGCATTTTCCAAAGTACTTTCTTCGTATTCAAAAGATACCGAACATACAAACAATCATGTTACTTTAGCTTGTCTGTGTCTAACAGCAACATTCGCCTGATGACCTCTAAAATAATTAATTCAGATTCCTTCTTTCATTCATTCATCATGATGACGTCCATTGTAGTTTCATACAACTTTATCTAAACCATCTGGCAAATGCAGGATTTAATTTGTCACTCCTACCATTAGCCATAATTCGACTGTTAGGTAACATACTTAGTTAAAGACAACTAAGTAGGGAGGAAACTGGAGTCATATGATCACTTCGCTATTAAAGATGCAACTAAAATTTCATGCCACCTTATACAGAAATATCTTTTCGCTTAATGCACCGCATGGCATGCTGGTTCATTCAAATAACCGTATAAAGAGTAGTCACATAATGATATCGTTTATAATTGATTTACATAAATAATGTTTAAGGCAATGTCACATCAACTTCCTTGTTACCTTGTTATTTACTTTCTTTTCTTATCTTCTTTTCTTAAGTAAAGTCAAAAAAGTAATTTCCTCAAATATGTGATATTACGTATTTTCGTTCCATACATTACTGCATTCCTACATTCCTCTCTTTCACTACATTTCACATCAATTAATCGGCAATGAAGTTGCATAAATTCAAGTTTATAAATTATATTATCCAGCACTAAAGTATATTTCTTCGAGTGGCCTATCCCACACGGAATCCCGGCAACTAATAATCCTTTCTTGGGCAATTACAAATTAATGATATTTTACAGGATACTTGTATATAGGATTCTTGTATTTTACAGGATAATAACGCGGAGCCGTACTCTCCGCGTTATTAAGACAATGCGCAGTACAGTTAACATATCAGTCATCGGCGTCACATCTGTCGGCCAATACTTGGATAACGAAGAAAATATTAAAATAAGCATTAGCTTTATTGGTATTGGGTCGGCCATAGTTTTTCAAAGCTTTTCTCGATTGACATTTAGTTAACCGTTACACAGCGCAACTAAAGGTACATAACGTTTTGTTTCTCTCAACAGTCCACTGTGTTCGAGGCAAACAGCTTTATCTCGTGATTACGCGAGTCGCAAGGTAAACCCCGCTAGTAAATGCCAGGGATGTTTTAGGACTTCCGGGCAGTGCTTCTCATTTCCGGCTTTCGGAGTAGTACGGCATCGTCACGCGCAGAGCGGCGACGCACAGGGGCGCCCCTCGGCGATGAGCACGGGTACTGCATTGGCATTGGGCGGACCATCAATCATTCGGACGCACGGCCATTTCATTACTCTGAGAGGAATCAACGTTTACACATCACGTTCTTGGATGGAAATCTAGATATAATCGTTGAATAATTGAGTTCATATTTAAGGAATACTTAGACATTTATAAGCTATCAGGAACTAAACTGACTACAGAGGAGCACGTTTGTTGATGTAATGTTCAATTTCATTGTAAGAAGAAGTAATAAAGCAAATTGTTAGATCTCATCTTCCGAAGGTAAAGGTTCCATTTTGCACGAATACGTTTGAGTGACCAAGAATAAAAAATGGCGCATTTGCGATGGAAAATGTTATCCCAATGTGTATTATATAAACTACGACCCGCTTGCGAGGGAATTAAATGTTATTTTCTTACTGAATAATAATAATAATAATAATAATAATAATAATAATAACAATAATAAAGAAACTTCAATTAATAGTCTTATTTCACTAACTTGACTTCAATTCTCAGCCCATCTAGTAGGGTGCACACCATTTTCGAAAGTTGTTTGTCGATTGAGCTCGCTCATTTACGCGTAAATCTAATTTGTGCTTATTAAGTAACGTATTTGAAAACAGAAGAACGCGGGCCGTGTCTAGTAATGCCGCGAGACCTAACAGTACACTACACTGCTGAGACAATGTAATTTTCTTTCTTCAGTGCAATGTGATTTCATGCAACGAATTCATTTGTTTGTGTGCATGTGTCTGCGAGAGACTTCTTCCACTTTTTACGTTCAGACGTCTCTTCCAATGGGGCGTGCGTCCTCTGCGCCGGTGCGGCGCAATGGCCCGTATTGATGCTCCCCGACCCGCCTACGCAAAGAGCTCGGCTGACGTCCGCTGCGCGCGCAGCATCCGGGAGAGAGCGCCCTGCGGCGCCGGCGACCCCTGGGGCCGCAGGGTCGTCGGTGACCCTCGGCCCCGTTCCGTCAGCCTCGAGACCCACGGGTGGCCCGCTCCTCGCGCGAGGTCACCGCAGAATTGGCTTCCGCGAAAGTAGGAGCCACGTGGATCTGGGGATGGGGACGGAGCGAAGTCGCTCGTCCCACATTCAGGAAATTTTAATGTTGACAGGAAGCTTCGGGATATATTCATGTGCTGAGTTAGACAGTTATTTAAAGACATTAATTCGCACTCTATTCATAGTGAGCATAACGTTAAAGCAGAGTTTCCTCCAAATGGGAATAACATACATTCAACAATGAAAGGTTGTTAACGACAAAGTTTGTAAGATATTTTATTCTACTCGTACTTTCATCCTAAAGGGGAATAAAAAATGTAAATTGCTCTAAATCTGAACACTCAATATTATTATTATTATTATTATTATTATTATTATTATTATTATTATTATATGAATATTCCAGAAAACACTGCAACTTAATTTACTGTACTTGCGAAGGTACAAGAAGACATTTTTGTACAAAACCACATTTTTTTGGACAATGACTTCATGCACCCTATTTCCAATTTAGATTGCTCAATTGATTCTTTGATTGAAGACGTCATAAACAAACAGTTCGGAGATGTGGCATTAACTACGAACAATTAGAGGACAATAAGAACAAATAATTTGGAATATTTCCGTTTTTGCCTTCATTTCCAATGTTTCACTCAAGTTATTTAATTTCTGTTGGGCTGTACCGTGTGCCAAGGGTCTTACTAAGTGTGAGTGTCTTTTTACAAACAGCTGATGCATGTGGATAGATGTAAGGCGTGTGGGATGCGCATCATAATTAAGTAGAAATACTTAGTAGTAGCAGTAGTTAATAGTAGCAGTCGTTACGCTACGGAAGTGACTCAAGGTACATCGTATGTGAGTATTTCGGTGTAAAATGCATTGGCAGTACCCATGGAAATTTCACTCGTAGGAAGAGGAAGGCTGAAGCTTCGGTATCGACAGCGCGAGAGATACGAGTCAAATGATCTTACCAATTCGGCGATTTTTCTAACAAACTTCCCAACAACTCTAACACGTGCAACTACAACACATCGCTTTTCACGCGTGTTCCTTTAATCCGTTTGCTTTCGCTGTGCGTCACAATAATACTGGCTCTGTGAGGCGAGGCGACGCGAGTCGAGGGAGAGGTGAGGGAGCGGAGAGGAAATGGGCGTAAGCGCACCCATCAAAGAACCAACGACCCGGCACGGCGCGGCCGCCGGCTGTTGCTCTGGCGCTGCCGCCCCCTCCCTTCCCGCCCCAACCCCACTCCGCCCCGGAACGGGCTGCAGGTGGGCGTCAAGCGCGGGCGCCAGCCCTTCGTCAACAAAGGCCGCAGGGGTGAGTGTCCTCGCGCTGGGCGATCGCCTGCGACGCGACGCGACGCGACGGGGCGCCCCGACAAGGGAGGCGAGCGCCGGAGCCCCCGTCCCGCCCCCCGGCGACGCAGCCCGATCGATGCAACCGGCGGATCACAACTCCCCGGGACAACATTAAAACATTTCGCGTTGGGCCATAACGACTTGCAACTACGTTTTCTCAAACCAATTTCGCATTGACGCTCAATTAAAATAGTAATTTATGCAACACGTGCGCGAATCACCGGCGCATGGTTTCCGTATACTATTCTTTAAACACGCCATGGGCAAAATGCTGTCTGAACACACTTATAAATTTTCTTTCTATGATTGTATAAAAATGTGTTTTCGTACACGTTCGTGAAGTTACTTGTTTCTTCTCATCGGTAAAACGTTACTTCACCACGCATAAAAGACTTTTAACGCGATGACGTCACGTCACAATGTGAAAGAGACTTTTACACGAACAACAGGTAGGTTGAAAGAGATAAGATAATACATACATTAACGGCACAATTAAACCAAATGGCATAACTACCCATAATACTCACAACGGCAAAACTTATTTAATTTTCACTACTATTCAACTCTTCCCAATAACTATTAACGTATAATTATCTATTACCACATTAATAGGAAACTCTTCACCCATTTTTTTATGATGAACTCATAAAGGTGCACCAATTTTCCAACCAAAAATAAGCTTTTTTAGGAAATACCTTTAGATTTTCAAATAATAAATTAGATACTGTTATAAATCAGTTGGCATTTTCGGACAACACCTTAAAATGCTTCCTTTCGATTGAACTCCGAATAGTAGAGATGATTCGTTTAGATCAAACGGGTAACATGAATTTTACCACAAAACATGGATTTTTGCAACACCTCGCGTTAGAGGAAGATATTTGCTATACTACAGCAACAGAATTTTTTTTCATTACCAGTGTCCAGCAATGAGTTTTTCTGCCGAAAATTTGCAATTTTCTGGCGCATGATTGCGTAACTTTCTCTTCTTTCGAAGTAAGTGCGAGAAAGCAGAGAGGACGTCTTGTTATATGTGTCACTTTTCCTTGCGTAGCGGAATATGCGTCACTTGTACGATTGGTAAACATTTGTGGAGAACTCCCAGAGTAATAATTATATTTACAAGAAAATCCATGGAGTGTCAGTGGATAGAAATAATATTAAGTATATGTTCTTATTGTAAAATAGCTTTTGTTGCATTATTGTATGATCAATGAAAAAAATGATCAACCAAGAATAATTATTTCATGTATTACAAAGGAAAATAAACAGCCCCATTTCAAAATCAGCAGCGAAACCGAGAGGACCTAAATATAATTTTCCTCGCGGACTCGAATTTCAAATATCGACAGAACATTGTCACCGATGACAGCTACATCGAATATTTTAAAATAAATTTCATACACTGATTAAAGGTTTCATAAGCGCAAAGTTGCTTAAGTCTACGTTTACAGGTTTTTAATCGGACCAACAAGGCTCAACTCCTTTTCGACTCGGTTTGTAAGAAAAATTGCTTTGTACATAGATTTGCAACAATAGATATGTAAATAGGTGAATCCTCTAGACTGTTAGGCTTCCAGATAAAAGCAGACAGCTATGTGGGCCGGAATTTTCCGCGCGCTCCCAGCACAATCTGGCGCGGAGGCGAAGGGCCTTGGGCGGTTGCGCCGCGCGCTCTACGTGGGGCCGACAGGTGCTGAGCAGGGGGTGGAGGGGGGCGCGGCGTCGGCGTCATCCAAAGAGTATAAGGCGTCAGCCGCTTCTCTTGGGAGTCTCGTCGCCTACGTTGCGAAACGCTGCCGCCGCCCGTGACCTTGACCAAGCCCCGCCCACGCCGCGCCCCGCCACTCTACCTTCTCCACAGCCTCCCGCCCCCTTGCGCAACCACCTGCCCCGTCCTCACTGCCGCGCCGCCTCCTCTCCCGCCCCTCCGTCATCCCTAACTTCTCCTAGTCGCCCCAGCCCTGCCCTGCCGCTACTCCCTACCTTCGCCGTGAGATTCGCAGAATCCGCTTCGCCTGGCGTGCACCGCTCCGCGCCGCGCTCTCTCTGCCCTCGCAATCCGGAGCTGCGGCCCGGCCCCACCAGGCCCGGAGGGAAACGGCAGCTGCTCTCAATATTCACGCTTTGCCTTCCCTGCCACCCTTCTCCTCGACACACACTGCTGCCTGTTTTTCTACACTGTTCGGACCAACACGAACGTACGTTTTCATAACTGATTTGAATTTACAAAGATTTATTTTATTGCTTGTCCCATCCTGCAGAAGGCTCATATGGTGAACCTTATTTGCTAATTGTTTTGTAAAAGCCCAGGCAGATCATGCAACTTATCTCAGTGCAAACACTGTTATGGGTTTTCTATTTATTTCGAATAGAGATCTTGGGATTTTCTTATCAATATTTATTGTACACGTACTTCTCATCATGTAGTTGTGAGTTGACATCTGTAGACCGAAGGTGAGGCCGGCTGCTTTCTGCTCGGTCTTTTTCGTGGCGTCTTCCGAGCAGCTTCAGAGTATCTCAAACAACGGGCAGCGGACCGCAACCTCCTTTCCAATGTTCAGAGACTACATTGTCAGCTACTGCTTGGCTACTGCTGGCAACATAACTGCAGGTTAAGTCCGTGCACTCATTTTGACAGTGCGTTCATTTACAGGTAGCTCACTTGTAAATGGCTTCATCTAAATCTTGCAATGTCATCGCCCTGCATGACGTTCATTTGGTTCTCGACCTGTCAACGTAGTCCCTTCTTAGAGTAATTCCTCTTTACACGGGTCGGGGGTACATTCTTCCACGATGGAGAAGCGCATTCTCCGAGCACGCGCGTATAAGTAGGAAGATGGAACTACTTCTAGTTCGAAAAAAATGTTGTGTCTCGTTAATTTCGTTCCACTCACAATGTATTAGATTTTTTTTAAAAAATGTATGACGAGAGATAAATTCCAAGAAAGATAAGTATATTTCGTTGGTGCTTAACATACATCATCACTGCCTACCAACACACTGTTTTATGATTTTATAGTTTTTCTATTATCATAATATGAACCTCTAAACTAAATGCTTTCTAAACGATTCACTGATTTTTAATTAACAAATACCAATGGAAAAATTGCCGAAAGCCGGCTACCACAAATAAAATATTGCTGTCAATGATGTCTACCATTCTTTCAAGTCAACTTAACAATTTGGCGAATTTTCATTTGAGACCGTGACATCATTCCTGCGACGGAATGATTCACACACAGAGCGTTTCGGAATTTCGTCATGTTTGCAGTTCGCTTTATCACCGTTCCAACGTGCATCACCAAGAATGCGCTTACAATGCACTTTCGCGGAGCCTGATGCATTCTTCTAAAATGAGGGCTAGGAAAGTCACATAGTCTCCCTGCACAATTTCCCAAGAACTACGACATACGAACACAAGCGCATTTCTGTTCCTGGCATTCACCTTACAAAATTCCGAAACTATCCTATTTCTCGTATTTCTCGATTTTCTTTCCTTTCTTTAGAATCATCTCTAAGATCTATTTAGTGTATGTCAGAATATACCAGATGTGACAGATGACGGATCTAAAAATTAACTTTAAAATTTTACACTAATCCCCATTATTATGTATTTCTACGTAATAGAAAGAAGATTTTGTGAAGATCAGTTTCTTTCGGGTGTAAGCATTGTGTTATATATTGGTGCCAATTCAGGAAGTGCTCTACAATCACGTATAGCATGACACTTTTAATATTCGATTATTTGGATCTGCTGTTATTTTAAGATTCGATGCATGTGTTTCTCTTTCCCCGGAGTGAGTATATTTACTTTTTTTTATAACAATTCATTGCCAATGTAGGAGATTTTTCTCTAACATGAACGATATTTTACTATGTGCATTCTAAAATGTACATCAAATAATCACCAGACAGGTTGAAAGCTTGCTCCGAAAAGATCTGATGATTTCCATTACAGCCGAATAAATTTCGTTGCGCGTGTTTAATGATATCATGGTAAGAGGCTGAATATTCGGTTACACAGCCATCTGAGCAGGAAGTAAGATTTGCATGGAGAAAATGTTCGGCTTGTGATTGCCCTCCGAAAAGAAGGCTGAATGAAGTATTTTGCGCTCTCTTGTGATGCTGGTATACTTCTTATAATCGAAATGGGTCCTTCCCCCTCCCAGAGCAGAGCAGTGGCTTACGCAAGGCGTCTCGAGGCGCCCGGAGAGAACGGGCTGGGCGTGGGCGGAGGGCGGAGGGCGGGGCGCGGCCGCTGACCCCGGGGGCAGAGGGCGCGCGGGAAGTCGGCCGACCGCTTCCTGCAGGGGCCGCCCCTCCTCTCCCCTCCCCTTCACACTCCCCGCACCCGCGATCGGACCACACGGAGCGCTGCCCTTACTACCGCCTGCCATTCACCACAACGAAGCGATGGCCGGCTCGGTTCAAAACCCGAGACGAAGAATCCGCTTGTGTTGGAGAGTTTTTCACAGCTTACCGCAAAGCAACCATCTGACCAAATGCCCGTGAGCTCTTCGAAAACGTTGTTCCACAGTTTTGTTGTAAATTGAAATATTTCCGAAAGTGTGACGGGAGAGTATGCACTAAATTCCCATACGCTACATCCTCTTGCTCAACTACAGCTGCCCATCTACACTGACTTGTATATATAATTATATCATACACAATACATTATATTAAATAAAAATAACCGATATCTGGTATTCAGATAATTATTTACACACATTAATGCCACCAACACGATGTTGCATCATGGGAATATAGCACACTCTGCCGCCACCGTCGGAAAGAAATCCCATACAGCGTGATCGAGTAATAGGTTAGCATTCAATATAAGTCGCTCGTTGAGTGACTTTTTGCCAAACGTGAAGCACCTTTGTGCACTCAGCTTTGAGCCTCTGTGCTTCAGGAACTCGAACTCCACGTCGAAGTGATTCCACCAGACACAGCGGGCGACTCATATCGAACGTTCATCTATCAATCGGCCAGGCTCTATGTAATATGTTCCCAGCTCTGGCGGCAGAGTTGCTTACTAAATTATAATATGAATTTAGTTATATTCTTGTAATACTAGATATGATTTATATTCTTGTGATAGGAATTATGTTATCTATTACAAGAATCAAGTCGACAAAATGAGCATTAAGAGGATGAGGCATTACGGAAATTTAGCGCGCACTCTGCCGCCACAATTCGAAATTACTCCCTTTTCGACGAAATTACTTCCTTTTCTTACATTTCAGCCGCTGTTGGCCACATGACAGCTGTATGCTAAGCAATGCAAAAAGTCTCTAATATGGTGGAATAGCGGCCTCCGCTATTACTTCGAGCTCCTGTTGGCCTAAGAGTATTTTCAAAAGTGGTACGCGATAAGGTGCTTCGCGTTAGACAAAAACTCTCTACGAACACGTTAAAATTCGATTAACCCATTCGACTCTCGAGGAATCAATCAATTAAATTAATAAACAATATTTTTCGCGTATTTTTTTATTCTTCAACTTTTGGAACTTTAAAGACTAATATTTATATAATTAATTTCTTTTACAAATTTTTAATTACTTCTATATCAATGATGTACCGAAAAAACAATTAACGGAATAGTGTACTCAAAACTAAAGACGTTGCAATTTTTATATTTACCAGTGTGGTAAAACGATGATGTAAAGCTATAAATTAAAACCTTAAAGTGTATTGTGCAACACACATCGGATATCTGATAATTTTATAAGGTCCATTCAGTTCAACTATCCAGAAAGCTTTCCTGCAATCTACCAAAGATGTCCCAAAATTCGAATGACAAAAGGTGCAACTCATACCTCCTGTTATATTTTTTCTGTAGTCAGTCTCAAATCAATAATCGCAAATTTTAGGTCGCCAGAAATATTCAAACTTCAAAAGTGACAATGGTCGTCCCTAAAAGAAGCAAGTGGTGATTCAACGACACATACTTTCTCGAATTGCTTGTAACGGATAAGCAATATTATACTACTGCATGAACCTGCGCATTTGGCGCATCCTGAGCAACCGCTCACCGAATGCCAAGTAGTGTCGACAGGTTGCTCGCTACTCGCCAAGCGCCGAACACTTGGTATTCGCCCACCGCGTGTCGGTCCTTCCGACACATCAAAGGGAGCGAACGTTCTCCGAACATATCAGCTGTTCGGGAGTGGCGAACAGTTGCTCGCTGCTCGGCGAATACCGAATGTGTGGAGCCGACTTTAGAGGAAGTAATTTACTGTATACAGGAATAAAATAGATCCAATTTTTCGATACAAGGACCCGACAAGAGTTTGGGGTTTCTACCCAAAATTCGCGTTTTCCGGCGCACGATTAGCCTTTCTTCTCTGGCGAAGCAAGTGCAAGAAAGTAAAAGGCATACGTGTACGAGGTACCCTACGCAGCTCGCCAGCGATCGTGGTGGCTAGGGCGCGGGCGGGCAGGAGGGGGGGCGCCCACGTGCGCTACACGCTGTTGCCATTGCAACAATGGCATACTTTCAACCAAGAGTTCAACTGATTTTTTTGTTACCATTTCTACATATGATAATAATAATAATAATAATAATAATAATAATAATAATATTTACGAAGAAATACAAAAATATTCAGAACAATAAGAACTCATGATCTTGGATCGAAGAGAAATGGGCTTTTGTTGACTGAATTATTGAATGTAATGTAACAGTAAAAACATTAATGACATTTACTGAGCTAAATATATTTCTGACGTATTTGCCTTCCCAACAGGGAGACAGTAATCAAACTAAAATGTTATTTCCTGCGCACAGCTCCCTCAGTTGAGGGAACCAAGCGCTACGCCGGACGGGCAGTCCCCATCCTGAGATTAGGAGCTGCTCGTGGCAGACCGCTACTTCTGTAACGTTCGAAATCATTGGAGCATGCAGCGTACGGCAAGGCACCGCATACCACGTAACATTTGGAGACGTCTTGGAATGTTTCACGGGAGCAAAAGCTGTAAAAGCCACTTGCTCTGACGAATACAAAAGAGCCTCCAAGAACAAAAAACTGTCAAGGACACTGGACCGATTTGACCGGCGTTCTTCGCGGCGTTTCAGATTTAGAACGAGCCGCACGGCCCCGATGCCAGTGTTTTCGTTTAGTCGCTATTGCAACCAAAGCATTCTGTGCCTGGCTGAATATGGCAAAAAACGTTGCAACTATATATCAAAGGGGAAACCATAGTGCATGTTATGGTGTTATGTAATGCATGTTTTGCTATCCCAATATTTGGCGACAATTAACACTCTTCCTGAGATTCTAGATATATTTCCAGGCATTTATACTGTTTTACAATAAGAAGCAAAGTGGGAAGTATGTAGCAAGAGCATTGTTCGGCTGGGTGCAGTGAAGTGTGCCGTCCGCCCCTGAAGCGCCTGTGGGCGTCACCCCGGGCCAATTACCGAGCGGTGGAGGGGGCGAGCGCCACTGGGGCGCCGGGATGCGGGGAGGGGGAGGACCCGCAGCTGCCTCTCCTCCCCCACACATTTCTGTAATTCGCCTTATGAGGCAGACGCCAAGAAGGGGTTCGGGAAGCGTTCCGCGGCGACCGACGATAGAAAGTCACGAGACAATATGCAGCTCGCTCCACGCATCGAAGTGACCGAACACGTTCCGCAACTATAATACGGGTGTATTGATAGCGTATTCATAGACGATCTTGTACGCGTTAAGATATTGAGAAGAAAATTCAAAAAAATAACCATAAGGAATGTTCACACACACACAAAACGGCCTCATTGATAGGTCACAGGATACGATTGATGTTATGAGAATAATAATAATTGTCAATGCAAGCATTCCGTACTTTTTAAATCACTATGTTAATATGCAATTGGCTTCACACATCTATATATTATTAGCATTGATGTAAGAAAGCCATTGTATTTATCCTGATTCTTTGAGGAGCATTACGTACGGATTTTCCTTCTGAATTATGATTCAACGAGAAAGACGACACAAACAAGATCATGAGGCACACTAAGAAAAACAGGAAAAAGCAAACATTCCTTATTGTTGGAAAACAACGTCAGCCCGTGAGAACGAACGACAGTCCGGGTGTTCCATGAGTAATCAGCGCCGTAACTCGCCTCCTCTGCGCTGTCACGATAATGCACGTGCCTATCGAGGACATGACCCGGCAGACATCAGCGGCGTTCGTAAGCCAGCCGTAACCAACAGCATTCCCGTTGTCCCTGCAGCGACTCTGATCGGGAAGACCTAGCGATCGAGGGCAGATTTTGGACACTAGCTCTATAGGTAGGTTGGATTCAGACGCTGTCTCAGGGAACATTCCAGCGACCGGCTGCTCTGATCGGTAGACTTCCACCCTTTCTCTATTCACTATCAGGAGTGCCCCGGGGAAGTACCCTAGCAAACGGCTCACGAACTGTGCACGAACTTTCCTCCCTCATACTTGTCTCCTCTCTCCCCTTACACACGTATATGCACAACTCAGCTTCTCATGTCGGAAGGCCAGTTGTCAGTTGTCAGCTTATTCTGGCTGGGGCGGTGCCCCGATGGGGTAAAATCCTGAAGGGAAAACTCTCGCAAGCCAACCCCACCATCCAGCGGGCGAGGATCACAGCCACCTCCCGGTATAAAACATTCACGACACTAACGGGTTTAATCACAATATGCGTTAACGAGGTAACGTGCACGGAAAATGTCAATCAATCATGAGTTTTTACGATATGTGGAAAGTAAATATTGAATCACGAAACTGAAATAATCCCAAACATTTTACAGGTTGGATAGTAGATGAACTTACAAGTATCCAATTCTTCAGAAATTAATTCCTTCACACACTTTACTTAAGAGAGGATGGCTCCGAGAAGTTTCTCGAGCCTATTCATAAAGTTATTCTTTCATCATTTGAAATTCCACGAATTTGCCGCAGGTGTTTTGAACAAAGTAACATTAATGTCGTACCCCGTTATGAAAGCGCTTTTGCTGTAAACTGTATTGTATTAAATAATGATAAGGTATATTTATTGACATTCGCTATCAAGAAGTCCAATGGAAGCACATTAATGTCGTACGTAAAACCTCTTAGTTTCAAGGTGAAAATATAAGGGTGTTAAGAATAATGTCAGTTACATTGGCTACTTTCAATAGTATTAAGTTATGTTGAAGAAGAATTTAGAAAATCGAGAGCTCCAGCTGTTTTCTCTTCTAGATGCCTAAGGGACTACTTCTGGATGTTCCAAATGTACTAACCTGTCCCTGGTGGGCTGCAAGTGCAGTTTCGAAATTTTGGTGTAAATACTTTTAGTGAGTAGTGAGGATAGTATCGAAATCGAGCACAATATTTATTTTATAATAATAATAATAATATTGATGAATTAGTATGTTTTATATTGTATAATTCTAAAAGATTATGGCTCTCGTTAACATCGGCTTGTAACTGTTATCTCAAGCAATTCCCTTCCAGCTTATCTTCATCCATTGAGAAATGCCGAGATGGTTTCTTGCTTTCGATAGTCAATGTTCGGTCAGCTTTTCTCCCCTCATTTTTCTACAGGTTTTTATTGTTCTTAACGTTCACTTACATGAAAAAAAGTACTTTTAGGATTCTCGTTGAATACTAAAGGCGAGTACGTTTCGGCACATTCAGCGACACAGGGATATAGTTTTTGGCTGAGGCTAGACCGAGGAGGCCTCCAGCGTCTCCTCCGCCCACGGGGTGTACTCGCCGGGACCATTGAGCTGCAAGTGGAGAAATTATACAGTTGCGTCAGGCGGTGGAGCGGCTTGCCCTCATTAAGGCTCGTTGCCCTCGCACGACGCGTGTGACGTCAGCCTAGCCATTACACCTCTCTATAATCACTCACGTGTGGCTTCGAGGGCGGAGGGGCGCTGATACATTATCACGGAGGCGAAAACCTTTTCTGAAAGATTGAAAACCGTCGCTTCGGTTTTTCTACGGAATGTTAGCTTTGGGAGGGACGTGTACTATATCGAGTAATGTGTGACGTGTGGCATACTACGGGACAATGATTGCCAGGCTATAGTGAACATTTGATACTACAGAGTTATACAAGTAGTGATGAAATATTCTTTACCTCTTATTTCATGACATTACAAAGAAACTATAAGACTACAATACTGAACTCCTTTTTAGGAAATAAATACTATGCATTCATTAATCCATAAATGATACGTTCCTCATTTTTGACATCCTTACATATTTATCAACTAGTATTTCCCTTCCCTCTTATACAAGCATTCTCATACAAGCACGCATATAACATTTTGTATTTTATTTGCAATTAAATTAGAAAATAATAATGCATGTTTACATGCGTGTATTTGCATTACGAATAATTATTTATAGTATAGTACCTGGGTATGTTAAGTTCATGTACAATGTTGATAAAGTCATTGCGAAAACATTGTTTTATAATTCCTACCCTGATCGAGATAACGCCCTCTGCGATAAAGATTATCTGAGATAACTCTGGAAAGGATGACGTCGTGGCTCCCAGACCCGAATGGTTGGCCCCCGAAAGAATGGCATAGTCGCAGGGTGAGCCGCCGCCTTCCCATTTCTCCGAAGCGCATCGGCGCGGGTGTAGGGCACAGGGCAGCAGAGGCGCGGCGGGGGGGGGGCGGGGGGGGCCGGCGTTCGTTGGAGCTCATGGACCGCTTGCCTGCCGCGCGGCGGCGCCCTCCGCGAGTGGCCGCGCGATGAATGAAACGACGCGTGCGCCGCGGAGGAAGAGGAGGAGGAGAAGGAGGGGGCGACGGCAGATGGTCCGCGACCGCTGCGCTGCGCCAAGTGGCTTTTACTCGCAAAAAATGCGGGCGGCGCGGGGGAAAAAACTGGCGGCGGCGACGATGGGCGCGTGACGGGTGACGCGGCGAGCAGCGGGGACGCGGCGGGCGGCGGCGGGCGGCGGCGGCGGCGGCGGGCGGCGGTCGGGCGGTGGCGAGGGAGGCGCGGGGCGGCGGCGGCGGGCGGCGGCGGGCGGTGGCGGGAGGGCGGAGGCGGCGGGCGGCGGAGGGCAGTGAGCGTTGGGCAATGGACACGAGCGCAGGGCGGCGTGGAAGGGCGACGGACGTTGGGCGTGGGCCCTGGGGCGGTAACGCGCGTCATGAGCGCATCGCGTTTTGTGGCTGCGGTCAGCCGAGCGGCTCGAATCGCGCTTGTCTTCGCTGCGAGAGCATCTTGTAAACAGCGGTTCTCCTCCTTCCCCTAGACCACGCCTGCGCCACTCCAGAAAAAGAAAAGAATACATGAAAAATATGTCTGCGACATTAGAATAAAGGAGAGCCGGTTCCATGAGGAAGAAATAACGACTTCATAATTTTTTTAAAATAGAAACGTACTTGTTTGTAATGAAGTTGAAATCATTTTCACTCAAAAATCTCCTAAAAAAGGATTTACGTGCCAGTAAGGCGTAGTATTTTCATATATTTTCATTTTTTAAAACACTTTTCAAATAATTTGTCAAATTATTCAGTAACGTCAGAAAATGCACCTGGAATGAATTGAAATCACTGCGTGACACTTCAAAAAGACTCTGAAGCAGCAACCAATGGAGTAGTGTAGCCAACTTTACAGGTGTTTAATGTGCTGGGCCCATGTGTGATCGAATCATCCAGAAATTTTTGGGAAACCTTGAATTTACCGAATTTAATGTATCTCATAGCAAAGTTACGGAAACAATAACTCATGGAAACCATTTGCGATGTGTATAACTCGCACATCAACTTACGATGTGAAACACAAGATGTTCGTTAAGAAATTTTTCACGCCAAATTACAAGAGAAGTACTATTTTAACGCTTTAATTTGTTCCAAGAGAAACGAAATTAGTTTCTCCTAATTGAAAAAGTAAATTCGTATGTAGAGTATAGTACTTCTTTTATGGTGTACCAGAATTACTTGGAAAATATTCATAAAACATACATAAGTTCACATTTCATTTTGTGCCAAAAAATACAAACAAAATTTATTTTATTTATTTTATTGCGACAGTACGGGGATTTCTTTTAATCATAATCATGCTTTACTTATGCTGTAGTATTTACTACAAGAACAATTTTTTCCTTCGATTCCCACTATCTACTGCAAATTCGGTGTATTCCTAATCATGCACAGAGCTACCAATTCAACACTTGCTAGATTTCAAAGCCAGATACTTTCGTTGTGAAATGCATTTTCGTTAATGAAATCAAAACCTCATAAGGTTTCTGGTATACGTACTTCACTGCACACACGATCTGAAGTTTTGATATGAAGATCGTTTACATCATTTGTATCATCCGGAAGGGAATAAATATCACAAAATGGGTAGATTATAGATTCACCCATGGCATAGCCGTCAGTTAAGGGCTCATGGAGTAGTGATTTGATTATCTGCTGATAGCTAGAGTTATCAATCGCAGTGCGGTGAGCCCTCAGTATCTGTGATGATCCGCATGCGTCATGTGAAACTGACGAATTCCAACAGCCATCGACTTTGCCTGCCGCGCTGTCACATGTCCCAAAACGAACCCAAGTTATCACTATTACCTAATAAACTGACGGACGCAGATGTGGTAATCGTGTTGTAAGAGGCGTCGCAGCTCGTTGAGCATATATTCTTAGATTATGCATCTAATTTCCCCATTCTCGAAATGGTTACTACTGCCTCTCTATCATTTAAACTAAACTAAATAGACCAATCTAAGTGGCTCAGCGTAGCGCGCTGACTTCGCAGTTGGGAGATCCGGGTTCGATCCCCGGGCCGGCCATCATCGGGATTTTTCGTTGTTTCCGTCGGTCATTAGGCAAATGCAGGATGGTTCAAAAGTGCCACGATCACCACCCCACCTGTCACCTCCCTCCATCATCCTAGTCCTTTTACCACTCATCAACCCAAATTGCTAACTTTGTACACTATACATTTCAATAATAAGGGCGGCAAAAGCTTCGTATCCAGCAGTGTCAATTGTTCTTATCAGGCATGCAAATCATCGATCACATTCTAAATTTAATTCTTGACATATGTAGTTCAGACGGTATGTATACCTGGTCGAAAGTAATTTTTTGCATGATTGTACATTCAAAAATACGACAATTGTCTTACTTTCTCAATTAGAGGAAAATACTTTTGAAAGCAACCTATATTTCTTCGCGTATGCTCTTTAAGTAAATTTCAAGTATTTTATCCCATTCTGGTGGTTTCTGAAATCAACAGCTTTAGTCAAAATTTTGTAGTGTTTACGTGTTTCGTGAGTCACCGACATTTATTGTCAGAATATCATTAGGCGTTGGAGTCGCATGCACAGCCTCCAACTCAGCCTCTTTGGACGAAGCTCCAAGCCCCTGGCCCACCGAGGGTTTGTTTCAGATTTATTATGAATTCTGTAATTAAGTAGCGCAACTTATTGGCAGGATATCTTAACTTTACATGCGTTCAGCTTATATTGACTTACAAGGGAGTATTTAATTAAAAATCCATACATCATGTAGTTTCATTGTTAGCAATTAGTAGATACTATTTGTAGAGCCTGTCGCCGCATACACTCAGTGGATGAGTGTAGCAGCGCGTGGGCCAGTCGAGTGTGTGTGGGGCGCGTCCGCAAGCAAACGCGTGGCGCCAGCGAGCGAAAGGCGCGAGGCCGGGGAGTGGCCGGGCGGAGGCGCCGGAGAGAGGAAAAGCGGGCGCTGGCGGCGGGGCCACGCCCCTCTCTACACGCAAAGCTCCCGATCCCACTGCCGCTCGCGCCCCCTCGCTTCCTCTGCAGCGCCCGACCCCAGGACATCTGCGAATGTCAAGGACGGGGCGGCGCCCAAGAGGATATGGTACAATGTATAAACGCGCACGTTTTCTTCCGCCCGTACTTTCTCTAGATGCGAGAGGAATGGAAACTGGTTACTGGTTATTTCAACGCTAGTACTATCAAATTATACTTGTATAAATCGTTTGTCAAAGCACCATGAAATTACAAGGGAGCGAAAATTTAATGTCGTTGAATGTTGTCAACAACGCTAGTTGATATCGTTTAATCAATCCAACTGCGTTTCTATTCGAAAGAGAAAGATAGAGATAGAGAGAGATAGAGGGAGAGAAATAGATAGAAAGAGAGAGAGTGAGAGAAAATGATTATGTAGCTCAAGAAAAAGATTCCACCCTCAAATCCTGGCTTGCGACCCACCTCGAGTTGCTCGCGTGCCCAGGCGCTCTGTCCTACGCTCAACGTGACCACGCCCCCTCCGCGATTTCCTCCCGACGTCTGGGGCCAGCGACCAGCGACAAGGACCCGCTGTTTGCGCAGGGGCAGCAGCGGTCGATAGACAGAGTGAGAGAGCTGGGGCCACAACGCGGTGCGGTGCACGCGGAACACTTGGTCTCTCAAGTGCACGCTCGCGACCCGGCTGGTTAGAAAGCCGCCCTCCAAGCCCACGTCTATAAATAATACCGATGCATTTCACGTCTCGATCGCAAGAAAAATGTTTCACGAAATTGTAACTCATTTCGTGAAATATTATCGCAAGAAAAGTATCGCTTGACGAATTCCCTTTCAGCTCCCCCAAGGGTTTTGCCTATGGCCCTGTTGATGCGCGGCCGCGGGCGTGTTCTTTCCGGCGAAACATCTCTGTACCTGCGAACAAAGTCGTTAGCTTGATCCCTCGATGACTGACGAACATTCATCAACTCGCAAAGCAAGTTTACACCTTAAGTGAATTGAGTTATTTCGAATATTTCGTTTCAATCGAAATCAAATTCAACTTCTTTCATTAGTTTAAAATGCGCAGATATTAGTATAAATTAGTATAAAACAGACATTATCTATTATATCGATTGAAATATAATGTCAAAAAGGTAAAAATTACAAACCAGAAAAGTTTAGTTTCTACTTAATAATTAATTTACTTAATCCTTTAAGGAAGCTGTGATATTGCTTTATAGAAATGCTTTTAATTCTAACCACTTACTTTAAGCGAAGTTACAAATGGAACAACTTACTACAATCATATAACAAACTTTTGCTGACGCAAGTGAAAATGGGATCAAGTCCTTTCCTCATGAACAGTTCGGCACCGGCGCCAATATTGCGAAGGGCGTGTTTATGGCACTACCTGGTATGGCCCATGAAAACTTCCTTCCCGTTTTTCTCACTGACTGTTGTTTTGCAGATATACCTTCAACATTGCACGTGTGTTTGCTTTTATTTTCGGTGCCCAAGATAAGCTTTTCTTTGGGCAAATCAATTCAGATTTCAAACACACAAACTGAAAGTTTACACTAATAAAACTACATTTTATTGCATTTGAATTCAACAATCACGAAAGAAATCGTAAAAAGTACAAACTGTATAATTATGTGTACGTATTTAATGTAGGAATTTTAATACCCACATTCTCCACGTAGATTTTATATTTTAGAACCATATGAAATATTTTTCAAAATTTTTTACATGGTGTTATTTTCGTTTTATTTTGCTCCATTCCGTGCATCAGACCTATTGCCAGGCAGATTCTTAATAAGAGTTCTTAAAATGTAAACAATTCTTGATTCGATCGACACGTATGATATGAATGATACGCAATTGCAAATGAAGAAAACACAAAAGAAAGAGTTGTAGTTGTGAGTGTTGTCAGGCATTTTTTACTAATGGCGTCTTTCTCATCGAATGACTTTTCTTCGTGCAAAGCCGTGCTAATAGAAGTGAAGTCCCGCTTACGAAATATAAGATTCGTAATGATAAGCTGACAATATCTTCTAGTTGAACACATTCATCTAAGGGACATACGAGTTCACACTTCAAGCAGGACTAGCTTTCCGTTCTTTCCATTTCTGGCAAACAGAATAATAGAATAACTATTTGAGAATAACATCTCATTGATTGAAGCTCCTCAATTACTGTATATTAGTACTTTTATTTTCTGTATCTTCTTGATTATCTTCCCACGTCTTATGATGTGAAAGAACTAGCAGTTTTTTTTTATCGTCCTGCCATTACAATGACATCTGTAGTGTGTGTATAGCACAAAATTGCTGAGGCTCTGCCGAATATTAATTACAAGTACATGAAACCAATTTTCTGCCACGCGTGTGTCCCTGGAGATCAAATCCACGATCCAAATCCAAAAGAGGAATCAAGCAATTCAATGCCCCAAACGTCCTGCGCAAGAGTACGACACAGAGAATGTTTCAAAACAACCAACATCTTTCAACGGTAGACTTCATATCTATTTGAGCATTTTGATCAGAATTTTTACTTTCCCATATACGTACGTATATACGTAGTACAGGGAAAGTTATGTAGTGCTGTGGAAAATCGATTTCGGCAATTCGACGGAAACGCAGTGTTGGGGTCCCGTGATACCGAAAAATTAACTAAATGTCCGTATATCGTTTCAACAACTGATTTGTATTCCGATACTTTTACAATTCTCGGGATAGACGTAAGATAGTCTTTACTGAGATGGTCGCTCACGTCTGTTAGACACATTTTCCTTGTTAGGACATAATTCTTCTATTCGTCGGGGCACGTTGAGTGAAGTATAATAGTTGTCTCTCTTTCGAGCAACTGCTGCCAAGTCCCTACTCGCTCCTTTCGTTGTTACAAATGCAGGTAGGACGTAGTGTTGCGCGGGTATTCCTGCCTGCTCCGCACCTTCGCGAGCCTCCGCCGCCGCGTATCGCTGGGCTTTATCTCAGGGCGCGCGCCCGCGCCGCTCCGCCCCCGCAGTGCACGCCCGCCCGCCCAGCCAGCCACTGGCGCGGAGTGCGAGCAGCAGCGCAGCCGTCGCTTCGGCGAACCTCGCCCGCTCTGGGATGGCCGTGAGTTGCTTGGTGCGCTGCTGAAACACTTGTGTGGGGATGAAGACGGACGAGTATCGCCGAATTGACTCTCGCAACGAGCCCGGATTCACAGCTAAGGTACTAACGCCCTCTGGAAATACTACCGGTGAAAGTTTCGTGCAATGAAAATACGTACTTTTACTTTATTCGATTTTGTGCATGTATCCTGCGTGTTATATTTGTAATGAAAAAAGGAAAAGCACTAAATGATTTTCCAATCAATCAAATTTCATGAAATCATTTTCATGAGGTTCTCTGTTTTCTCAATGTGGAGAACTGCTTCTATGAAAAATCTGGCTGGATCTAAACGTCAATTTGTTTCAAAAGTAGGTAATCTTTATTCAATTCTTTGTGATTACTTATCTAAGACGATCTTTAATGAAAATCAATGTTCACGTACGTCGTTGTTTTACGATGCAAAAGAAATATCCCGAATCTGTAAAATCGCTGGTGCAAAAATATAAATTAAATGTATTTTTTATAAACGATTTCACTTATTAAAAATGTATAATTAGCTAGATATTATCATACATTATTATTTATTCAATGTAAATCGTACAGGATTCAATCTATTAATTTTTTCTTTACGCCAAAATTGTGGTTTGTGCTGCAATTTAGATATACATAAATAATTATAATACAAAAATAAGTAAAAATCTTCTTCAAACATATAAATTGTGCAATAAAAAAACATAAATTGTACAATCAAACATATAAATTTCATCTCACTCTTTTAGTTTAAGAAAATTCCAGATATTTCCCATGATTCTAAAAATCCCTTCTAATGTGAAAACCACCTGACTGTACACGTGCTTATCATCTATCAGTCCTTCAAGGCCAATGAAATTTAATCAATCGATAATATTAAGTTCATTATACAACATAATACTTTTGTAAATCAGTTTTAAATTTTGGTGATGCGATAAACATAAAAGCAAATGCAATCCCTGTCTGCATGTACTTGGGCAAAAGCTTACTGCCCACACGGTAGTTTCAAATTCATTTTCAGTTTGTATCAACCTTTCTTCACAATATTCTCATTTAAAAGCTTTGAAATTCAGACAGCAATGCTCTTTTCTCATATGTTCACAAACCAATTTTGGGAGTACGTTTATCACTAAGCAATTTATGTATAATTCCTCCTGTCTTTCTCTGATAATCTTGTTTCTCCTTTGATAATGTTGTTTCGCACTTGTCTTCAACTCCGTCTCTTATCTCGGTCTTTCTTTGTTGGCTGTCACGTGACACTCGCAGTCGCCAGATGCTCACGATCACGTACGTATTTGTACGAGTGCTAAACCCAATGCTGGCAGGCAATGGACAGTCGCCAGGGGGAAGTGGACGCTCCATCCACGCACATCCGCACAGTTTATTTCACTCAAATCTCTATTTCCCTCGCGTATCCCTCTGCAATTGATGAATATCCTCCTGCTGAGGATATGATTGGTATAGATGAAAGGTGTCATCTTTAAAGTATTTCATTCTTTGAATATTCGTCTCACTTTTGTGCTTCTAAAAGTCGAGGTTAAAACAATTTAATTTACCTTTTAATTACATGTTCTCACACGAATGATTATTGTTATACATGTTTTATCTGTTATTCTTCTTGTCAGGATACATTGTATTTAGTGATGTTGTGGCCATTAGATGTTTAGATGTTGTGGGAATAATATTACGCAAAAAGTACAAAAATTGTTGAAAAATTGTACGTGACCTTATTTCAAAATCTATTTTTAAGGAACAGATTTCAAAAATCACTCTTTAATATTTTAATTGCAGAAAGACACCAAACAAATTTTGAACTTTTAAAATTTTTGAAAAATTAGGGTTTTTAACGAACATAGCTGTACCAATCTCTTAAACGTTCTTCACAGTATCCCTACAACAAAATTTAATCAAAATCGATGGAACCATTTTTTTGAAAATTTGGAAAATGTCACATGGGATTCTTATAAAGTACCCATCAGAATAGGAATATCGGTTTCAAATTCAAGGGGCCACGACATCAGCCAGATCGATTGGGGAATATTAACGGAGAAAATGGTTGGAGAAAATCCGCTGAACGGTTTAGCCGCTAGTGTTGTTCACGGACGGGCAGGCGTTTTGCCGTCAATTGATTTTTCGGTATCAAGGACCGATGAAACATGGATTCGGGCTACACCACGTAATAGAGAATTTTTTCTAAATTTAGCTAGAGGATTCATCCACTTTTTCGTTACCAAGTCTGTGTAATAAAGAGTTGTTTGTTGTTTTTGGCAATAATTCGGAGTTTTTTCGTGCAGCGTTACATAACTTTCTATCTACTACGTAGGGAGAAAAAAAGAGCTTTATTTATTATGTCATCGCCGTTTCATGATTGGTTGATTATTTCCGTTGAATTATGGAATAATATTCTAGAGTAGCGTGTCCAAAAATATCTTGTCCTGAAAAATTTTGTAGATTTTCAAGATACTGCAGTGGAAACACGACACATGTGGGACGGTTATTTCGTCAGTTACATTTCGATTAATAGCTAGGACGTATCATCCGTATCATAATACGGGTTTGTTTGTAATTCATTATTAACTCATCCTCTTCACAGACGAACTTCACAGTTCTGCGTGACCCAACGAGGTATGACGAAGTTATTCTTATCTGTCTAAATTGGGACTCACAGTTTGATTACACCAAGGCCACTAGAAAAAAACGAGTCATTTACTCACATAGGACAAAATCTTGAAATGCAAACTGTTAGTAAGAACATAATCTTATCCAAACATGAATCATCACCTCATCCCAATCTAGAATATTTCCGGATTTCCGGAACATCTTGCTTTGCGTTTCCACTATTTAAAATGTACTAATTTTGCAGTGGTCCATGGAAACTTGAGAGTTTCGTTCATGGAAGAAGAAAAACTCAATGTGGCTGCACGGGAACTATAGCATAGGCCTTGGATCGGTAATGACCTCGGATACCAACCTTATCAGGTCTAGCTGCATCCTGGGATTAAGCAAGGTGCAAAGTCACAGTCGGAACGGTACAGTTTACTATACGTCAAGCATTGCACACAAAGTGTAGAAAGACCTCCAGATAAAGAACTCTGTAAAACAATATTAAAAATTGTGTTAGGACGCAGTATTCCTGGTGGGTTTCCCCGACTAGCGGGTTTTCCTCCAGGATGGAGCGGCGGGCGAGATGGTGTCTTTCTGTATTAATAGATCACAGTCGCTCGGGGTGAATACCAAGCTGCCGCGTAGCGCGCAGATATGTAGAGTACATAATATCTTATTTAATTCAAATTGTGTTTTCAATTTCCGTCTTGAATTTTAAAATGATTTTTAACATATTGTAACATTGTATCCATTTAACCTCTGATGTTATCTATTTACAAGTTGCTTTAAATAACGTTTGCTTTCCACTAACTACTTACCACTTGTAGATTATATTATATTAAATCTTTTTAGATTACATTACATTTTAGACTAATCTGTATATATGTGACTGTATTATAACTGTATATATGTAGTTAGACAGGAGAGTGTGCTTGATGTCCCGAACCTCGACATATAAATAAAGACATTTATTATTATTATTATTATTATTATTATTATTATTATTATTATTATTATTATTATTAAAACAAGTCTTGGTAATTTTTCATGATAATCAAAGAAGCACGAGTGGTGTAAACATTTTGAAGAGAAGATTTTAAGGATAAAAACGCATGGCGGTGTACAACTTCTCAAAATGTTTGCATTTATGTCTTTCAAAATAAAAGAAATATGACAGAGAGGGTTATTGACTTTAGTCCATTTGGCTATTAGTATTAAATGACAAAGACCCGTTTAGTGAATCACGTGTGGTTCAGGACGTGAAAGTGTGGTTAATTAATGATTTATTTTTTCTTAACCATTAAGTAAAAATTGTCTTAATCATTAAGATTTTTAATATTGATCATTAAGTATAAATACTTACATATTTATACTTTAAGTATACATTTATCTTAATAATTAAGTAAAAATTGTCAATCTGTCATCATATTGGAGAGATATTTTAAAAAGGGATTTTTGTGCCACTCAGCAGTGTGTGAATGTTTACGCACGAGGTTTCAAGATCCTCGGATCCTAATACATTTCATGCTTTTCTGGCTATGTGAGAAAATTGTGCAAAGTGTGGATTAAAAGAAAATACAAATAACTGAATTATTAAAAAAAATAACACAAAACGAAGTCAAGGAACAAACTCGTCATTTATACTCACCACACAAAAATGTTTATTACGAGCAAAATTTAAAAAGAAAATAAATATGTACTATTAATAAAAAGTAAAGAATGTACACATGATTAAAATCACTGTTGTTTGATAGAACAAATATCGGAAATGTTTTTTTGAATGAAGCCACTATTCCGTGCCTCGTGACTCTTCAGTCTGCGCATGGTCGATCTGGATTTGGAGGAAAGACGAGAGAGAAGTGTTAGGAAGTTGCCCAGGTGCCTTCCTAGGCAGGCACGGTTTCACATGCCTGCTCTACGGGGGTGACATTGATGTTTCGTAACGATAAAGTGCACAATACACCATGTCAAGAGTAAATAAGGAATGATATTTCGTTTGCCAATGCGTTTCAGATCAAAAGGTATAACATGAGAACTTAGAAAATTAGTGCAGAAACTATCGTTGCGAAAAAAAAAGTGATTTATTTAATATTGCATGTCATTTTGTAGAATATCTCCTCGAGTGAATCATTACAAATAAAAATATTTCTTCACGGAACTCACCATCTCTGCACTAAGACCTCGTCGAGCAGGTGCCCGTATTGTTTGCCGCCCTGAACCGCTGTTCCCCGTATCCCGCGAGTAGCACCTTCTATCTGTTTCACTCAATGAACACGCCCTGGAGGGGAGGCTGTCCTGCGATAAGAGGCACGGACGAGACCCACTGATAATGCCGGAATCGCCCAGAACATTACATATGGGATTGTGCATAATTGTTGGGGTAATCGGTAGAGAAATAAAAATGAAAATGAAGCAATGGCAAGCAAGCCACGGCTCCCTTTGGTGGAGCGCGCGGTGCGCCTCGCCTAGTGCCGCCTAGCCAGTCCCACCAGAGGTCTTCATTCAGATTCGGGTCTTATTAACAGATGCGACCACATTAATTGTATTGTCCTCCTCAAATTATTGTGTCATTATTTTAGCAGCAACAAGACTTCTTCGCAGCCCTTGGCTGTAAAAAAGCTGTCTTTTCGCTTCTCTAGTCAAAAGATACAGACTTGTGCACGGTGGTAGGGGGATTCTGTAAAGTTGGTTGGGAGTTAAAAGTCATGGGGGACACTGTGATCGATGGATCTAGTCGCATTTAAACCCTCTTTGCAGCCAAGTTCCGCCAAAAGCTAATGTCTGACGTGGATTCTGATTTAGTATTAAACCTGTCGCATTGATCCCTCCATATACAAAAGATTTGCTATATGACAATTACGATATTTTTTCCCTGTTTTCTTTTGACTCTCCCTTTGTGAGGTCCATGACTTCCAACTTATGCCGAAAATATTTGAAACTTTCAAACATTGCTTCCTTACTCACGTTTCTATTCACTTATCGCCTATTTCATTCTTCAGAAATTTGTCGCAATCTAAATAAATAAAAAATGCAAATGCTGTATCTACCGTATGCTGCAATTGAATTCTATGTAACATCAAAAATGTAATTCCGGTTACATGAGGATAAGTAAATAGAATGGAACCTGGATATCTGAAATTTGAAAGGATAAGAAAAGTTTCGAACTCTCAAATTTATGTGCATTAGTTGGTTCCGAGCGAACATTCTAAATGACTGAATAAGCCGCTAACGGCCATTGTACCCATAATTTCGGTCAATTACCAATTTCGATCGATTCTCTTGACTGAGCAAATCGCCACTCATTTTGGTTCTGATCGCGAAAATAATTTAGCTTTTCTCTCTCCAAAACAAAACACATATTAAACAATATATTTTTGGCGTTAAATAGGTTCAGGATTGTGTGTGATTAATAATCTAATATTTAACATATTTATTAACAAATAGAAAGACTTAAGCAGGATTGCAACTGCGAAGTTCGAGGCCGAGCCTGCTCTGGCTTGGCCTGGCATGGCCTAGGGGCCGCGCCCTCCCTCTCAAGTATATTGCACTTCCGGCTGCCAGGCCCTGCTGCTGCTGTCGTCACGGAGCAGTCCGCCCAACCCGTCTTCCTCCCGCCTACCTAACTGAATTAAATGAGCCGTGTTATTGCTACACATGTGACGCGGTGAAACGTCACACGCGCTGTCAGTTATCCATTTCAACTTCATTCGGGTTATAAACAATGGAACTAAGAAATAATACAGATAGCAACTTGCAGATCGGCGGGTCATAAAATTTGAGTATACTATACAGTATTAATATACTCAGACTAGCTTCATGCGCAATCAACATGAGCTCACCGCCCTTTGCTATCATGATACATTACAGTTACTAACGATGGGCTCTGCGGTTTGCTGCGAATGAAAACCATAGTCACTTCGAAAAGGAACATTCCTAAATGACACGAGCGCTACAAAGCGCAAAACAGCTAGTAATACGAGCATGTTTTTTCTAAAAGATGTAGCAAAACAGTCAGACCAATGCCCCGCCCCGACAACTTCGGTGCGGATTAACCACCGTTTGCTTCACGCCGGCCTCTCCCCTCGAATTAACCACAGACATATAAGAGCTAAACACGGGTTTATAAAAAGATTCGAAGTCGTGAAAACATCTAGGCCATGAGCGTACAATGCTTTAGCAATCTCGATAAATTTCGCAAATTTATGCAAAAGAAGTTAATATAAGATGACCAGAAAAGTGCGTCAATGATGTCCATGGGTTAAGCACGTCCTGAGACGTCCGTCTCGCTTCTTGAAGAAAACAATTAACTTCCCCTACACCCAGCAGCAGAGTAGTATGTTTTAATCCGTTGCCACCCACGACTGTCTCCAACGAAGGCAGAGGGACTGTTGTTTGGGAGTTCGCTCGGCCCCCACGTTCGCCATTTCCGGTTCCTTGACCTTGGATAAGGACGACCTTACATCAAGCAGGTTGACGTCACTCAGAGGGGGTCACGCAGAGCACGATCAAGGTCCGGCTGTGACTGTTTCCCATTGAAGAATACGATAATTGCTTTTTCTGTTCTTCTTTCTACTTCTCCGGCCAATTAACGTGTTGTCAAAGACATCGCATATAATGCGCTTGATTTTATCTCACGGCTCCACGAAATACAATTTTCGACACTAATCTGTCGTAAATGATATACACAATGGAGAGGTTCTTGTTCCTTCGCGTAGTTTGTTATCACCAAAAGAAACCTTGCCGTCGGCGTTATCAGTTAACTAGCTCTTGAACAGCGATAACAGGATACTAACAAAGTGGACCTCGCGCATGGAGGACATCCTTTTCCTCTTGTAGACAAATGAGCTTTGTGAAATTCACCTCTGGAGGAAAGCGAATCCGAAGACACCTTGCTAATACGTCTGCTCGACTAGTGAAAAGTGCAGCTCGAAGTTTTTTACTGATAACTTAAAACGTGAAGATTTCACTTTGAAGTTTTTAGTCAATATGTGACCTAATTGTTTCTTACTATGGAACATTTACTTTTTTACTTGGTAATTTCTCTAGAAATTTTATTTCTTTCCCGGTCATTGTTACTCTCTCTGAAGAGAGAACTAGGTTTTTCATATGTGAACACACTAGCTTCATGTCAGTGAAGCTTCGTCAATAACAACACAAACACAAAATGAAGTTTGGAATCTACAACTTCGGGGTGAAACGTTACTTTCGAGAAATTTCTGTTTTTATTAACTTCTCTTGTGGCTTTATATCTATTGCTTACATATTGTTCGGAAGTAATCCTCGGAAAGTTTTCCACATTCCACTACTGAAAATTTAGGTTTGTGGTAAATGCTATCATGTATCATTTATAACTATTTATAGCCAAGGATATGCAATTTTTGAAAGGTGAGGAAAGAAAGGAAAGGGCAACTTCAGTTGATAAGAGATCCGTTAAAAATCGAGGTGTATATGTTTCCTAATTCTCCTAAGAATTCTACATTTGACTGTTGAATATTTTTTATACATTTATTTATGTGCTTCACACCTTGCTACGGAAACTTCTAGGTTGTTGGTGAAGAATTCATCATCTATCTTTGTGAATTAGGGTTTTTATATGTTTCCCAAAATTACGTGAAATCAAAATATCAAACACAGCTGGCGTTAAAAACAATCTGAGATGTGGATTTGCGTAGTTCAAACCAAACATTTTACACCATTTGAATGAATTACAGTGTTATACTCTGGCATTAACAGTAATCGTAAGATATAGAAACAAATAATGTAACTAGAAATTTAAATGCAGTGAAGGCAGAATTCTTTGCAATGTGGGTCTTAAACACTTTCGATTGTACTCAGCAAATCATGCAGTGTTACCATGTAATAATAAAACATTCTTAGAGAAAGAATTATATTGATCCTAACAGCAAAGAAGAAATTCTGTACTTGAATACATTAGCCACACGGAGGTGTGACAAAGAGAGGGGCAGTGACCCCCAAAAATTGAGAACCTGTGCTCTAGCACTGGGCTGCTGAAGCGGGCGGCCTAGTGGGCGAGCCCTGGCCCATCGCTTGTCGGTGGCTACCCGGAGTGGCCCGCTCCTGCTCGTTCGACTAATCCGGTGCAATCTGCATCTGAGCAGCCCTTCTCTAGCGCGTGGAAGCAACCCTGTCTGACTGCGCTGTGCCATGCCCAAGGGTTCCGGCCACCGCCGTTGCTGCGCCCTCGCGTGAGCCCGCCGCTTCTTCTTCTTCTTCTTGCCCTTCTTCGGGCTGCTGGAGGCCATGAGCCGCCCGCGCAGTGTCAGCGCCAGCCGCGCACGCACCCGCTCGGCCAGCCCCGCCACCGCCACCGCCACCGCCGCCGTCGCCAAGGTAACGGTCCGGCCACCGCCGCTGACCGCTTCCAGCTTCTCTCGCTAAGTGGAGGTCACCTGCTCTGTGGAGTGCTTCCAAAGCCTGCTCCGTGGCAACCTTGCGTACTTTTTTGTCGTTCTTTCGAATCCTCGGTGCTTCATGTTTTCATCGTGACGTTCAAATCGACAGTGCAATACCACTCACCCACTCACCAACGTTCTTAATTCCTTTGTCTTTGTTAAGCTCTTTTGTCTTTTTACATTGATTCATGTTTTCGTCGTGATGTTTAACTGCTCAGTGGAGCAATTACAAACTTACTCAACTTACGTATTTTGTTTTGTCACCTAATGTGTGTGATGTGCTGTTTTCGTTTTGGTGTTCAGGCGCATCTTGTTCTCACTTAAAACCTACCTTGAAACAAAGAGTTGTGTTTTTATACCGTTACGTTTCCATATTTACGTCTTTGTAAAATGTTAAATCGTCAAATGTTATATTGTTCGCACGCTGTTTACAACAGCTGTTAGAACTACTTCTACATAGTTTCTCTAATGGGCTTCTAGTCTTTGTTTATAGTTGTGTGCCTCAAATCCTGAACAGCAACAATAAGCTCCACGAGACTTGGCGCCTTATCTGGAGGACTGGAGTTCATTTAGATGCTTCCACTGGTGATGTCCTTTTGGTGGGATGAAACGATGCTCAACGTCCACAATGATTTTTTTTGTGTGTGTGTTTACTATTACTGAAGCTACACTAATAATCGATTGGCGGTGATGTGTTTTACCTTGTTTGCTGAAGTTTTACGTTGTTTTTCAATAATATTTGTTTGCAAATTTGGAAATGTTTTCTGTTAGTGAAGTTACATCTGAATTGGGTAGGACGTAACTTCAAGGAAAAGTAACCTGTTTTGACTTCAATATTTCAAATAAAACAAGATAAATCATTCGCAAACACAACTAGTTTTATTTAAAACTCGCTTATCAACACTTGCAAAATTATTACACCTGTGTCAGCATTCGAATATATTATTAATTAATACATCACAATCATTCGTCACAATAAATATTATTGTGAACAGACGCGTGTTAGAAATCGAATTGTACATAAACCAGGACGTATTCACAGATATGAAGGTACCAGTAGAACACAATTTTTACTTTATTTCTTTTATTCGTCCCTGATTTTTAAGGGCATGAACGAATATTTGTTTTTAATAGAAACTAGTGCAGCTACAAGAGCGCATACTTTTTTGCATTACCTGCAACAGGCTAAGCAATATGAACGTCATGCAAAAGTGTTTCTAACTAGAATTTATTTCTCTGCGCCGAGATTCGAACTCGAGTCCATGAAGTTAACTGGCCATACGCTGTACTCTTACATTACGCAGTCGGTCGGCCATACTCACTTTTTCCGATGCTTCAAAAACTAATGACCTCCGCCATTATTTCTAACTTATACAATTTTCGAAAATCCAGGGAGCTCAACATAAATAACACCTACGCCAATTCTTAAGCATCCTTTGCTCTATCTTGGGAGAAAATTGAAAATAAATTTGGAGCCGTTTGGATAAAATGTTTTATTTATAATTTGCATTCACTTCAAGCAAAAATTAAGCGTTACTAAATTTTTTTCAAAAAATATTCAATGATCTTTTGTAAATATCTGATATTTTTGAACACACTTCATTTAAGACAAAAATATCTGACTTCACTATTGTACTTTTGAAATGTTAATTATTTAAAATTTCCTAAAACACAGAAAGTTTCCCGAAAATGGGACAAATGTCAATTTATTTTAACGCCCTTTGAAACATACGAAGAGAAAATTAAAGAAAAAAAATTGAAGACATTTTTCAGAAAATGATTGTTTACAAGTTGCATATATTTCACGCAAAATTACTCACATATTCGGAAGATTGTATATGACATATTTCAACATGTCCTTGAAGAACATATTTCTTTAAGAAAAAAATCTCCATCTTCAATATTATTGCAGGAAGGCGCCGAATGAAATTTTAAACATTTGCAATGTATTTTAACGGATATGACGCATACGTCATTATTATAAGCTTATGCTATGCTACCTGAGGATAATTAAACATTTTGGAGCCATTTTTAACAAATTGTTGAGGATTCTTGTAAAGACACTCTCCCCCATACCAACACCCATTTCAAACTCCTAGATCCTTGATTTCCTTCAGATCAATGGAGGAATAGCAATTTTGAAGAAAATCGTCTAAACGGTTTAGGCACTAGCGTAAGCACAGACGGAGACAGACTTTTGCACTCAACCGATGTTTTGACACGAAGACTTTACCAAGGCTCGACAATAACTTTTTCTGTCGAAAAATTACTGTTTTCCACCGCAGGTCTACTATACATTATCTTAACTACTTACGTAATAATGCGGGAAAGTAGAAGGAATGTAAGATAGGATAACTATTAAAGAAATTCCGTAATATTTTCCAAATGCGTCAATGTCAAATGAAACCAAGAATTAAATATAATTAGTCTCATTGCTTCATACAATGCTCGTGAAAACGACTTGCTATTTTTTATTCGGAAATCGATATCTATAATATTATCAAAACTCTTTTCATTCAGCATCAAAATAAAATCTAAAGCTCTTTGCTCCGAGATAAGTTTTCTCCATATTCTTCTCAGTTTGCATTAATCACGATGGATTTTCGTTTTGGATTTCACCTCCCCTGTTAGCAAATACAGGTGGCTCGCGTGCAGTATTAGGAAAATTGACACGGCAGAGAAAGTGAAGGAACGCGGTCCTTCTAAGAGGCGCACAAACATTTGCTCAAACAATGATCCTCACTCTCGATTCCTCGACGTCAATGCACTTCTCTTGGCGCTTTCTCTGCCAAATATGTGGCCACTAACACACATAACACGAGTTTCTACATCTCCAATTTTATCTACGCAGATATCAGGAGAGTAATTTTCAATGTCGTATTTAACTTTCCTGTCCCTTTATCAATTTCTGATTTCAGTCATTTCACCTCGTGATTATTATGTACGAAGTAATGTTCAATAACTACACATCCCTTTACAATCATAAGTCATTCCAAACGTATGCCACTCGTCAATATTTCTCTAAGAAACTGTCCACGGACTTGACTTAGCTGTTTCGTAAGTCAAAATGAAGGTACATCCAGTAGTAAAATAGCAATATATACCATATGCAAAATATGGTATGTATTGTGTATAGTAAATCATTGTTCTATGTTTGAAAAGAGTATGTGGAATTGATTTATAAAATATACGAGCATGTAGATGTACGGAAGTATATATTTTAATTGACGACGCGACAGAAAGTAAAGTAGAACGAAGTTATTTGAGACATAAGCTCTACGTTTCCTTGAAAGTACAAAATGTAGAGAGTATTAAGTCGGTACCACGCCAAAAACATTAAGAGTAAAATGCTACCCTTAAGGAAAACGTACGTATATGCTCGATTACGTTTAAACATCAGAATTAAGTAGACAGTGCGCAATAATTACAAAATGCGTTTCTCCTCCTTCACATTCTAATTTTTTCACTCATAATCAAACTTACAAATGCAACCCACGGAAAATGAACCCCTTGCTTTTTCGTGGTTTTCACATGGTGCCGAGGATGTCTCCAGATTTAAAATTGGGTTAAAGGAGCTAAACCAAATAATAAATAAATGGGTTTCGTGAGACTGAATTACAATCGTTTCTAAATTTGAAAATGATTTGATCGAAAAATGTTTCGTGAAAACGCATTAAATCTTCGATAATAAATTGTAATCTTTAGAATTAAAAAAATTCCATATCAGTATGCAGTAGAGTGCCAATAGTTCGGTTGTCGACAATCCAGGCCATCAATAGACTGAATTCGATTGTCGATTCTCGGAAAGAAAGGATCATGAAGTAAATACACTGAATGTTTGTACACATTTGTTTAAACGTGCCTATTAGATTGTTAGCGTATAAATGATTCGCTCCGCTTCTGCAATCATCAGAATGAACATAAACAATTTTCTCGACTTTGCATTGAAGACGTTTACTGTCTGTTTTGTAGGTTGTTTTCGCAACTCCGCAAAATTTGATAATCCAGAAGGGTTCCAGACCCAATTAATCCGAATTATCTACGTTTCGCTGTGTCGAAATCATAGCCGTCTCTCGCAACGTGTATAGCGGCTGAGAACCTCGGGAGAAGGGGGGCGGGGAGTGCCGTGACCGACGGCAGCAGCTTCGGCATCCGCGGTTCCGTTCGCTCGCCCGCGCCGACAGCGCCTCGCCGCATCTGCGGTGAACGACCTCGGGCAGCGGCCGCCGCGCCGGCCGGCGGTCACCGGCTCACCCCCTTCCCTCCCACCCCCCCTTCAGCCGCCCCGCTCACCTACTTCGATCGCGCGCAGTTATAACGAGCGGCCGGCGCTCAAGGACACGCATTTAGCGCCATGGCTCGGCGACAATGGGAAAAGCACGGACGAAACATCTCGACACTGGCATGTTTTTGCGACCAACTGAATCTAACGCAGGTTCAGTAAGAAGCGACGCGTTTTTGTTGTTTTCCTTTTAAATAGAGTTTCATCAGATGAAGAAGGCGTCAGGCTACTCAAAATTGGTATTAATTGGAGCCAGGGGCGGCGCTTACTAGTTGTTCATTAGTTCAAAGATCACTAAAAATACAGCATTTACAACAGATACATTTACTTTATGGTGGTAGTAAATAATATTCTTTTTGTTTTTTTCATTTCGGATAGACACGGCAGGCAGGGTTGCCAGATTGGGCGGAATTTTTGAGCTGGAAAACGGCTCTCTCTCGCAGGACAAAAATTGATTTCGCGGATTGCTGCCCAACGACCGGAAAAACATCAAAACATGTGCGGTTTTGGGCGGGTTTTCAATTTACGACGAAATTTTCTGAAAACAACCGCAACGACGTTGACATTGAGTTAGATATTTTTTAGTTCTTTACGTTATACACGATTCTTTAATAATCATTTGTTAATTCGATCAAATTTACTTTAACAAGTGAGTAATGTTGATTTTTAGACCTCTAGCATAGGGTGTGTTCCGAAAGTCATATTCATTTGCCGCGCAGAACATGAAAATGTATCACATTGGCAGTACAGTTAGTTCTAGAACACGCCTTTGGAAGTATAGTTTCACTGACAGCAGTTTCCGTTAAGCCATAGGAAATAAGCATGCATATGTAAGCATTTCTGTGGTAATCTTTTTAAGCGCGGATATATAAGAGGAGCAAGGAGAGTGAAAATGGGAAAGTGAGAAAATTATTTTATCCCTAAAAGTAATAAAGTCTTAAGACAAAATCATAGCTAATTTTTAAATATTAAGATATAACTTATTATTACAAAAAGCATATGTTTTTACTTAAATATTATTAATTGCAATGTTAAAAAAACAACTAATCAATAATTTCATAAGATCACTATCTAAAAAAAAACTTTTAATACAATTATTTTAATGCAAATTTTAAATTTCCCGCTTATCGAATGTTCAGATTTTCTTATTGGGCGGATTTACTTCCATCTAACGTCGGATGTTTGTACAAAGCATCTGGCAACCGTGACGGTAGGTTCCAGAAATCAAGAGAGATGTCTTTTGTTGAGTGCCTCGTCTAAACATCGCGCCTGGGTTTATTCTTGAGTCCGGACAAGCTCTGGCCGAGCCTTAGAGGGCGAGAGGAAACAAGCGAGCTGCGATCGGCTGACGCGCACGTCGAACCCGGCCCTACGGCCATTCTCCATCCCGATCCAATATGCGAACCTCTTCTTCCGCCTTTACACAAGTGGAGCGGGAAATTAGAATCTCCAGGAATTGGAAATAATGAAATCAATGATTTACATTTTACAAAAAGGTCCAAGTTCTTTACCAATAGGTACACATGCACACTAACTGAAAATGTCAAAACGGTTGAATTTATCCAGAGTGAGCTAATTAAATAAAACCACTGGGTCTTTATGAGAAATTATCTTAATAACAGACAGACCAATTTTCTTTTGAAAAGTTTTTCAATGTTTGGCACATTGGAATCGTGTTTGTTCGCTTCACCAGCCAATCGCTTCCAAGGATGGGATATGAGGGATATGTGCGTTTTGACAAACATTTTAAAAGAGGGTCATTGTAAGCGGGTTTCTGTAGTTATGTGCACTGTGTCTGCAGCAAGATAAACAGTGTACAGTTTTTTGTTCAGAAATCATTTTGAAAATTTCAATCAAAAATTGAATAACTTGATATACCTTCACCTCCCCTGAAGTTGCAAGAAAACCATAACAACACAAGGGAAGGACATTTGCCGAACATTATAAATTAAGATTAAGTTACATTGTCAGTTTTTTATTTGACTGCAGTAGACGAGACGTAGGTAGTTACTCGTAAGTTTCAAACACGCGAGAGTGTATTGTGTAGTACGATTTTTCAATTTTTTCTTGGAGAGAACGACTCAGGATAAGTACAGTAGTTCGGTCAAGCCGCTTCTCCGAATTTGTCACTTCCTATGCAAACTGTATAATACTTTTTTACAGCGACAGTATTCCATGACAGTTTTATTGTCATGAATGAAAAAAACGTTCAAAATGGTCCGGTAGTCGTCAGCCAATTACGGAAACATTTGCACTGTTGTACGTTCTATGTGGTTACGTTGTGTCTCTGTTGTTAATGTTGCTTGTGTTGGGTACTCATAATTCTTGTCCGATGCTTCGGTTAGAGTTTAAAGACTGTACGTGAAGTGCATGTGAAGAGCAAATCTTTCTGAGGCCGGGTTGAGAGGCGAGAATGCTCCCAGGAGCTAAATATCTTTATCCACTTTGGTTAGTAATGTGAAACATTATGCTATTATAATCAGTTTCGTAATGAAGTGCTTTACCGCTCTAGTGTGGTAAATGAACTTCATTACCACACTAGTGCGGTAATGGCATACGTGTAGGGTTATTCTGAGACGAGCACTATTCCATGGTCTACTATTGAGAATAACAATAATTATTCAAATAATTTATTATGAAAAAAACTTTGTTAACAATTTTTTTCAAATAATAACAATAATAATATGGTAACAAAGAATCTATAGCAGCATTTGCTGCTATTTCTATTTCTGAGTCTGAACTGCATTCGCTCATGTTGTCGAAATGTGTACACCATGCGCGTTTCAATTGTTCCTTGTTAAGAACAGTGCTGCCACTTAGAGGGGAAAACTGTGAATACTAAATGAAAATTTTAATCTAAAATCTAACCAAATTTTACAAAGTGGATAAAACGTTGTACGATATTCGTGTCATAACATCTGATTACAATACTCAATTGGTTACCAAACTCGTCCTGACGGACTCGTTTGGCAATTTTCCAATTTCGAATTGTAGTCAGATGCATTACGACACTAATATCGTAAATAACTATTTCAATTCCTCAACACTTCCCGGTTCGTCCAGCTCATTTATTTTACATTCAAAACACTAACAACTATGTGACGTAAATAGAGGGAGAAAATATTTTCTCGAGCCCTGCCCTCTCCTTGACGTAGTACGAATAAATGTAGAAATGAGCGCTTTAACAATGCTTGATTACAAATACCTAGAAAATGCAAAACTGCTGAGAAATATCTCTTGACGAGGTCTTTTTTATTTTCTTTCTTGAGTTGGAAACATGCAACATAAGCTCGAGAAATTAACTTGAAATTCATGAGAGATTGTGTTACAGAATACATCCTTCGAGCTGGATATATTGTGGGAATATTTAAAAGGGAGCTGTTTCTGCCGACGTGTATCGAAGCGTGAGCTGTGGAATAGGAATGAATTCACTTAGCCTATCCTCCTTTTTGATCTTTTCTATTGGATACCTTCATTACCATAATCGCTACAAATATGTATTATAAGTTAGATAAGGCCTTTTCCCTTTCGGAATCTACGAAACTAGTATGATGTAACTGATAGAGATTATTAATGAACTTCCGAGAAAGTCTCCAGAAAATATTTTAGGAGTGAGCCAATTTTTGTTTGTTTTTCCCCTCATATGTTTTTGAAGTAATAAAAAGGAATACACAAATGTTTGCTTGAAATAACAAATGAATATTACTTACGGGATTACTCCTTTGGATGTGATGCGATCCTTAGTGGTAATTGTTTTGAATAAATTGAGTGAAATTACAAAACAGATTGGCTTGCGAGAGGGCATGATCGGTATGCGCCCTTCCTTCCATGCGCCTCGAACCCCCCTCCTAGGCGTGTGCTGCAACTGGGGAAGCAATGCGCTTTTCCCAGCGCCTCCGCTCTTCTACCGCTCCCCAGCCATCACTGCATGCGCATGCACGGAGGGTGATCGCAATGGGGTTGGAAAGGCTTTCTTTTCCGATCATGCACAGTATTTCTCATAATGCGACTACTGCATTACCTTCATTAGAAGTAGATAAAATCTTCGTTACCTATGAAGTACATGAAATCATTAAAGACAATACCCTGACATAAAACTAGCCGTTTGCCCACCGTTATCCGAGCATTTATTTATCACAGTCGTTTTAAGTCCGCTACCTTGAAACCCATTCAGCCCACCCGGCAATAACCCCGTGCAGATGAATTGGTAGTTACACCACTTCTAGCCACATTCTGCGATAGAAGGGAATTATGGATAACAACGTTTTAGATCAATCGCTGCTGGGGCACGAAATTATTTGTCAAGCAACAAGTGATGTTTACTACTATTTGTATTGCCTCTGTGGTTGTGTGACGTGCCTGGTACGTTTGCAGGGTGGCAGCAACATGAACGGCGTCAAGGCGGAGGGGCTGCACGCCAACCGCATCCGCCCCATCAAGATCACCGCCGTGGGCGACGGGATGGTGGGCAAGACGTGCATGCTCATCACCTACACGCAGAAGCAGTTCCCCAAGGAATACGTCCCCACAGTGTGAGTACCTGTTTCTTTGCAATTACGGCGCCAAATGTCTTTTTCAGCGCTGAAGCACGGAAAGTACAGGCCTCCTCTGTTTGTTGGTTGGAAAGTGTTACTTTGCGACACGCGTATGGCAAAATCGACCTTGCCATAAGCGTACCGCAGAAAATCCACGGTCACATAAAACAACTGAGTACTGCAAAGTAAACAAACTACTGGTGCGACATGAATCAACATGGCCGCTAAGATTAGCCTATACACTTGCAAGTTTCCATGAATTCCTGCTTTAATAAAATAGAATGTACGCAACTCAATGAAAGTATATTGCGCGTACTCTTTTCAAATCGTCTCTTCATTTACCAAAAATGTCATTCTTACGTCAAAGATTAATCTTCTGCAATTACTAGCTAAGTAAATAACTATTTTCCCACAAAACTAGCTGATATGATCTGGCATTTATTTACCACAACCACCAACTAGACAGGGAAAGGAATTTATTCGATCTACTGCGTAATATGGAAATAGTTTTCCTTTCAACGAAACAACAAACAAAAAGGTGTTTTTTCATTCATAAAGTCGACACTTTCCTTACAGCAATAAAATACTTGTTTTCTACTAGGTATTCTAGAAAGTCATACGTTCTGAGTATTAAGATTGACGTTCTACAGACAGTTTTACATCCTTGGTGATCGAATTAATTATATGTACTCATATTTAATAAAAAATATTTTACTCTATAAAAATTAAAAATTTTATATGAGGTACACCAGTACCCATCGTAGGATTACTTCCACAGCGAAAGTAGGAATTAAGGCTTACGATCTCTCTATTTTCTTAGAGAATATTAGGAGCCGCATCTAACCGTAATATTTTCCTTAGGGATTCATAAAATGTTTTATTGCCATGTCATATAGATGTCAAGTTAATCTAAATTACACTCTCATACTTTTCTATTGTATCAAGTTGAAGACCCTTCAAAAAACGAGAAAACATTATATTTTCTTTTTACAAAATTGCTATTATATATTAGCAGCCCTCTCGCACAGTGTGGTAAAGGATATTTATTTATATCTTAACGAACTTTTTTCTTTCAGATTCGACAACTATGCTGACAATATAATAGTAGATGAGCAAGAATTCAACATGACCTTGTGGGACACAGCAGGTCAAGAGGATTATGAAAGACTTCGACCTCTATCCTACCCAAATGTGAGTCTCACAAATCATAACGATGTTGAAAAACCTTCATGCATATCTGACTACGTTGATTGAGAAACACTATTTGAGATAAAGATCACGAATGTGGTTCACAATATGGAATTTATCCGTGCTTGGAATAAAATTTATTTCAGAAAAGAAATCTTCAATATTTTCGATAATGATGACTTTAGCACATTTTATATTTTAGTTATGTTTTAATTATACAAGGGCTATATGATACTGAAAGGATTTGATAATTTTGTCTTGCATTACTTGCTCACTGACTATTTAAATAAGCAGTATCAAATTACGGTTTGTTAGGTTAATTACAAGGCACACGTCCAATGGTTTCCCGCCTACGTGAATATGTGAGTCATCTGCGTACATATGATAAAACTTTAATAGGAGTGATTTCACATAAATAAGGAAAATCTGCTGAGGGACATCGTGTTACTCGTTTGGGCGAGGAGAATATTGTCGATTTGCAAACAGGAAAAAAACTGATTATACGATACATATTAAATTTAACTACAATGTAGTAAATACATAAGAGTAACGCTATAATAGCACATACCTTCTTTCATTATTTCTAACTTTTGCAAATTTAGAAAATTGAGAGAGATAAACGGAAGTCAAACCTGCGCCATTTTTTATAAGCGTACTTCACACTATCAGAGATACAAATGGAGTCCTTTTTCAAAACATCTTGTTTTTAAAATTGTCTTCATTTCTTGCAAAATTATGCGAAAACTACTCATATTTTGAAATATGTAGATGATCTATTTAAAGATATAATGTGAAAAATAGATTTCATTAAAAAACTGTATATCTTCAATATTGCATTTGTAGGAAGAAGCTGAAAAAGTATTGTACTTTAACAATTTTCGAAAATTCAGAGATTTCCACGAAAATGAGGCCCGCGTCGTTTGCGCTATCCGAAGAAAAAGTATATTGAAAAAATTTCGCCGTTTTTGAGAAAATTTTGGAACGGTCCTTGAGGTTTTTATATAATTCTCCCCAAAACCAAAATGTCTGCTTCAAATTTAAAGCATCGCTTATTCGATTTTGGTGAAAATCTTACCTAGTGTTTAGCCGCTTGTTGACATTTCAATGAAATTTTTCCTCAAAAAATTTAAAAAGATCCAAAATAAGAAAACTAAATCGAGGATTACCACAAGCATCTAAGTGTCATGTTTAAAGAAAACACAACATGTATAAAAATAACAAATGTAACTCAAACTTAATTTCATATTACAAAACATAATTCAATCCTAAAAAAAGTAATCAAACAAGCAAAAATTATGACAAATGATAAGTAATGCACACAATATAAGAAAAGTTATGAGGGACATTATTAAAAAGACTACAGCACCAACTAATAATAACAGAAAAATATAGAGCTCCACTACAAAAACCAAACTGTACAAGACCCACAAGAAATAGTTGATATATTCAATGAACACTTTTCACAAATTAGTAATAAGTTAACCTCACAACACTCTCAAAACAAAAAACACCAACCAAACACTAATGTTACACAAATTGTTAATTCCATATTTTTATATGAAACCACACCTTCTGAAATTTTAAATTCATTGGACAAATGCAGAATAAATTCTCAGCAGGCATGGACAACATTCCAGATTTTCTTATTAAACACAGTGCCCCATGTATAGACCAATCCTCTCTCACACCTGCAATTACTCTCTAAAATCAGGCATATTCCCAGATATATTCAAAAGAACAAAAATGTTCCCCACTCTGAAACTACACTTTATTGAAAAAGTGCCATAATAGAGGGCATTACACTTTACATCAAATTAGGCAATGATATTAAAGACATAAACACAATTCATACATTTAAAAGTAAATTGAAAGCTTTCCTTCTTTTCTACAGTCCTACTTTTCTTACATATTCTACAGTGTAAAGAAATATTCAAATCACAACAATATTTCCCTTAAAAAATATACATAAATAAGAATTTCTTATCCCATTAGACTTTCTGTTTCTTGTTAACTGTGATGTAGAAGGAGAATGCCTGACAAAAACAAAATTATGTTTCTCTCTGGATTCCCTAGACGCATTAGGTGCTGCAGCTGGACTACGTGTACAAATTGAAAGAAGAAAAAAAGAAAAAAAACTGGTCAAAATTTGCCTCCTCTTCCTCACTATTTCAAGTTTTAAATATAGAATGAACTAATATTGTTAAATCTTATGTAGTTGCTAACAGAATTGTTATGTATTGCTTTAATATTATTATTATTATTATTATTATTGTTGTTGTTGTTGTTAATATTATGAAAATAACATCTTAATATGTTAAATTACCTGCTAGCAAAATAATTAACTACTGTATAACATCCTAATCTATCTGTAGCAAGTATTATAATATAATCCCTAGGCCAATGACCCCATCTTGATAAAGTTTTGTTCAGTTTCCCTGCTCATTTGAGCAAATGCTGAGATGGCCCCTTGTTTGCTCCTGAACAGTAATGTAATTCCCTAATACCAAAAAGTGCTTTAAAATTATACATACATAAAAATATCTGACCCTGTGTGAACAACATTAGCACTTAATGTTTTCTAAAAAGGAATACTCCACGATCAATCTGGTTCAATTCAAAATACTGTGATTTTGAAAAGAATTCTTAAAATTGGGGATTCACAAAACATTGGGACATTTTCAAAATTGTGTTAAAAGTTACCACATCTTTCTTTAAATTTCTTTTAAGAATAGAGTTAAATACACATGTAAAGAAAGATGGGAAGAAATTTCACTGTTAATTCTGAAATTTCAAAAGTTTCAAAAGTTTTTTTACCTCCTCGTATTACTACTTTATTGCAGATAGAGACTTTTCTTCAAATAATATATGGTCTCTACTATTGTTTTAATTAATTTCAACTACATTTCTTTGAAATTATTAGTAGTTGTTTTGGCACAATTTTGAGTGAAATAAGTGTAATATTCAATAAAAAATTTCTCAGGAACCACTTCATTTTTTCTTTAAGCTTTTTGCATTCATAGTAACATGTCATAATCAATAAATGTTTTTTTAAAATATCTCTCACATAGTTAATATTTACATAGAGGATGTTTTTGAACATTTTTGCATTTGTGAGTACAAGTGCTTTGAAATTCTTTTTCTGAATTATCTTCTAAACAAAAAACTTTTCTGTGAAAACGAGCTCGAAATTGTTCATTTTCAGAAATGCTCAATCGACATTTTATTAAAAATGGCTCCCAATTTTTCACTGAAAAATTGGGGATTGGGCCAGTTTTTACTCTTCTTGAAGTCACATTTCAATTTTGATTGTAAGGAACCAAAAACTGATTTTAAAAAAGTGGGGAAAATGTCTTTATAGCGCCGACTGGTATCAACTGGAAAGAGGGTGCAACAAAACCGACAGACTAAAGAGATTAGAGAACTAACTAGTATGGGAACGTCTGTGCCAATCTGTAGTACCACTAGTTTCGGCATCAGGAACCAACAATACGAATTTTTCAGCCGAAAAATCGCCGCTTTTCGCTGAAGTATTACAAGACTTTCTTTGCTGTGCGTAAATAGTAGTATGCGAGCAAGTATTATTACTTGTATTACATCACTAGAATTACATCATGATAATCACATAAAAGAACAGCAGGTTTTTTTCGATTTTCCCCCTTTCTTTCTTTTTTCCCCGTACAGGCATAATCGAACAAACTAGTCAACAACACACTCTTTTCCGTATGCTGCCTTCTCCCATTTAAACATATAATTACAAACATTTTTCCATGGATACTCTCTTCGTTTGCTACAATTCTACTCTAGAATCTCATAGAACTGTCTCCAACTTCCAGTCACGTCGATACATTATTGAGTTTATACGAGAGATGTTCATTTGTCGAACACTTTTCTTGAAGCCCTGGATCACATCGGCACGGGCTTCAGTAACTTACATGTGAAATTATAGAGTAATGCGCTGTGTGGATTATGTCGGGCTGTGTTCCCGAATACCAAGACAACGTGTACTATTAGTAAACCAGGCTATTTTCACAAGGACTAATTTCAGTGATTTCTAGTTTCGCCTAAGAGGTTCTTTCCGATTGCATATCTGAACTCACAACTTTCTGTTCTGACTCATAGATGGTGGTCTGTCATTGGAAAAGTAAAATAGAACCACTTAGTAAAATAAGGTTTTTGGACAAATTTGATAAGAAAATATTCGCTTCCGTGTAATACACTCTAATTTGAAGTGCACATCAGCGATGGGTTTGGGCTCTTATCCCTTTCAGTGTCCTTCGTGAAGAAATATACTTCTTGCCACAACCTGGAGAGCAAGGATAATTTGAATGACTATATTTCCCACTGAACGTGCACAGTGTTGTCCAGAAGCAAAACAAGGGTCCATCTCCGCATTCGCGCTGAGGATCATGGAAACTTGTACGAAAAACCTGATCGAGATGGGGGTCATTGTCCGAGTACAATAATTGTTACAGGTTGTTTAGAGTTATACAACCCAAATGATAATACATTAAATATCATTGTTAAACTTATTATTTTCTCTTTTGATACTTGGTATTATTATCTCTAACCGTATAGAAATAGTTATCCAGCAGAAAATATTTTACTAACTTGTGTAAGTCGATTTACGACTTGTACTCCATTTGTTAGTTTCTGGAAGGTTAGAATTCACAAATGTGGAGTATTTATTTTTGTTTCTTTTTCATGTTTACTTCTGTCGTACGGGAAGTCTACTATTCCTCCTCGTGATAAAGCACTGAAAATTGCTTCCCTCCCTTAGCACTTTTGAATTTATGTAACATGGTCAAATCATTTATGAAAACTAAAAATTATTTTCAAGACAAGCACTTTTCTAAAACTGGTACTGAAATTCTAAACGTGTTATAGGTTATATATTAAAATATAAAGGAAGTGACGAGTTCCCTCAAATGTTAAATGACAAGGATGTGATCTGTGGTGCATGTTTCTTGGGTAAAATATTTTACAGGCACTTGCCCTTGGAGCAATGTCGTGACGAGAAAACTAATGCGACCCAGAGGGAATGACTTCACCTTATCACCAACCAATATTTCCTGTTCTGTGTCATGCAGGAAAAGCGTCATGAGTCATGAAACCTCAAAGGGTTTCATCCGAGTTGTTAGTTAATCCTAACGGCAACGACAAATATTTAACATCTGAAGCTTTTCTTAGAATTACTAGATTAGGCAAGCACATTCATTGAAGCATGTTTTTGACAAGGGGAAAATCTCATTACATTTTCAACAAAATTGTTAAAATTTTGAACAGTCAACTTACCCAGTTCATTACTGGATGATCTAGTATTTTCCCACGTTAAAGATGCTTAGATTGTTGTTTCACAACCGCCATCCAACTTTAGAACACTTGAAAAACATAAAAACAAAAGACTTGCAAAACGAACCAATCACAACTTTGGGAATCTGCTAATAGACTCTCACTTTTTCAGTTATTCTAAGAAATTACGAGGTTGAAAAACTAAAATAAACGATCTGTTTTTTTTTCAGACTGATTGCTTTTTACTCTGTTACTCTGTGGCTAGCAGAAGTTCATATGAAAACATTGTTTCAAAATGGTATCCTGAAATTAGACATCACTGTCCTACAGTTCCGATAGTGTTAGTTGGTGAGTACTCATCAATTTTATCAGAAGTAAGTTTGTCAAAAGGAATAATTTATTTAATTTTTTTTTCATTATGTTATAGCTACGAAAATAGACTTAAGAGAAGAAGATGAACAAGAAATTATTTCAGAGAATGAGGGTAAGGTATTAAAAAGAAGAATTAAAGCTGCAAAATATATGGAATGCTCTGCCAAAAATATGCAAGGTCTGAGAGAGGTTTTTGTTGAAGCTATAAGGACTGTAATGAAAAAACCACCACCACCCAGGAGGATCTGTGCCATTTTGTAAAAAAGAAAAAAAAGAAAAAAAGAAACAACTGAAATTGTTCTTGCTAACTTAATGTGGATGAGACAATAGTGCAGGTTTATACACACCTGTACTTCACCCAGCCCTAAAAAGTGTTAAAAAACTACTGGAAACATTACTCCATTAGTGCAGTGTGTGTATATGTGTGTGTTTGTGAATATATTAGGACAGTGAAGGACATGGATTTATATTTTGTAAATGTATTTCATCTTGCAATGTTACCTTCGACTTATGGGGCAATGATATTTTCATATTGCAATGTCTGTGCAATAATTGATTACCATCATTTCAGAATAACTTCTGAGGAAGGTGCATGTGAGTTTATTATGTTTATTTTGCAGTTGCTTCAGAATGATGTGTTATTAACATTGAAAGAAGCACCTAAACATTTCAGTTTATATATGTATTCATAAAATAATGTAAATAAACTATATTGTGAGTTTCAAATGTCAGAAAAGAAACATTCCCTAATCACGTATCAGGCAAATGATCAAGTTTTTTAAAGAATTTAGAGGAAAATAGTAATTAGATTTTTTTCCTAACCAAATCACAATCAAGTAAGTGATTATTTTGTTTTCTTCCATGACAATAAAATAATACAACTAAAATTTTGCAAATGCCAGTTGGGTACAAATTGGCAATTTTGTGCCCTGGGAGAATTGTAAATGAATTCAATTTTTTCTCCCAGAAACTTATTAATAGTTTCTGGGATCCATGCTCTAATACATTGGGCCTACAAGTTGAATTCTGAGTACGGATGGAAACAAGCGTTTTTGGCAAAAATTGATTAGATTAATCGATATTTTTTATTTTTAGATTTTTTAAAATTAAAAATTATGTTGTGAATTACACTTATAGGCTACAGGAAAAACCTCAAAAATAAAATAACGCAGTTTCATCTGAATAACTTTTATATAAATGATGAGTTCTTATAAGGGATGAAAAACGTGAAACATGTAATAATAAATTGTTCATTTCCTGTTCTGCTTAATGAATTACAACAAATTAAGCAAATTTTAAACAGTAAAAACAGAAGGAAAAATAAAAAAAAAATAAAACAAAACCCAACAAACAATTGTAACCAAGAAGCTTGTTGATATACACTGTTCTTGTCCATATATTCAATCTCAGAGACTCATTGCTGAAAATAAGCAAATATGAAATTATTTTCTTAAAATGATAAAAAGGGACATATTACGAATATGAATTTGAAATGATGGATTATACCCTATGAATATATCTTTCTCATATTAGTTGTATTAAAATAACACATTGTACAGCAATTGACTACAATTACAGTACTGATTTATTATAAACACATTATGTTAAGAAATTTGTATGATTATCTTGAAGACAGTTGTCACTGATTGGCCATTTCTATCAGTGGTTCGCAAAAACTTTTAATTCTTAAACATTCCATGTACAGATAACAACACTAATAATTAATTAAACACTGAACAGTGTTTGACCTCTCAGTTCTTTCTTAAAACAGTTTTTGTCCAATTAAATCAAATTCACAAAACCAGCCTGGATAGCCAAGGTCGCTAAGGCTGAAGGGCCATAACAGCCAGGGCTCGAAGGGTAGGGGGTTCGAATCCTGCCTCTGGCACAGGCAACACACAAAATAACCAAAGGTGTTGAAGATGTTATGTGTTATAAATCATAAATGAAATATCATGAACAAATTTAGCATTTCTGCCCAAGGATTACATGAAAAACATTTGATGATAGAGTTCAAAACTCTCTTATACTTTTGCCTTTTAAATCTAAGAAATACATTTCCAAATGTCTCAACTTGTAAGACATCAAAATTTGACTTCTGCCAATCTCTGTACAAGGTCTCAAGAACAAGAGCAACGTAATTTCAATCATTTAGGTCTCTCTCTCTCTTTGTAATTTGTATGAGAATGGTTGCATTTTTTCAAAATATTTTCAAGTTCTGATCAGCCGTGTCTACCTTTATTAAGATTTAGATTGTTTCCGATGATCCAAAGGAGAAATGATCCCTTGCTCTGCACCAGAACACTACATATAGCTATCCTTCTGACTCAGTGTTGTATTTTTTTAGTGTCTTAAATAAATTAATTATTAACAGTAATAAAAGTGTCCATGTAATCATTACATTTTGTTTGCATCATCAGCAATTGCACAATTACAGGAATTGTGCAGACATAAAAACAATATATCTAAAATATATTTTCATGAAATGATATTGACATTCTTTATTAAGTATTAATAATTCAATTAATTCAAGAATGAAAAGTTTGGCCTCCGACGCATTGTTGGGAGCTTAGCGGGCTAATACTCATGAGTGATTACAATCTTTTACTCTCGAGTGCCATACATTATTTTATCAATTACTTAATCTTTTAAGATTTTACTATATATTTAGATATCATTGTAGCTCTGATTGCAGTCACCATTTCATTATTTGCTGTTTTGTCATCAGGAATACATAAATAAAATGTACGTATTGTGTACGTTGAAATTCTAATGTTTTAGAAATAGTGAATTAAAAGTCCAAACGGTGAAATTAAAAGATTTTTTGGTTAGTAAATTAAATATTATCATTAATTCATGACAAATCCTTAATTATTAATGAATTTAATTGATAATGCAATTAAACCTGTGCAATTACCAAACATAACTCAGAAAAGGAGTAAAACTTATGAAATGAAATCACTATGGACACAAACAAACTGCACATTACAGATTATGAAGTACATGCAATCAGTAACTTTATGAACAAATCTTTAGTTACTATTTTGTAAAGACATTAATATTTAAAGTATAATTTCTTAAATTGGAGAATAATTACAGTCATTGTTACACTAGGGCAGTGTCATATAGTATCACACTTTCATTTACTAAATTTGCCTTTGTAAGAAGGTGCCTCTGCTCAAGATCTATTAAGTCCTTTTCTGTAAAAGAAATATATTTTTTAGATATAACTCCTTTATCTTTTGTTTCTACACAACTGTGAAGTTGTTGCAATCCATAAGATTGGTATTCTTTTACATGCCGTATCTTCAGAATGGCATGCCCACAAGCATGTTGCTTTGACACTTGCTAAAGAAAACATAAAAATATTTCAACAAGAATAAAATACATTTATATATTTAAAATCTTCTTTCATACATTACTTTACATTTCATAGGAAGTAATGTGTAATGATTCCACTGCTCTCTCTGCTTCTAATATTTAATCTGGAAAACGAGTAATATCTTCCATTTCAAAACATTTCTTTATCCTTTATGTCACTATGGTAATCATAAGTACACAAGGCCCATTACAATTGGTCTTGTCACAACGAATGTGACTCCTTGAATGGTAAAGAGGTAAAACTTTTTCTCAAAAGGAAATGAAAAAGATATTGAACATAACATGTGGATAAAATGCAATTAAAACTTCACTTACTTTAACCCTTCGCATACAAAGCGGGGTACCCATGTACCCCATCTCACTTTTTTACTTGTGTATGTTTTGCTTATTTTGTGATTTTGAAATCTCCATACATTGTCCAAAATACTTCCATTACCTAATTACGTCTTAAAGAAAGTAATATTTTTAAGTGTTTTACATTTTTTCTCTAAACAAGCACAGGGGTACATGTATACCCCGATTGACAAATCCCTTGTCATAAATTTTAATTCCTTATTAATTACTACAAACGGAGATAGAAAGAGTAGAACAAGATACAGTAAGTGTTCATCATTTACGTGTAATAAACACTCAGATACAAAAACAATAAAAATATGCATCAGTTACCTGAAACACGAATAACCTTGAATGAAGTGTATTGATGTAATAAATGAGAAACATAGGAATAAAGTTACTTAATTCTATTAAATTTGTTTTTCATTATATATTAACTGCTCAAAGCAAACATATTTTAGTTAGTTATTTCATATTTCAAAGAAATCTTGCATAACATTCGAATGGGGTATATGTGTACATGATCAGCGTTACATTTAGAGCTTGATTATGCGGAGGGATAAATAAGAAAACTAGCTCCCATCACCACTCGTTTTCTTCACAATACCAATAATGCAAATATACCCTTCTTTATGCATTAGTTTCAGTAATTACAATAATTCTCAAGTGAATTGAAGTATTCTTTATGTTGTGATGGTCAATGAGATAAATGACAGAATAGAGGGCTCTAATAAATTACAAATCACAATAACACTTTTTTTTCTCGTAGCACTGCAACCAGACAAAAAAAATATAAAAAAGATTTTTAAAAACCAGCATGAAGCTTGAGCTGTCTATACATTTGTCTATTGATAATTTTTGATAAAGGTAAAATGGATCAGAATAAAGAAGTGATTAGATAGTTTGATTATTTTATATTTCCAGGTACATTGACTACAAGGGTTGTCAGTTCCTTAAGTGTAGTGCGTGTTTTATCACAAGCGATGACAGTTTTCTTCCCCTACAGCATGGTGAGATTCAGTGATGACCTACACATCGGCTTGCGGTGATTTCCTGTCAGGACAAGCTGTAAGTTTGACATGTGGTAGTGTAATGCTTGTAAATGTAAGTGTGTGTGTGTAAGTAAGGGGTGAGGATAGGACGAGACATGGAAGAGGAAATAAAGATCGCACACAGTTCATGGCCCTTGGTAGGGGACCCCTCTGGCAGTTGCTTAATGTTGATCTGAGAAACTTTGTAAAACTAACAATCAGAGCAGTCAGCTACTAGAATTCTCACCCTGACTGTGGCTGAATTGGATTGGGTATCTAAGATAGTGTTGAAAATCCTGCTAAGTCAGAACTCAAACCCCAGTATCTCTTGGTATTAAGTGAGAAGTAAGAAAGAAATACATTACTAGGCAACTTGGTGAGATTGCAAATGGCTCCATGGAAGTAATGAGAAATTATTTGAGGAAAATGTGAACAGTTGAATGATGTAATGAAACAAAATTAACTTTCTGAATTATCCCCATCCTGACTCCTTGCTGAAAATCAAATACCATGAAAAAATATGCTCAGAAATTGTCCATAATGTGACCATTCTACTGCAGTATAACAAGTATTTTATAATGAAAATTGCTTAAAGCATTTGTCCAGATTTCCACAAGGTGAGAAGATTGACAATTCAGTGTCATATAAGAAGTGTGAATATATGTACTCTTAACACTCTAGTCTTGTGAGGCTACAACCTACCATGGCATACCACCCTAATGGCTATGGGCTCAGGAGTCCTGTGATACACACAACACAACCCCTGGCAGCATTTATTTGGAATTCTCTACTTGAGAGAAGCTTTTACATAGTCACACACAGCTATATGAACTGGGACGTAGCAGTGAAGCAACCAACTTTGCACAATCCAGGAATCTAACCAGGGGTGCATAACATAAAAAGTGAGCTAACTAGCCTTAAGCCATCAGAGCGATCAATTGAGTATTATGCATGGAAAAATCCGTAAGTTCATTAAAAAAGTATGTACAACATGGAGCATTAGTTGTAGCTTAGTGATATAACGTGTCCCCCAGCCAGGGAGACAAATGCTTAGAATAATTTTAATAAAAATTTTAGTAAACCTTTCACCAACTTTGGGCAAATTCCATGATATTTGTATTGATTTGAAAATCATGTATTATAAATTGTGTAGATTCAAAACTATGGCATAATGCTATAAAGTTTTAAATTATGTTTCAAGTAATACTTTTTGTTCTCCATGTGTTATAAATATTTGACCCCTCATGGAAGAAAAAAAATTACATTTGCCCTCGATTTCAAGCTCTAACTTAGATTTTGTAAGGAAATCTAAAGGAAAGTTAATATCTATTACCATACTATAGAGAAATGTTAAGAGTGTTATTACTGCAGAGGCCAAACGTTAAAAATAGAGGCGAAGTGTAGCAGAGCTGAGATTTTTAATTTGGACGAGGCAGTAATAACACTAACATTTTGTGGCACAGTTAGCATTTTATCGGTCACCATAAAATCTCATGATGAATCAATGGTTGTTTATTTACAATGCTAATGATGTTAAATTTCTTAACATACAAGTTGGTACAAGTGCACTTAACAAACCTGCAGGGTTGCATGTTAACAGGGCTAAAAATGTATGTGACTGATAAAATCAGTTAACAGTAATAAAGGAATGAGAAATTTTCTGACATAGATTTGAACATATACTGTTGTTTATTTCAGTTTTAAATGCATACATAGTATGATTCAGTAGTTTTGCCTAATCTAAACACTGACAGGAAAAAACTTAATGTTAAAACATAAGTTAGCAATCGACCATATACTCATAAAAAATAATTAGGAAGCATGCATATGCAAAACGCCTGATTTGCGAATTATTTATTCTATTCCTCAACATATTCAAAGGGTTCTGGGGGTTCAGGTTCCTTATCATCTTCTGGTTTCGGTCCAAAAGCTGAAACAACATTAAACAAAAATCAATCACTTTATGCTTCATTTAAGGATTTGAAATTATGCAAGTGATTGCTCTTGCAGTAATTGATAGAGAAAATCAGGTATGACGTTGCATGTTTTGAACAACGCAAAGTAAATATGGATAAGTGACAACTCACCAGCAACGGGTTCAACTAGTTCTTCAGTAACACCAGGTTTGATTTGTCGAACCATAATGATTCCTCCAATAGATACATCCTTCAAAGGAGCATAATTGCTGTTGTCTACCAACTGAAGAACTTTAAGCTAAAATTTAAAAATTGGAGAATGATTAGAGAAAATTAAACCAATGGTGAATCATTTAATTGTCAGTTTCCAAAATGTGAATTGTTGTAAGAAAAAAGAGACCAATGACTGAATTTTGTGATTGTTATATTATGAAAAATAAATTCAAAAACATGCTTGATGAAATAAGAACAAACTGTAAAAATTCGGTATCCATAAGCATACTGAATTGTGTTTGGCTGCAACATAAAAATTGCACAAAAATATTTATAACTGGAAATGGTAAACATCGGTACCTGTTGCTTCATAGTTCTAGCAGGATTGCTCAGAATCTCGAAATTGGGTTCAGGTTCCTTCTTGGCTTCTTCTTCTTTGCCAGAAGTCTTCTTGTCAGTTTTCTTATCATCTTTTTCTTCTTTCTCCTCTTTCTTTTCTTTTTCTTTCTCCTTTTCCTTCTCTTTCTCCTTTTCCTTCTCTTTTTCTTTCTCCTTCTCTTTTTCTTTCTCTTTTTCCTTTTCCTTCTCTTTTTCCTTCTTCTCTTTCTTATCTTCCTTCTCCTTCTTTTCTTCCTTCTTATCTTTCGCTTCTTTGGTGTCATCCTTTTCTTCATCCTACAAACAAACAGAAGAATTCAACAAAAGCATCACAGAAACAAAAGATTCACAAAAACATCACAAATAAAATTCAATGAATATTAAATAAAAACGGTATAGAAAAAGAAACTAACCACTTCCATCTTGTCAGAATCCCGCAATCTGCGCTCGGCTTCACGACGTCTGGCACGGGCTGCAATGCTGAGAACAGCTGTGGTCACTTTCTCACGCTCTTCACGCTTCTTTTCTTCAAGTGGTGGAGGATAAGCGAAGAGCGAAGGTTTGGCATTGGAACGGAACTCTAATTTCGGCATCTGCAACATAAAACCGTAAGTACATTTACATATAAGGCTTTTCTATACACATAATACAAGGCAATGGAGATCTTATAAAACAGTTTTCATGGAATGAAAGCTAATACTTCCTACAGAATGCTAAGAGCCCTAAAAATATTAATGAAACGAAAAGTGGAAGAAAGTATGAAGGAAGAATAATAAAGTGTATTATAGCAGACAACAGCCTAAAATGCGAGCAACAAGGACTTGGCTAATATGAATCAAATAAAAACTGCCTTGATGAGAGACTTATGAAAAGATGGGAGTCTCTTTGTCATCACCTAAGAGAATAGCCTTTTACATTGCTTTGGAGTTAATTAAAAATTTCCTTTAAAGAGAAAAGTTCTGTGTTTATTTCTTCTCTTCTTTCATGTCTCCAATACAGAAACAAACAAAAGAGAGAAAAACTGGAAGAGAAAAATGTACAGAAAGACGCAGATGGTCACCAAAGTTTTCTTGCTAATAGAATTTATTTGCAATGAAATAATGTCGTAACTGTTAGGACTGAAAATGTATACCTTTTACAAGAAGGAAATTAATGTGCCATATGTTATTTTCATACAGCATGCCATGAATAGTTAAATAAATCTATGTTGTATATTCTTCATGTATCTATGTATATATTTATTCATACTATGGTTTCATAAAGACCAATGCAAATCAATGAATATCATAAAGGCAAAGTCTTGTCTCTTCATGTACAAAGGGGAAATCACTATAGTTTAAGGGAAAAAATTTAACACTCAAAGAGAATAAATAAATAGAGATAAATTCTCCTTCTCACCTTCAGCTGGGCATTGAGAGCAATAAGCGATGTTGGGGTGAACGCCAAAGCAAGACAATGGGCCAGAGGGAACCAATACCAATACTGAGTGAAGACCAGAACACCCACTACAGAGAGCATGTTGGTATGCCCTGTGCGAGACTGCAGAGATACTGTGACGTTACGACCACCTGGAAAACAAAATGTAAGAGTCAATGACACCTTCCAAAACAGTATTATTTGTGAAACTAAGCAGAGCAGGAAAATGTTTTGTTTTCATACACAAATTTTAGCTCACACTTCACATTCTTACCTGCATCAATTATACCCTGGGCAAGGATAGCTCCAAACTTTGCCATCACATCTTCATGCTTGTCGACAATAACCTTTGCATACAGAGTGCGGAAATCCTTTACCTGTAACAATCAGATAGCACTATTGTATTGCCATGTTAACAAAACCTAGAAACTGTATAAATGTAATGAATTAAAGCCAAACTGAAAACCCAGAAACAGTTTTTCTTTACTAGACATAAATCATTTTCCCAAATGATTAATTTTATATAGAAAATAATTAGTTATTTAAAATAATGGCATCTATGTGAAGTTTCCTTGTAAAGATACTTTTTTTATTTTGTAATTTATTTTCTTACTTATCTTAATTGATTGGGATTTAAACTTTTAAGTTGGGGACAATGGTAAACAGGCAAGAGTAAGAAAGAAGAACTAAAACATGGTAAATAACATTAAAACAGCGATAATGCGCGAACAGAAGCAAAAAATTCCGAAACCCTAAAAACGAAGTCAGATGGCGTCGAAGCGGCCGAAAGCCTCTTGGACATTACCGGACCAATTACTGCGAATGGGCAGCTGCTGGAAATTGCCCGGCCCCGCAGCCCCGGTCGCCCTTCGCCGAGGGGATCCCGTCGGAAGGGGAAGGGCGGGGCGGTGATCGGCGGGATGGAAGGGGAGGGGTGCGGAGTGAGCGACAGGCGGCGCAGCTCAGGGATGGAAATTAATTACCGCTCCACGGACAGAGCGCGGGCGCGCGCGACAAACAAATTGCCCGACGGACAAGCGCCCAGCGAAGCAGCCCCGTTTTCGCGGACGAGTCGCCGCGCTAAGCTCCAGATTACGTCCCGCCTTACCCGCCTCTCCCCCGCATCCTCACCGCCCCGCTCCGCGCGAGGATCAGTCCCCGAATATCCGGCCGCCGCCGCCGCCGCCGCTTCACCCGTCTCCTAAGTGGGAAACGAGGCAACGCGGCAATACCATCAGAACGACGAGAAGGAGCGTCTGGGGATACACCAACACTGCGACTACTCCTCACAGGAGATGGATTCTCCCGTTCAACAACACAAAATCTTAACGAGACAGGATTCGCATCATGAAAGAAATGCAACAGTTACTGCACGCCGTTATTGGGAATTCATTTTCTAAACCGAAGAGATTTTCTTTCAAAACACGACCTCCATCCCGCCCGCTCTTATGGAAACGAGAGGCAAGGAAGCTTTGTCGCTGGAGTCTTAAGCAACCGCAACCGCAGCCGCAGCGAGCGAGCGGTGAGCGGCCCACACGCGGCGCACAGCGGAGCCAAAATGAAATCCGCTGTAAATTCATTAGCAGGCGCGAGATAAACCCAAAGGCAGCCACAGAGCTACGAGGCGAGGAGTGGAAAGCAGGGGGAGCGAGTGGATTGTGGGAGCGGAAGGACAGGGAGCAGGTGGGAGGGCGAGGGTAGGGGAGAGCGCCACCGCGTCTGAAGAGCCTGGCTGGAAGGACGCGGGGAGCCGAGAAAAAAGAAGCAATTTGCGCGTCAAAAAGTCTTGTAACGCGGGAGGGCGTCGGCGGCGCCGAGATGGTCCGTCACGGGCTCCGGCCCCGCCCCACCCATCTCCCTCCCTCTCACCTCACTCCCACCGATTAGCGGCCGAGCCATTTGCATGCAATTTCTTGGCGACTCGATTAATTCTGCGTCATGTTTTTTAAATCGCCCCTCGGCCAGAGAGGGGACCAAGGCAACTTCCCCGCCCAGGAAAGCGGACTCGAGCCACGAGCCCCCCCCCCTCCCGTCTCGCCAGAACACGGCGACGAGACACAACCCACACACGCAGGCTTAAAATACGGGTGCGGACATGAAGGGTTTCGGCCGAATAGTGTAACGAAAGAAGGCACGAACTTATACTATTAGCAAACATTTAAAAGTTAATAGACTTCGGTTTCAATGCAGTGTAAATGAATTGACATTTGTCCTAGATATCTCTTAACATACAAATAAGTATAAGTATTACTTGGATATTACCAGTGAAACATTTTCAATTTTCGAACAGTAACTTTGCTTTAGTTTTCTTTATCATTTAACTATGTTCAGTAAAAGGGTGTTGTAGGGATTCCGGAACTCGAGAAAACGAGCGCAGGTTAATCTTAGAGACTTCAGTGTACTGTTTTCTGACGCAATAAATCAAATCAAATCATCCCAAAAGCACTCCTCTCTTGATATCTCGGAAGTCGTGAGCAGACGCGCGGTAGTTAACCGACGGAGCGCAGCGGCCGGAAGGGAAGGGCAAGGCCAGGGCCAGGGCCAGGGCCGCAATGGGCGCAAGAAGGCCGCTCGTGCGCGGGGCTCTCTCGCCGCATGAGGAAACGGCCCATTAACACGTCGCCCCTCCCTCCGCGGGGGTCATCTGAAAAATTCACGCGCCGCGATATATCAGGATTGCCGCGAACAGATCGAGCGCCGGCGCAAAGAGCCTTACACGTTGCGGCCACGATCTGTTCGCCCACCAACTGCACCGCAGTTGCACATAGCAAAATGTTTTAAAATATCGAGATGGCAATGTGCTGCAAAACAAAATCGCGTGCAATGTCAGGAAAGTGTCAATGGCATAACTACACGAAGTTATAGCAGCATTATTACTTCTTTATGGCTGTGAAAGTTGTGCACTTACAAAACACCAGATGCGGCGGCATTCAAAAATTCAAGAAGCGAATATTGTAGGAAAATTTTGAGATTTGTCAGTGCTTTTCTATTATGGATACGAAGTGAAATGAAACACAAAAGAGTTTATCTAGACACGATTCGACGCAACCGCAGAAACTGAAGACGCGCAGAAAGGCTACGATAGTAATAATTACAAGCCAGTTAAATGATCCTTGGAAAACCACACGGGAGACCTAGGGATCTAAATAGTAGAAGATGATTTTCCATGTGTTGCAGATTTTCCATGTGTTGCGGATGTTTGAAAATCCAACACAGGTAAGCAGTCTACACACTGCATAAAATATATACGTTTTTTGACATTTCGATCAACAATCGAGGGTACGAAGAAGAAAAAGCGAAATAAATTAAAAGAACTGTAAATCATAGTTTTCCAACACCTAAAATACATACTATAATCCAACTTTAAACTAAATCGGTTTAGTTGCCGAGAGATTCATGGTACAAAGAAATCACTTGAACTCTCATAATTAAATAGCTATATTTTTCCTTACTGACACATTAAAGTTTCGACAGAAAATCACTGTTATTATAGAAAAAAAGAAGAAAAGCTGTGTATCGTGGCTCGCAGCACAGATATTAGTTTTCTGAAGGCGACAGCAGCTCCGAATTCGACTCGCGATTGCTCCCACTGGCGTCCAAGGCCTGTCGCCGGAAGGTCTAGCACCCACCACAATGTGCATTTCTGTGGCATTTTTCGAGCGACGGAATTCCGCCCGAGCGCGGAGCGGCGACGGGCCATCGGGAGCCTTCCGGCCCAATTCCTCCGGGCTGTCACTCGTCACCGCTCTGTTCGCAGCGGGGTACGCCTCCCCT
>BOPP01000033.1:2004717-2014738 GCA_017312745.1 Gryllus bimaculatus | reverse complement strand
GGTAATGTTTCCGACTTACAAGAAAAAGTACTGCTATTACAAAACATCCAGTAGTATTCTAAATACCCAATTAACTGACAACCCCTTCGACCATAGCGAACGGAAAATATTTTTGAAAGGAGGTGGTTTACAATTTCGTTTAAAGAAGCAAATACATCAAGAACAATTAACGTATGAAATTTAATTTGAGGCTACCAAAAATCCAATGAAAAGACCGCATTAAAAAAGAACTATTTGCGGCATCGTCAGAAACGACACGGTTGAGAATTTGAACGTACACCAGATCCAAAATTACGCCGCATTCTGATTATCCCCCAGAGGTAAAAGTGTGGCTCTTAACGCCTGAAGACGGACTCTTCGCTCAAAACGAACACAAAAGCACTGTTCTGAGGTAAGCAGGTAGACCCCGTCCACCGTCTGCATTGGAAGAAAGAGGGGGGGGTTGTAGGTTTCCAGGCACCAAAACCCCACGCGCGAGCGACCCGTTCACGACCAACAATGCTGTGCGTATTTCAACGTATACTTACTGTCTATCCATAAAGGGAACCCTCTTTGCGATGCAACACCCACGACCCGCGGTCGTCGTCGCTAATTTTCATCGGCGCTCGGTCTAAATCGCGGGCGCCGGGGGTGGGAGGTGGAGTGGGAGGCCGCGCGTCGGTGAGTTGTACCCGCTAATTCCGCCCGCATTGTAACATATTAAAAACCTGCTAAACCATCCGCGGGGCGGAGCTGGTCGTGTGAAGCTGGGCTGTCACATGAACCTGCGAGACGAGGCAAGCCAGGGATGGCTCGTGTCGTGACGGCGAGGTGCCTGCCCCGCAACGAGGCAACATCCCCCTTCAAACTCCGGGCGAAGAACCGCGTTTGCACAACACCCGGGCTCGAAATTCTCTACCACGTCTGGAACGAGCCGTTTCACATTTCTTAAAAGCAAAAACTAAAGGTCGATAAGGGAGAATTTTACCGGAGGAAAACCCGTCCGAAGGGCAGCCTACGGCGGCAACTGTTTTATTGCAGGGGAAGTCCCAAAGCCGTTCCTTCGCCCGCATCGCTCGTTTCGCTCTCGACCAACATCCCTGTTAATTGTAGGGGCGCGCCGTTCACGCCCAGCATTGCGATAGGCAAGGAAGTCTTCACGCTGACGAAGGTAGCCCCTCATCAAACCTCTAGCTCAAGAAAACAGGGAGCAATTACGAACGTTCCACTTTCCAGCACACAAACGCCGGTACCAAAATAATTCACCCTTGCCGTGTAGAGCTCATATTGTAGTGTCTTTAAATTCCCATTTTAATAAGAACTCAAGAGAAGATCTGACTCGCTGTTTTGACCCGTGCATTCTCTCAACCATTTTCGGTTTTCATTAAAATCGAGCGTCTTGGATAGTTCGTAAAACAAATTCTATTAAGTTGCAAATTCGAATGGCTTCGCACAAGAACGCGTGGCTGGGCAGGCGCAGTGGCTCGATTTAGCCTCCCTCCGGCTCAGTGTCAACGACCGCCAGGAGCCACGGCACAAGGTAGCGCCTCGGCGCTTCGGGTATAGCGGGCAAGGCGTGGCGTGGGAGGGGGAGGCGGGAAAGTTTCACGGCGGCAGGACGCAGCGGACCATAGTCCCTTAGCGCCAAATCATCAACGTTAAATATTTGACTTCATTCCCGACGAGAGATTTTCCGAGGGCCGCCGTCTACGCACCACTGATTTTAATTTGAACTCGAGGCGACCAGTCGTCCCGCCGCGCTTTGACCTGCGCCCCGAGGCAGACGCGACTGAGCGGGGCGTATGGAGCGGAGAAAAAGGCGGGGAGGGGAAGGGAAAAGGACGGGCGGGGCTGGGCCGGGCCGGGTCGGCCCATCCTCCTCGCTCCCTTCTTGCGATGAGAGCGGGATCTCAAGGCGAATACGCAGTGCGTTGTCGCTCTATTGCCCAAGTCAACGCGACGACACGTTGGGAATACATTTATAATTACTTCCTCTACAACATCTCCCCCAGAGATTACAAATTATCCTCTTAACACCCCCCACATTTTAATACTCGTACCGAAAAGGATTTCCTCTTAGCTTTAGCGGAAATTAAGGCCTTACCTTGGGGCAGGTGTGCTCCGTCTGCTGCACGAGGATCATGGCCGAGGCGACGAGCGCGCCCTGGCGGACGAAGTTGACGGGGTCGTTGGTCATGGGCTCCAGCAGCGCGATCGCTTCCTGTGGGCAGCAAAAGCACTCCATTAGAGGAACATCAACATATTTCAACAAAGATCAACTTGTTACTACTACAATACTGGAAACTACTTAAGAAAAAGGGCAGAGAAAAATTATGCCAAATGTGATATGACCTTAACCAATAGTCCATGCATTATTACATAATGTGTTCAATTCCGTTCCTGTAATACGTAAACCCAGTAGAACTCGTGGGTCACGATCACGATTTTATATCCCCTAGCAGACGAGTCCAATAACCACAACATATAAGAAACTAGACAAATGCTACTAAAATGGACCAAACCGCAACAGTCCACTAATGAACAGCAGCGATTCATTGGACTCCACGAGAGGGGGCGGGGAGAAAAAGAAAATGGACCGCGGGATTTGTTGCAAGCAAGCAACGACATGACATGACACAAATAACATGGAAGGAGCGGCATGACCCAGACAGTGCCCGATGTCTCGCGCGAGTGCCACCGATGAAGGCCCCGAGGGGCGGAGGGGCCCACCGGCGGAGAGCGAGCGTCCGGCGACAGGTGGCGATCGCCGCGGGCGCAGGGCAGCGCGGGACAGGGCAGGGCTGCTGCGGCGGGGGAGCGTGCCCTGGCCCACGCTGCGGCCACTTTGTTCAACATTATTGAGCCATTGCGAGAAATTAAGGGCGGCCGCTGTCGGACATCGGACGAGGGCGGGGGCGGGGCCGGGGGCGGCGCCGTCATTACGGCTCCCTACCCATGTGACGTGAGGTCGACCCCTCGTTCGCACGCCCCACCCTCCCCGCAGACAACTCGAACCGCGCTGGCCGCTGCCTTCCCGCCCCGCCACCGCCGTGCCCCCAAAACACTCAACGCGCAGGCTACTTGCTATAATTTTTATACATTTAGCGGATTTTACAGCTCTCGTAACATTAATGTAATGAACGAGAGGTAGACGGAATGTGCGGAGTCTTCAGTGTAGTGGAAGAACTTTCCGGGTCAAAACTCTACACACAAAATCTGTTCACAGGGCAGTTTCAGGAATGAGAGAAGAAATGTCAATCGCTTTTGACGGTCGTTACTTCACAGAATAATGTTTGATTAGAGTATAATATTAATTAACTAAAATAATTGGATTCTAGAAACATTTTAATTGTTTCGTCTCATTCGAAATTCAATTGCTTTTCAATAACTCCGTCGATAACTCTCCATAATATATAACAGTATTTCAGCAACCGACGAATGAAGAAATAATACCATCAAAAACTTCGCTTTTTTAATTTTTTCGTGCAATTCCTGCGCTTTGCATAACGAATCCCCTGAATTCATCAAAGATGCAACGCCCCGCTGCGCCAAACAGTGACGTGTGCCGCACATCAATTGACACGCGAGTCACAATTCCAGCGATCAATTCAAATGTATAGCAACTGTTGCGCGGCGCTTCACAATATCCTATGAACTGCGAATTAGCAGCTGAATGAGATATTATTTCACCATCGAGTCCGGAATTGGTGTTCGCATCAACCGTGAAACCGGATTCTTGACCAATGAATTTTAAGGAACGGAAAATAAATTAAGTAATCGTATTTTACAATCCGTATTTTTCCTAAAAGGGAAACTATCTTCCTTTGTATTAGATATTCGAGAATTATAAAAACATTTTCGAAGCGCATCAAACTTCGAACAGCATCTCTCCACAGTCAGTGAATGAATATGATGTGGACTGAATGCGACGCGTACTTGAAATTACAGACAAATCCGAATTAACATGATGTAATTGTTATTCAATTTCGAACGTATGTCATTTTTCTGGCACTTATCCCTTCACCCAATTTTGAGGGAGAACTCGCGCCTTCCTTTTGCCATTCGTCACTCTATCAGTTAGGGGAGAGGAAGGCGAAAGCAGAAATTGTAATCCAGTGCGCCCCTTCGAGCGGAGAGGAGGAAACGGGATATCGTTAAATGACGAAAGCTCTCGGATAATGCGAGAGGCGAAGGAGAGGGAAAGGGGAGGGGAGGGAAAGGGGAGGGAGGAGAAGGGAGGGGGAGCGTAGGGGGTGGTGCGTGCTCCGCGCGCTCGCTGGCTCCTCACTTGCGGAGGGCGAGAGATGGGCGAAGCACAGTGGCCTCTGCGCTTCAGAGGCGCGGCGCAAACGTTTTGCCAGCAAGAAAGAGATGATGATTCACAAACTGATCATAACAATCGACACAGGAATTTAACGAAAACACGAACAGAATACCAGGTTTGACAGAAATCATCAGACGAATTATATAGGAAGATAATTAACTTTGTTAGTATAATTTTAAACTTTTGAGGCACGTTTAGATTCGATTTCATTTATTACTCAGGGACGAGATGCCTTAGGACTGTCCTATCGAAGACTTAACTCGTCCTGAAAATAAATGGCACATTCATTGACTTTCTCGAAATATCACATCTCAAATGAATTATATACAAAAACCTGCTTACAAAATAAATTACGATTATCCCAATGCATATTTATCTAGGTGTAATTACTTTTTCATTATTTAATTTATTCATTTTCAAACATTTTCAGACTTTTAATTTTGAGGAATCATATCTGAAAATGATCTATATTGTTTAGTCACTTTATTGCCAGAAGGCACGTTTCCGCGGCTTGAGGTCCCACATTCGATTCCCGAATGCGGGGTGCAGCTCCCGTCTAAGCCGTAGCAATCGCGTTGTATTATTCGGGGAAGCGCGGGGGCTGAGTAATGAGGGCTCGGACGGAGACGGAGCGCCGCGCCCGGGAGGCGCGCAGCAGCCGAAATTAAGGCGGACGGCGGAACGCGGTCGAAGGGGAAGAATGGAGGGAGCGGGGCTGGTGCGGCTGGCGCACCGGGGAGAGAAAGGATTGAGCTACGGCAACGCAGCGGGACGCGACGGGGCGGGCGCGCGCAGGAAGTGCAGCTGAAGGCGCGGGGGGCGGAGAGGCCTCGTCTGCGGCGGGGTCGCACCATCGATCTGACATCGCGATTCCGCGCCGCTTGTGTTCTCGGAGGAAGCACTTCCCCCGGGGCGACGCGACGCAACGCGGAGCCTGCGCCCGGACGGGATTAGCGGAGGGAAGTGAACCTTCTCAATGGAAAAGAGTTCCTTCGCGGTGGTTACAATTCCAGGGTCGCCCGAACGGCCAACGTTCCCTCCGCGAAAGGCAAAATAATTGACACAACGAGCATTGGGTACCTGGGTAAGAAATAAAACTAAAAAAAAACATATTTTCCTATAAATGTCACGAATCATTTACAATTTACTTTATTTTTTAACCATAAACTTACGTTGTTTGGATAAAAACACATTCTCAATGTCCTGATACTTTATTTGTAATAAATATACTAAAGAACTGGTGAATATTTTTTCAATTTTCAAGATGTTAATTGCAGGGGAATGCTTAAGTTTACTTTTCAGTTTAGACCCTGCCGCTTCCTAGAGAGGAGCGGGCGAGGCAGGCGACGCTTTAGAGCGCCATGGGCAATCCATGCATACTCCTCGCGAAATCGCAGCTTTCCACAGCAGGATTCGATGGAATATTGACAGTACAGAAAACGACGCGTTCTATGTAACGTTGCCGATTCTCTTAACGTGTCTTCTTTAGGGCGAAATTCTGTACATTTCAAGATTCCTTCTTCGCTTTTCTCTTCACACATCCATATTTTCCAGCTTCTACTGAGAATTCGACGGCCCCAGAAACTCACATGGCATGGTTTCCTCCAGGGAAAAGTGCAGCATGCAGAAACTTCAAAGACATTGTCTAAGCAACCAGCTCTCAGACAGCCAATATCGTATGGATTCTTCGCCTACTTTCCTCTTAAGTGTTACTTCTACACTTGCAGCCATATACGGTAGGTTGATTTAACGCAGATAAAGAGGCATCAGGGTTTGGTTGTGTCTTATTTAGAGGCACAAACAAACAAACAAGGAATCGATGGCCAGGGATGCGAAATGTAGACAGCCGGCGACGACACTGCGGATAGCACGCGGGCAAGCCTGTCGCACAGGGCCAGCTCCAGACGAAAGAGTAATCATCTCATTGAGAGGGAACTGCGTGATGACCGCTAGCACGAATCGCCGCGCGCAAGTGACACGTCGCTCTTATCTCAATTTGCCCACCCGTGGCGTATGTGCAGTACGTGCTAGCATTTCTACCGTGACACACAAAATCTACTCTTTCGTAGAGACATTTTCCTGCTTTTCAAAAGAAAAGTGCATTAGGAAATGACATCACTTGGAAGAAAAATAACAACATCGTTCTAGGTGGGTCTGAATTCCAAGATATCAGCTTAAAGAAGTTATGATTCTTGTATAGATCCAACAGAAGTTAATTTTCCTTGAAGATACAGTACAGACCTATGTAATAGTATATTATTGCGAAACTACAATGTAATACAAGAATCCAGTGAAATACAAAATGTTCACCAGTTGCATTCGCAATATTCATATTAAAAATCAAGGCATTTGCGTATATTCCGAAATAACTTTTGAACTAAAGCAGCGAATCCCAACGTTTTGACGAACACTTTTAATCACGCGAAATAAAAAAAGTTTTGTAATTCTAAATTTGGTTCCTCTCCAAAATTTGTGTTGGTGAAAATCTGCCATGTGATGTGAGGCGAGGCGAGGCGAGGCGAGGCCGGAACGGTTGATAAGCAAGGGCAACGCCCACGAATCAGTCAATACAACGGCGCAGAACTAAAACTCGCCGTGACATGTATTGAATCGATTTCAAACTTCCTGAGATCAGGAGGTGACTGACGACCACTCGCGTGTATTCTCGCCGCGGCGGGCGCGCCGGACGGGGGCGAGGAGCCGTCCATAAAGAGCGCAGCGCCAGTGAGCGGGCGGTAATTGAGCACCGCATTACCATGATAATGCGCAGCGCCACGCGTCCAGGCGCCGACGGCGGCGCCCACCGGCACTCGCATGCGAGAGCTACGCCGCACCCTTCCCACGGCCGTCGTCCAGCGCATCCTTCTTATAATTTTACTGGCTCACACCCCTTTCACATTTATAAAACAAGGTTGCGGGAAAGGTCTTATTTTTTGCCGCCCACGATCAAAGGGCAAACTTCAATGCATACGCGCTCACCCCAACCTTCTCAACCCCGCTACATTTTTCACGTCTGGCGTGGTCTGTTCTTTCCTCAAGGATCCTCTGACCACAAGGACACGGCATTCTCTTTATCCTCGAACTATCCCTTTCCGTCACACAAGGGAGGCCCATGCTCGGCTTCGTCGCAAGAACGCCACCTTTGGCACGGGGGAAAAGGGCAACGGGCAGGCACGGGCCGCCGCCTCCGGCGCGCTTCACGCTCTTGGCGAGTGATCGGAGCAGCGCGAAGCGAAATACGCCGGCCGAAGCGGCGGGGCAGGCGCTTGGCAGGGAGCGGGGAGCCAGGGTTGGGGACGCGTGGGTTAGATGGGGCGACGAAGGAACGGGGGCGGGCCGAAAGCGCGAAGGCGGGGGCAGAGGAGTGAAGCTCCCAAGACTCCGCGAGAGGGAAAGGAAAGACTGAAAAACACGGGTGCGCGCAGGGAAACACTGGCGCGAGCGAACGAGGGACACCGAGGGGCGGAGACAGATGAGTCCGCGCTAAATGTCGCGGCGTCAGCGGCGGGGCATTTACGGGTTAGGCGACCGCGCTTTTTCAGGAGAACAAACTGCACCAATGTTTTTCAAACCACCACGAAAACCTTGCTTTTCTGCTTTCCTATTTAAACAGGAGTAGAGAATCGAAATCGCTCTTTGCTGACAACCACAAGTTCTACCGCGCTTTCATTAGAGCACGAGTATCAAAAATTATTTTGGGCTACGACCCTAGCAGTTCCTGGTGCTTTCTTCAACGGAGTTGCTTGAAACGTAGATGCCAATAGGAATCTTGTTAGACACTGCAGCTCGAGGAGGACGATAGGGCAGGGAGGGGCGTGGGCCGCGATCGGCGCTCATGTCCGGTACAACGCAACATGAACACGCGACGAGAGAGCGCGGGGCAGAGCGTGCATTAGCACCCTCGTTACACGGCCCCGCGCCCCGCCCGCGCCCCGCCCGGCCCCGCTCCGCGCTTCCAATAATTAAAAGTGCATGTTGCTTCGACGGGCGCCATTCGTTGCACTCCGCTGCGGCCGCCGGCGCCCCGCATCGCACATGAGCGCTCGCCGAGGCTGATTTGGCGGCCACTTCCAACTTCCAAATCAACTTCACCTTTCAACGTCCTTTCAACGACCTTTGGCTTTCTAACGTTGCTAAATTTCAAATTATTTTTTAATAACCAATAATACGATCCACGTATACTGAAATAAATTGAGCTCTTAGTGCTCATTTCAAATTTTTTCAACGAGCTGATATTCTTCACAAGTACCCAATATGTCATTCGTCGGAGCTCCAAAGTCTGTAATAACTAAAGGTTTTTTTTGTTTGTTTGTTTTTTTTTCTTTCACAAAAAAGTCTGGGAAAGGCTAAGGAAGAGAGAGAGAGAAAAAGAGAGAGAGAAAGAGAGAGAGGGGGGATGGCACATTCGTCAGCCGCACGGGAGAGCGGAAAGGCGGAAAGCGTGCACGGGAGGGCGGAAAGCGTGCGAGCGGGAGCGGGAGCGGGTGCTGGGCATGGGAGGGTAGGTGGGTGGAGAAGCGGGCTGACCGCCCTTTGTGCGCTGAAGCCTTCACAGGTCATGAATCCGCGCGCGCGCGGTGTGGGGGTGTTTTCGATCGGCCTTCGATCGGTCGGAGCCTGGCCAGAGGCTGCCCCTCACGACCTCTTCTCCGCTCGCACGAACACACTTCGATCAGCGACTGGTCGCCAAACCCTACCCACGTCCCGAGCACCGTCGGTCGCACCTTCGGTCCCACGAGCCCATTTGCATTCCCAGCCAATCGTGCCACTAATTCCGCGTCGCGGAAGTCAATCGCGATTTCATTTCATGACTCAATTCGTTCGAGTCAAGTAATTTCACACTGCTCAGGAAGGTTGTAACATCCTCTATTCAAGGTCGCACTCATCTAAGATACGAAGATTTGGAAAAACGAGATAATGTAAAATACATTTTAAAACGCGAAACACGTGGCTCCAAGAGAGTGAACGGTCGAACGGAATGGAGCAGTGGATCCACGAGGAACACTCCTTTCGACGGGTTAGAAAGGACGCATCATCTCCAAAGAGCCGAACCTCTCCTTGGGGAGGGAGTAATGAGGGCGCCGGGCTGACCTGCGAAATGAGGCTTCGCGGGCGGCGCGCAGGATTAACGCGTAATGAGAGGGCGGCGGGGGGCGACGGATGGCCAGACCGCCCCGCCCGCGTCGTTGCGGCCAGCTCCCGCCCTCGTACCCTTCCACGACCCCACTCTAAATCCGCTATAATTGGGCCACGTCACGTGCTCGCGAAGGTCGCCTCTTCCTCCTCCAGATTTGTCCCCATGGGGCGCGTCATTTTTCTTCGCGGGCGGGAATGTGCTTGCGCTTTCGCAAGAACAGGATATCGCGCACCCGTCTTATCACATCGTGACGCAGTTCCCTTTCGAATTTCCGAAGGGGATAACAGCCTTCTACTGAAGAGGCGAATCTCGATTTTAGTTTGTTTTCTAGTTTAAGGTATCAAAACGATTCTCCATCATGCTGCTTATTATTATGTTCAACAACTGCGTTTCTCCGATTTTAAAAGCCCTTTAAAAACCGACGAATCTAATCTTGAAGTACAAGTTGGGAAGTGAATCCTTTCTTTTCTCGGAGAAACGTTGCGCGGGCGGCGAGCTGCACAGCGCGGGGCGCATCGCCGTGCGGGGCACGTCCCGCGCTCCGCAACGAGAGGCGACGCCTGACAGAGGGCGCGGGCCCC
>BOPP01000033.1:1963275-2004695 GCA_017312745.1 Gryllus bimaculatus | reverse complement strand
CGACGGCCACGCCCTCGCCTGGGCCAAGCAGCGGAAACAAAACCTAATAAGGACGCTCTGTACGCCCGTCCTCGCACATAGACAACAACGAGCGGCCAGCAGGAGCTGCCAAAACTTACTGCTCTGCAACGTGAAGCTTCTTTCTTCCGCGTCGAATGACGTCAACTGCATTGTAAGAAGTCTCTCCGAGTATGCAAATACAACCGGCAAATTAGGCGCGGATTAACATTTCAGTTAAAATCAAAATTCTTTCATTACATTTGTGTTTTTTCTTATTCTGTGTGTCTAACGAAACGATTGACGTCATTCACATGCACTCGGGCTCCTTAGTTTTCCACGAATGTTTGCATGTATTTAAAATTAGTAGTATCAATATATTGATTCTCACATTCGTTCCACGAATACATATCTGAATGGAAGGTGAATGATTTTTGCAGTTCGTCGGTACCAGTTATAAACATCAAATAATAAAGTAGTTGTAACATTTTGCATTCCTATTTGGTCACGCTCAGTTTACTCCTAGAGTGACAGGACTACAAGGCGCTATTTCGCAGATACAAGTCGAGCTGATGTCATCTCGGTAAAACCATTATAAAGAATGCCTCGCAATGAAAGAATCGTTTAAAGAAGCAAAAACAGAGTAAATGGAAGCCACCCCATTACAACACCAGAATCATTTATTTCGTCAGGGCCTAGTAAAGGATCCCTTGCGTCATCCCTGTGAACTTGGATGTCCGCCGAAGGAGGTGCAGAACTCACCTTGAGTCCGGTGCCGGCGCACGCGACGCCGAGGGCCATGGCGGCGCCGTAGCGCACGTGCGGGTTGTAGCTCTCGGCCAGCAGCGACACCACGCTGGGGCACTGCTCCGGGGTCCTGCAATCACACACGAAGCAACGCCCGTTACAAACACACTCTCGGCAATTCATAATAATAAAAGTCTTTCTGGACAGCCCTTTACTTTTATGGCTTGCCCAGCGTGCTAAACGTTCAGATAAAACTGAGTGGAACAAATAAAACACAATTCTTTCGTCTGCAGCAGCTCCATCTGACCGTAATATAGCGTGGTACCCAATTAAGTGATTTGTACACGTGAATTAAAGTAAAAGGTTAATCAGAATGATTGTCTACAAAATAGTGTATGACACATGTAAAAGTAATGTTATTTTGTTTGTAGGATTGCGCCACTCGGTCTGTTGGCCTCGTGTCGCATCATTTCCAACTCGCAAAATAAAATGCAAGGAGCTCAACGAAACAAGCTGGACAGACCGAAGAGCAGGCCTGGTCACCTCTCTACATTAAATAAAGCTGGAAAGATTTCTTTATATACACACATCTGCACTAATAAGGGAAAACGAGGAATTGAGTTACCGAAAACTTCGATGTCTCACCATTTGTGCTCGCAAGAGTCGCGCGTGATGGGGAAAAATACATTTTGAAACACCTGGAAATTTGAGATTCGACGTTGGAATGTTCGCGAATCGTCATTCAGCACCGATTTTGTTGAATACTTTACTGAGAAAAATACTGGTTTGCAGTAACAGATTTCTGTTTGCTGCAGCCCCGCAGAGTTTCATTACATAACCCTCCTGTCCTCGATTCCGATACTCGGGAATCAGTTCAATGTAATAGTGTGTTTCCCCGTTTCCATGGATCGCGTTCCTTCCCACTGTGCTACCGCAGTTGTTGGGCGTCCGCTGGCGTCGGAAGGCCCCGCTGCGCGCGCGGTGACGGGTGGCCGTGTCCCGCGCGGTGACGAGCGCTGACGCGGCGCGCCGCTGTTCCACCTGGGCCTCGCGCTCGCGCGACATTTCGCGTCGCGTCGCGTCGCGTCACGCGGACTCGCAAGCGCCTACGCCGCCGCACGCACGCGCCATGGCGGAAATACATGGGCGAGTTCCTCCGGCGCACCGATGTTTGCGTCACGAACTACGGCACGGCCACTTCGATTCAAAGGCCAGACTAGCCGCTGGCCGCCGTGTTGCATGGAGAGCGACAAGTGTTGAACAACTTTTGAAAGTGGCATAAAGCGTCTGTTTTCAACGGTAACCTACCAAAAAGAACACGATGAAGGTATACAAGACGCAATATTTTAGAAACATGCTTCATGAATCTGTTTCAACGTCTTGTAGCGAGGTGATAATTTTGGTACCTGACTGCATCTAAAATTCCCGCTAATATTGTGACGCAAACTGGTGTCTGAGCGCATTGGCTGAAGCCGGATACGATGCGCAAAGACCCCCCCCCCCTGCACGTACCACTCTCATACACGGAGGGCTGCGGGCTGCGAAAGAGTTGCCTCAGATCAACCGCCTTTGGCGATTGCATCACCCGACACACGGCCTGTGATCTTTTAGCAACCCTTTTAATAGTGCCCAAACTTCTCCGAATTTTTTAGTACATTCAATTTCACGATCTCCAGAGAAGAAATTGGTGCTTCTTTGACATTTAATAATTATAATTATGGAAGTGCATTCATTTATGCCACATGCAAAATCCGTATTCCAAAGCCAATTTCGGATACACGTTCACTGCGAGACGTTCACATTTCGTACCTAAGAGGACGGCATAATTGAACTCCCTCACCCAAATCAAAAGTATTCACGGCGTGTTGGAGATGCTAAGGGATGCGGTTCGGCCGAGCGCAGAGGCCTACGTGCCATCAGCCCCCGCACCTCGAGGGAAGCCCGGGTCGCGGGGCAGCAACAGGTGCTGCTGGCGCATCGACCTCGGGGCTGGCGCCGCCGCTGGCCGGGCGGAGGCGCTGCCTCTACAAGCGGGCTGAATTGTTCATTGGGAGGGGCGCGGCTCGGCCATGGGGCCACAACACGCGCAAGTGGTGTCTTTGATATCGCAGGCGGAGACACTACTCTGCGGATGCGCACCACATTGTCTCATAGTCAAGCAACAAGAGTCGATATTGTATATATTATGTATAAGCGGCATGTGTGCGCGTTCCATATCGAGAGGTGGAGGGGGAGGCAAGTCCATTTCTGAGTCGCCTTTCCCGATAAACCTTTCTACATACATGCAATTTACTAGTAAAAAAAAATAAAAAAAGAATGGAAATGAAACTGTAATGACACAATTACTAAACACAAAGATTCTATGTTTAACAACTTCGTGGGTTACTAGTTGGCTTCAGACCCATTTCTCAGGAAGTGGTAGAACATATTTATGGGATTAACATGTTTCTTACGTAAGGCTAAAGCGCCTCGTTTCACATTCTCAGGCCCACATGGCGCCTCCGTGCGCCAGGTAAGTGTCGAATGTACGTTCCGTCGCTTTGTGAAAACAACAAGAAATAAAACTTGCTGATGTCGTGGGCCGTCTCTCCCGGTACAAGCCCTGTTTCGAAGTGTCATCTTCCTCCTGGGCCTGACCCACTGTTCTACTGTCGCTACGCTGCGTTTGATGGGCGAGCGGTCCACCGCGCGGGCAACAAGAGCCGTCAGAGCACGGGTCGCAGCCTTGGCCGCCGCATCCCCCGTAAGCCAACCGCCGCGCAGCCTCGTCGCCCGGCGCAGGTGGCGCTCTATTCAAACGCCGCCATTGAGCGCGGCTCGCCGGCGCGCCTCTTTCCGACGGTTTGATGTACGCACGCGCGTGCGCCGCGAAGCCCCGCGCCCCGTCATCAGTCAACGCGCACAATGGCGGCGCGCCGCGCGCCCACACACCGCCGCCGACGCAAATTCAAGGTAATGGCGAGTCAAGACTGTCGTTATTAGCGACAATGAAAGGCCCCCCACGACCCCATCAATTCAAGGCTGTCTCCTGCATTTACGATGTCGCCACGAACTATGAATAAACGTTCACTAGCCCCACTAACAGTACGTTCAATGACAATAAATTATACAAATGTCTCTGTCCATGGAGACCTTCTAGATTCTGTGCAGCCCTCGAACCAATGTAGCACATTCACACCGGCCGAATGTCGAACGATTCCATTATTGGTTTGAACACAACTGAGGGACGCATCTCTAGATAGTCCTACAAGTAGTATATTTTCGACAAAAATAAAAAAAAAGCAAAATCCTACAGTGATGCTCTCCCCATCGAGTATTACAATTTGTGCCGAGTAATGTGGTCCAAAAGACGCTGTACTGCAGAGACATTTCTGTTTACTCTACGTCAAACCATTGAAAATTGCATTATCTTATATCTCAGAAGAACTCGTTGCGGCTTAAGACTATGTAGAGCCGAGCCCTTCACCCTTCTGCAACGAAAGCTTTACCTCCGTGGCTAATGAGTGCGCGCGGAGAGGCTTCGCCGCGCTGACAAGCATTGTGGTCGGGGTGAGCGCGCGAACGTCTGCTTAATATTCGCGCGCCCATTGTCTGGGGGCGGCGCGCGAGCGCGCTCGCACCAGCGCCCGAGGAGAGCGACGTGCCCCGCATGCAGGAGAGGGCGTAGCCGCGTGCGAGCGCAGAGAACGACGCACGCTGGCGAGAGCGACCGAGGAGACGTGCGACATGGGAATGGCGGCGTAAGCAAAAAGACGCCTGAGCGGTGGGGGGCGGGTAGGCGGGATAACCATGTGCGGTCTCCCACGAGGGCGGGCGGCTCGTTTCAAAGCGCGGCTCACTGCTCTTCGAGCTCACCGCCACCCCACGCTGGAAATGAGTCCGCTAGACGAACGATGTGTCGCTCTATGAAGGTAGCGAAATGACGGTCAGCCGAGAGATGAAAGCGTCCTGCGGCGTGCCGGGCTCTCAGGTGGGCGCGGCTCTCGCCGAGGGGGCGGCGGGGGAGGAGCCGCAGGGCGCGCGCAGGCCGCCACTAATCAGCGCACTAATTAAAACCAGTCCCCGGCCGCCGCCGGATTTCGCTAAGAGAATCCGCAAACGGAGGCGGTCGACCGCTCCGGTCCGCTCCCCCCAGGCTCTGCTCTCCAAGCACTTGCAAGCACCACAGACAGCAGTGCTTACTAACAAGCTCACGACAAATTAAATTAATTACAATATTTCATTCTTCTCATTGCGTGCAGCTATTTGCTTCTATTAAATAACGCCGTTAAGCGAGATGGAAAAGAAATTAAAACATTCGCATGCTAGGCGAAAAGCGCCGAGATAATCGGAAGACAGGAACCTGGAGACACTCAACGCCATCGTTATAGAAACAAGCAATGTAAGAGTACAAGGTTCAATTCGAGTAAGGTCCAGTGCTGAGAATAAGGGCGAGGAAAACCTCGCAATATTTATTATCTGGTGGAAGATTGTCACTAGTCGACACGGGACTCCGACGCAGTCGTTTTCTCTCGGTAAAGAAATGAACTTCCCCCGAAAAAAGTGACTCTCTCTCATCTTCAAGTGATTTATATCTTCTCGTAGCATTGGGGCACAACAGACATCGAGGGAATATATCAAACTCGTAATATTTTAAAAATAATCACAGCGAATAACTGACATACGTTTAAAGAAAAAGTAAGCAAAGACCACACGATAATTGAACTGGTTTTGATAAGAAAAATGTAGCTGATTTTCAACAAATTTGTCCTTGTACGAAATATGCAAAATTGTTTGATAACAATATTAAAGCTGGCATATAGGCGAAGGCTATTACCCGGGACACATGTCCCTGGCAGGCCAAGTCATTTTCCACGTGGAGCAATTTTCAGCCCCGGCCAATCGTCCCTGCAGCACATCTCTCCGTGAGGCGCGCGCAGCCACCTCTACGGGGGAGCAGCGCCTCGCAGTGCGGGCGGGCGGGGGGCGCTGCAATTACGCGAGGGGCGGTGCCCGGGACGGGGCGGGGCGGGCGGGGCGGGGCGGGGCGCGCGGGAGACGCTAATGAAAAATGAGGCGGCGATCGCGAAGCGCTGAGGCGCCGGCGCGGTGCGGCGTCTTGGCGCCATACAAAGGCGCGGCGGCGCACACAATGAGCGCGGGCGGGCCTTAATTACCTGCGCGCGGGTTGATGGGCGGGGCGGGGGGGGGGGCGCGCTCTCACAAAAGCGATGCCTTGCAAAGGGGGCGGTGAGCGAGCGGGCCGTGCGTGGGCGGCCGCAGGCGACAGGTCGCGAGGGACAAGGCGCCGGGGGCGGGGCCGAGGCCGGGTCAGCGGAGCTAATGAGAGCGGGAGGGTGCGTTGCACAAAGGAGGGCGATGCACCGGAGCGGTTAAGCCGCGCAAGTGCGCGCTGGGCAATAGGTGCGTCCGGGGCAATAGGTCAAGGGCGCGCCGCGCCGCAGGTCGCAGCTGCCTCCGAAAGCTGCTCGCCTCACTCCTGGGCAAGGCACGGACTCGGTTCGCGTGGCCTTTCGGGGTTGAATGGAGCCAGGCGATTGCGGATCAATGGTCTCCTGCTATTGACATTTACACGTATGTAAAGGTCTGAGGCGATATTCGTGGCATTCATATTTTAGGCTAATTTACACACGAATTACAAAATTGGATCTGTAATACATAAAGTACCACAGGAAATATAGAATTCACCCATCCATACAATGCTCTATGCTCTAGCGCCTGGTAAATTCACTGCTGACCCTTCAAATTCCAAAACTTCAAATTCCAAAACTCCAATATTTATACAAGTATATATTTTTACCTTTACTTCCGTTTGTTTCCCCATAAAATACACGAGACATTGCAAAAATAAGTTCAACAACAGTTCCAGATATAGAAACATTAGATAAAGGAAATAAGAGCTTAGACAACAAAGCCGTTCAGCAGAATTCTAGGACACCATCTGACAAAACATCAAATACATCGTCCCCTATAAAGCTAACTGTTCACCCAGGCATTCCATTGCAAGCTCACAAGCGCTACACACAACTGCAACGGAGCCTCTAAAGGTCCTTTCTAAAGCGTAGAGCAATGCTCCTGCAGCCCAAACCGCCCATGCGCCTCCGCGCCGCCTGCAATGCAGCCCAACAGTCCCCTGCGCATCGGCAACTGGCACCCGCCGTACGGTGGTGCATGGCGGGAGGCCTATACGGGACTCGCCTGGGAGAAGGCACGATTGAATCCCAAACTGCACAAAATATCAAAGAGCAGAGCAATGACGCTACTATTGAAAATGAGAAAATATTGAGGGCAAATTAATGGTTACAGACGGTAATGTACTTGACAGAAAGATTTTATAAAAACTGAACGGGTGTTCAAGGGAAGTGTTCAAATATTTACATTAATTAACAAAGGAAATCTTATTCTATAAAAATAAGATACGCATTTCATTGACGATTATTGTTTCACCCATGGAAACGTAGAGCAACAACCTTTTGGAAACTCCAATACACGGCGCCCAAGAACAGAGGCCAATGTAAAGGCCAAAAACAAGCTAGAACATTTCCACCAGGAAATGAGTACTACCAGATTCGCGCTCTAACCGGGCAGCGATTTGTTGCAAAATTTCGCAGCGCCCATGCAGTGCACACGTCATTTGCTAAACCTGTCCCCACGTCGTAGCCAGCGCGGGTCCTTGGTTCCGACGCCCGAGGCTGCGAAGGCGCCATCGATCTGCGGAGGACGGGCGGGGCGGGGCGGGACGAGATTAATCCCACGCACTCGAGGGCCACTGGGTGGCCACCGCTCCGCCTCCGACCCATTCACGCCAAGGGAGGCTGCCGCCTCATCTGCCAGAGTCACACGCTCTAATCGCGAGGCAAAGCGGAAGAGAGGCATGCTGTTCTGAACACAGTCCAACAAGAAATCAGACGAGTCAAAATATAAAGAAATAAAATTAATCCGCAAAACAGCATTTTCGAAGATTAGGTAATCAAATTTAAAATTATTAAGACAAATTGTAAATATGGGTAATTCTGTAATTAAAATGTACTGATTTAAATATAAATAACACATTGCACTACTTTCATAATTATATTTCGAAGAAAATATAATTGTACACTATTTTTCGTTTTATCATTATATTACAAAAATGTATATAAAAATCGTTTTATTGCTCAAACGTTAGAAACTATGGCTTATTTCAAGTTTAAATTCAATCTCATATTCTTGAAAGTGAAAATAGGCGCCTAAACTGTAGCTTAATCTTAAAAAAAGGGACGGACTGAGTGGTATTCTAATATGTTGGTACTCCGCCTGCGCGCCGTCCTTTTTACGAGCGATGTAGTGACACAGTGACAAATGTTTTCCTTTCTCAATATTTCCGGACAGCGAGCGTACACGATCGCAGGGCCCTCCCCGCTGGCCGGCGTCCAGAGAAAACACCCCACAGTGCGCTGTGCTGCGAAAAAGGGCCCCGCGATGGCATCGGCCAGAGCGCGCGCGGCCCCGACAGATAAGCGCGCACCGCAAAAACGTTCATTATATCGCGGGGCGGCGGCTTCGAACATTCTCTCGAGCGCCCGGCCCCGGCCAGCTGGAGGGGGGGGGGCGGGGCGGGAGCAGGGATGGGGGAGTGGAGATCGGGCGAGACAGACGGGGAATACGGGTAGGGCAGGGTGGATGATGGGGGCGATGGGTGGTGTGGGTGGGGAGGCCCCCGTTACGTCCGGGTCAAAGAGACGCGAAAGCGCCTGCTGCGCGGTCTTAGCTTGTGTCCCGCCGCGCCGGGCAGATGGCGTGAGGGGGCAGTGGGGTGGTGGGTGGGGGGGGCGGGGCGGGGGCGGGGAGGCCCTATCGGAAGCTCGCCGCATGGCCGGAGCGTCCCCCGCAAACACCGCAGGCGTCCTTCTGGCACGCTCCGCGAGTCCCTGCTGGCGGCCCTCCCGCACCGCGCAACGCGGCCGCCGCGCCGCAGATACAGCGGCACTGGCGAAAACCTTGCCTTGTGTTTTGCCTTGTCAGCATAACGGAGACAGTCAACTCGCCGAGAGAGATCATGAGATAACCTGCAACATCTAGCGTTCAATTCCAATGAAGTGGCTCATACATATTCCGAAGAGAAATCAAATGTTTATGTTGCCTAATGGACAAATCACTTAACAACATCCAAACATTTGTTCGTACAGGTTACGCATTTATTACAGGGGCAACGAGAAAGAAAATATAGTATTTTGCGGCACATGGAAGTATACGAAAATGTTGAAGGATTAATCAAGCAACAACATATTTTTCCAGTTTAGTTAATGTAAGTTCGAAAATGAAATTGGATGTTTTCTCTTGTAGCAGGTGTTGACAGAACGTCATTTACAATAGGTAATGCAGCGTGGTTATGAAGCATGAACAGCTATTCTGACGCATAAATGTACGCGCTCTCAATCACACCGAGACAACACCAGGCAACACCTGTCACCTGATAAGATGAACACATTACGATAAAAATCTGTCATCACCGGTGGCTCTTATGTGAACCATTCCCGCAGTGACTACCACAACCACCATGCTAAAGATGTCCATTTCAAATTTCAATATTACACATGGAAATGTAAAGAAAACTAGCGATAAACTCAAATTCAATTATTAATTGAGTAACTGAATAGCCAAAACAATTATCAATATCGTTTCTATTCACAAAAACGCAGATTCGAACGATCACAGAAATTTGAAATTCTATATTTTATTCAAAGTCGCATGAATCTGGTGAGAGCTCAATCAGGTGTGATGCAATGGCTGTCCAGCACTTGCAGCAGGCGAACGCAGACCAAACGAGTAGGTTATTCCTCATTCTATCGCGTATTCACGCGTCGGATGGGCGGGGTTCGCCGAGGTGGGGGACGCAGACAGAGCGCGCGTGAACACTTCATTACAAGGGCACGCGCCGCCTTCACATCCCGCAAAACCGACATTGCTGCGCTTGTGAGGACTTGGACTTCTCTCCCGGCTCCCGTGTCATGTATATTCATCAGCATCGCAATTAAAAAGTGGCCGCACGCGAGCGAGATCCGGGGCGGGGAGGGTGGCGCACAGCTGCGCGACGCGTGGAGTGTAGCGATGAACAGGGAACCGGTCGTGTCACACGAGCCAACAATGAACACTGTAAAGGTCAGAAGTACAAGCAAGGAGATGAACACCACATACGAAAGGGTTGACGGAATTCATAAGGGAGACGAGTAATACAGCCGAAGCAAAGAATTTTGGATATGAAAGGACACGAATGGAAACAGGCCTACCAATGACGAGATGGCAAAGAAACAACCAGGCTGAACGCAAGGTCAAAGAGAACGAGAGAGGAATTTTCGTTCATACCATGTCCCGTCCACAGTCCCAGAAACACATGATTTGACTACCGGGTCTGAAAGAAGGAAGGATGAATAATGTTCCAATTTTTGGTGAAATCAGAGCCAGTGAAAAGTCACACAATCCCCCAAACATTTTTATCTTTGATCACTTCAGATTTCACCTTAAAAACGCGCAAAGAGTAACAGAAGCGCCAGCAACTACGTTCGCAATACGCATCTTGTTGGCAGCAGCTGCGGGACGGGGATGGAACGGCAGCGGCGGCGACTCGCAGCGCAGGTCGCGGCGCAGTGCGAGCGCGTGGGAGGGGCGGGGCGGGCCGGGGGCGGGGGCGGGGCGCACCTGCCTGCGCGGAATATTAACGCGGCGGGGCCGAGAGGCGCCGGCGCTGGGCTGCGCGCACGGGCCGCCGCGCCGCTGGGATAACGAGCATCGAGAAGCAGCCGAAGTTACCCCGGCGGCCCGCCGCGCTCTCGGAACGAACTCGCTCCAGCCGCTATGTTAAAGGTGTCCTTACCATGCGCTTCGCCTTCATCTTCACATGATACAGATGAGACCGGGAAAAAGTTTTAACCACACGTTCTAAAACAATACTCTTTGCAACGATCACAAAAGCCATAGTAAATGTCATCACCATCGCTTTAATAAAATATTCAAGCATAGAATGTTAGCTATTATTCATTCTAGTGTTGGAATGTCTACCAGTGAATAATAGCCATTCTACGCGAGTAGAAGACTATACTTTCTACCCAACTTTGGAATTGACATTTTAAAAATACTAAATGGGCACTTTAACCTTACAGAACGGCTACACTCATTGTTCTCTGGCCCCTAACAAACACCAACTCGCATAGTGTTTCGTGGTTCACCCAAAGTACGACAGTTTCAACCTGCAAGGGCAGAGTACGCAGCTCCTCTACGGGCGACTGCGAGAACCCTCTGTCGTTAATAATGAACTAAAATGAATGTGATTGGTCGACAGCCGTGAGAGAATAATATTCTTGCACGCCTTGTGGAATCGGCATCATTACTGCGTCCGATAACGTGCAGAAATGTGTATACATTCTCGAGTAGTCGCAGAGGAAAGTATATTAACTCGCGTAAGTCAACACCACAGCCCTGAAATACTCTATATGAAGACATGATATCACAAAATATTGGACACTTTCCCTTCCATGAATGGCAAATTTGATAACAAAGCTTCGCAATGATTTTAACGTCCTTCCGAAATATCTGGAGGGAGGGGCAGTGCAGCAGGGTCGGGCCGGCAGCGACCTCATTACCTGCAGGGAGCGACTGGCCGCGCCAGACCGCGCCGCCTCCCCCCCCCTCCCAACCGCGCCGTAATTGAGCCAATTGATGAGCGCGGCTAAACGCACGCGGTCAGCGGCCGCGGCCAAAAATCGCAACAAGCGCGGGACGGAACGAGGAGGATCGAAAAGCGAATGCCGAAGCTGCCGGCGGGAAAGGGTGGAGACCCGACGTCGCACATTCGCGGAGCCGCAGCCACTAATCACCTTCGGAGTGAAGTCCGCATTTTCTCAACGAAGAGGAGCGTTTGAAAAAACGAAAACACACACGCGGCGGCGTCCGGCCCGGGCGGCGCAGGAAGCTCCCTGGGCGCGATTCAAAGGGGCGCATTCCGCCCGCCCCGCTGCGAACAAGGGGCGGCGCCCACGCTACGAGCGTCCGGAGGGAGGGGGAGGGCGGGAAGAAGCGAGACGGAACGGTTCGAGAAAGGAACGCGGACGCTGCCTTGCAACATTAATCACGAGTAAATTTATACAACTTATTGAGGAGCCACGGAAGGCGGTTTTGTTCTGCGGAAGTGGCGCGTGCAGGGTGGGGAGGGGGGGAGGAAGGGGTTGGGTCGGGTCGTGTCTTCAGCGGAGGCCGTCACAATGGCGAAAGGGCTTCGGGGCGAAGGCGAGCGGCGCGGGGCGCGGAACGTGGCCGCCTGCCGTCGGAGCACGCCGTGAGCAATGCGCCCGAACAGCGGCGGCCGCGGCACAAACGACTGCGCGCGCGCTGCGACAGCTCCAGGCCACGTGCGCTCCCACTGGCCGCTTTTGGAAGATTAGCGCCTTTGCGGACCAAGGAAGCAACGACAAGCGACACAAAGGGAAGTAAAACAAATTAGAATTCCATGTGAAGCAGAAAAGGTTTGACTCGCGAAAACTATGACAGGAAGACGTACATGAAGAATAATAAATTCATTTAGAACGCATTACTTTAAGACGTGCCATTTTCTTCGAAGAAATTATATCTTACTAGTGGCTCAAAATATTTCCCTTTATTTTTTTCTCTGGGATAGTGCGAGGAACGCTTATAAAGATGGTATATGGCCAATTTTCGTTCAACAAACTATATTTGCAAAAACTGCAAAAGCGAGGAAGCACGTGCTGCTCGAGTACGACTAGTTTCTTTCCAGCACAGTGCAGGTTCGGAGCAGATGAAACTATGGACAGACGTAGCTTGGATCAACTGAAGATTGGTGTGAAGCTATGCGAACACGAGATGAGAGCACGCGGAGTCAACGCCTGTCTGCGAGGCAGAACATACAATTGCTCGGTGTGAAACTGAGAGATCAAAAGACGCCTCTCCTTTCAACGACTTTCCCGATCCGTTCGTGGTCAACACTTGCGTTTCACTGCCCCTCCCACCCGCGCGCGGGAGCTGTGGCAGAGGTGGAGGCGGAGGCGGAGGCGTTCGCGCGAAGTTGCAAGAGAGATTCATACGAGCGGGGAAACGAAAAAAGAAGCTACGCGAAGAAGGAACGCGCGAGATCGGGTGCGGGCACTGAGGAATCGCCGAGCGACAGCCGCCGTTTCCGAGAGCAGCTGCTCCGACGGAGGCAAATCCAGTGCGTGCCCGGACGCCCTCTGGCCCAGCGAGGGAAGGAGTAGGAGCGCGAGGAATACTCAAATAGACGGCCCAAAAGAAAGGGATGCGGACGAAGCGCGTAGGAAATAGGGGAGCAAGGTAATATAAACGAGAGCTAGTTAGCTAACAGGCGAGATGGGCAACAGATCGCAGCTAATAGCAAAGACAACGAACATAATTCAACGTGAAATGATAAATGGACAACGCGACAGGAAACATAAAATAAAAGGAAATCAAGCACATACTCTGATTCATGTAAGAATGCTGTTGCCACCAGTAAGCATTACTTAGGTTGGTATTAACACAGTAAACCCCAGTCCTGAACAAACTGCTTGAGACTTCGGTTTAGTAATTTCACACACGGTTCTATCCCGCAATTCCATTAACAGGGTTACAAAAAGAAGATAAATAGCCCGAATACAATATAAAAAGCATGTTACTACCGCACACTGTCTTCTGAGCCACATCGAGGGCTATGGTTTGGTGGGAATGGTGAACGCAACCAGTTGGTTATGCGGGACGGGGATTGTTCTATAGCCACGCCCGACGGAAATGGGACCACCACTACCATTACAACAACAACAACAACAACAACAACAACAAATGGAAACGCCATGAAAATGAGTTAGTGAAGCGCAACAGCCACAGGCATCGAACGGAGCGGCGAGGCTCGCTCCGCCCGCGGCGGACTGGCAACGAGGCAACGCTCGCGCCGCGCCGGCCAAGGCTGCGGGCGACAAAAAGCCCAAGGCCCGGCGGCGGGGCGGGCGCGGGGGCGCGGGCGGGGGCGCGGGCAGGGGCGGGGAGCGGGGACTGATAAGCGCCCGCGGCGCCGAGTTCCGCCGCGCGAGGAAGCCGCGGAGGCGTCGACGCAGGAGCCGCCATCCAGCCCCGCCCTCGCGCACATTCCTCCTCGCCGAACCAACGCACGCCGCCGACAAAAACGCTCCCCATTGTTTACAAGACGCCACAAATTCCCTGCTCAATTAGACATCGGCAACTCGGTTACAAAATATTTCTAACAAACGAATTGTATTTGAAAACTTATAATTCGATTCATTGATGAAACGAATGCATATAGAATTAACGCAACTAGGCATTTAAAATCACTATTAAAATATTAAGAACTATGACATTTCCTTTCTCCCAAATTATTTTTTGAGACCATATAACATTTCTGTTGATTTGTTTTTCAGTTAATTTATTTTAGTTTTTTTATATTATTTATATGATCAAAAATAATTTAATTAGAAAAATAGTTGGCTACCACTATATTGTGGCTACATCAATAAATTAAATTTGTTAATTACTAGTTCAAGTTTCTGTTAGTGATATTTTGGATATAATTTATTTTCCAACTGTTTAATTGTCACAAATTGACTTCCAAACAACGACGATTAATCTATTACATTTAAAAAAAATAGAATTCAATGAATAAAATTATTTACAACAACCCAAAACGAACGCTATGGAACGCTAGTGCTTCGAATTATTCAGATACCACGCCAAATTCTCTACCCTAAAACGTTATACAGTATGCGGCATTGAATCAGCTGCAATGACATCCAATAATTCGAACAGCACCACCACATTCAGCCGAGAAATATTCCCACAAATCATCAGAAAGATGGAAATGCGCTGCCGCCACCAACGCGCGATTCGTTGGTGCGCTCTCCCGGCGAGTGACGCAGGGCGCGCGGGACAATGGGACTCCGTCGATGCGTCGGCTAATAAAGGCGGCCACCATAAATCATCGTTGCGGCCGCCCGAACGCCAAACTTTACCGGCGGCCACCACGTGCTTAGCGAGCTTTCGCGGACGTGAGGCGAATAGATTTGCGCGGAGGCCGGAGTCATCAGGCCATTTCAGAGGCCCAAGTCGACTCCGCGACCACCACCGCCTCTCCTTCGCACTGCTCATCCTCGGAGGGCAACGGGGGCCAAATGCACACACGAGTTCTAATTTTATGGATGCTCCTAAGGGCATTCCGAACGCGAAGAATATGCAAGCGTAACGAAATCGGAAGCAGTGAAAGACACGCCAAATTCATAGGAGGAATACATTTATCCTGTGAAATAAGTTAAATGTGACACAGTGCCTTTTACCCTTGAAGTGCAGATTTTATCGCGCCAGTGGACGATCGAGTTCCGATCGTGTCAGTTCATTTTTTAATATTATGATTTATTAAACAGCCTTGATTGTTTCCAGGAACACTTCAGAAGTCGAGTCTGAAATTCAAATTACCTTCGGCTTTTACGACTGGTGCGATTTTTCAAAAAACACACGCACGTAAAACACTGTAGTAAGAAAACTTGAAGATGATTTTAACACACTGACCTTTGAAACATACGACTGGATAAGAGAGACTAGTTACGGGAACTCCTCTTTCCATTAACTCGGACACTGAGCGAATAGGAATTTATGTAAAGCTCTCAAATTACAAATAAGGTTTTTAAATAGCGAAGGTAGAATACAAAAAAGATTTCATAAGCTAAGAAGGAAAGTGAATAACCTAAAATCGCTGTAAGACGACTTAAACAACCAGTGACGTAGCTCCGACTGACACACGTCAGATGGGGGCGATAAGTTAAGAGCTTCAGAAAGGAGCAGCACGGGGAGGGGTTGCGGCCAGAGAGTAAGGTGCCATGAGAGCGAGTGCCGACGCTCTCCCACGCCGCCTTCCTGCGAACACGCACAGCGCGCGCGGGCCGTCACGCCCCTTACATTCCAGAAGGCGAAACGACTCCGCGCGTTTGATTGGCGGCGCCGTCGAGGGCAGGCGCGGGGACCGCGTCTAATAAACGGAGATTTGCGATGCGCCCCTGGATTACATATTGATCACCTGTCGCCCGGCGACGAACACACAAAGGGCCCGGGGACGCGCGCCTCGCGAGGCAATCAGCCGGCGGCGGGGGGCGGGCAAGACGCGCGTGCACGCCGATTGCGGAGTGTGAGGGGGGGGGACACGGAAAGAGACGAGCAAGCTGTTATAAACGGATTAAGAGTGTGATGAGAATAACAACGCGTGAAGAGCAAGAATAATCCAAATCATAGACTTGTAAATCTTATGGCAAAGAGTACGGCACGTTCCTTACTCGAGGAACCAACACAAGAAAATGGATGACTACAGTTGTTATCATATTCCGAATTACAGAAGCTGTCATATTTAGGAACATATGAATAAAAAGTTGTTAAAGAAACAAACGAATCCTCAACATTTTTCAGTGCTACAGTTCTACACTACCCATCATCTATACTTTTTGAGTTGGAATTGCCATTCCGTTTTCACAAACGCATTCCCACGATTCCTCGTACAGGGGCAGTTGGTAGAAACTGATTGAACAGGAGAATGTGCGATCGCCTGACTGGGACGGCGCGCGGCGTCGGCGGCGGGGGAAGGCGACAGCTGCGGGGTAACGAGCGCGCCGTGACAGCGGAGATAACGCGGCGGGCGGCGATCCCCCGAGCCCCGCCTGCTCCGCCCACTCGTCGCTAAGCCCTAATCCACTGCCAGACGAGCTCCTCGCGTGGAAAACGCGCCCGCCCGCGCCGAAAATCGGGTGGAGTAACCATCCACAGCGCACAACAGTTATAGAAATGACGTGCCTGACACGGCGAACCAAAACTGCGATACTGCAAAAATTAAACTAGCGCCTAACAGCAGGAATGAAAGCAAATATGCACGTGCCAGGTAGCATTTTTCAGTTTTTGAAGCTATTTTCTTTGTAATAAAAGGATCGGGCATTTTGCACATTATGTCAGCGTTCTATCTATGGTGATAAATTTGTTGATTGATGTTTGGGGGGCTTCAATTGCTACAGCGAGTCCCGTAAGTGTAATGTATGTTTTATCGCGGAAGGTGCCGTTGGTCTCCCACCCTCGCTGGATGGCGAAATCCGGCTCCAACTAGTCTCCCGACCATGTTAGGTACAGGCATGCAAGTAAGGCGTGAGGCTAGGACAAGGAAGAGGAAGGAAAGATCGTGTGCGGCCCATGGCCCGGATTAGACACGGCTCCGGGATTCACCGCCTGTTGTTGATGGGAGAAATCTCGGAACACCAGCCGAGTGGCCGACCGTGAGAATTGTCCTCACACATCGGCGGAATTTGGTCTAGCTAGTGCCGAAAATAGTGCATCCGTTGGGGCGCGAACCATAGGACCTTGCAGTCAGAAGAACTCAAGCGACATCAGTTAATGCCTTGAGCTACCCCAGCCGGGGTTAAAATTATAGACATACAATTATGTTTTGATCAAGATTTTAAAAAAATATTTTAAAAAAATAGTCCTTTTTGTTACATTTCCCTGCGATACACATTTCCCTAAGAAATTAAAATACGTTATATATCACGTGTATTACGTTATATGCCATTCTTCATTATTCCTGCAATATTCACTTCACCAATGTAGGAGAAACTGATTACTTCAACTGAAAATGAACTTAAAATTAGATAAGGTGGTAAGAGGTATCAATAGACACGTTTTTGCCTTCTCGAATCACTGCAAACGAAACTGTATAATTTATATTTAAAGGGCTTGTGCCTGATACGCCAGAGCAAGCCTCTCTCTATTCGTAAATGCAGCTCGCTTTATATTTGGGGAAAAGAGGCTTATCTTTTTATTAGATATGTATTGTTCAGATTTATGAAGGCTTTGGAGTTATAACGAGATGAGACACTTGAACCAAAACTGCGATACTGAATTCGTAACTGGTGTGGCGCTTGCCATGGCGTATCTTGTAACTGCCCCACGGCACTCAATTATACATAATGAATAAGTTGCGTAAAAAATTCCCGTGAATTGAAACGGGGCGAAAACCGCGCCATGTGAGTGGAGCCTTCAAAGGGTCCGGAAGAGGAAGCGGGCCCGTTTGATGCCCGTGAGGGGGCGGGGGCGGCAGGGACGGCGCGGCCGGGCCCGGGCAGGGGCCCCGGCGGGCCACCAGTTGCTGGCGGGCGGGGGCGGCGGCGCGTGCGCGGGGGGCGGGCGGCGCTGGCGGCCTGGCCTGGCCTCGCCGCGCCTCGACTCGCGTGGCTGGCGCTGCTGCGCGGCGCTGCGACGCGGTGGCCGTGCCGCGCCGGCGCCGCGCGCCGCCAGTCGGACGCGGACCTGCGCGCGCGCGCCACGCGACGCGACGCTACAGCGACGTGCGAACGCAGAGCGGGCGGCGGCGGCAACGGCGCCTGCTGCGAGGACTGCACGGCCACCGCGCTCACAGCGAGCGATTGCCTCACGCACCACAAGGTATGCGCGGCGCCCATCACCGCTCCCATTACTTCCCCCCCCCCCTCTTCCGTTTTCACTAGTGCTCTCCATGGCAAGATGGAGCGAGTTCAACAAGTGAAAGTACTTTCATTGTCCGACAAAAAATGCCGAAGGAAGTTCTAGAAACTGTCCCTCCTTACTTTATTTGCAACTTACGATAATGAAATGCTATTTTATTAAACTGAAAAGCCAGAATCAAGCCGTTTTACCAAACGCAGCGACAGGAGGGAGAATGTACTCAACATTTTGTTTTTCGTAAACATTCCAATGTAGTGTAAGTTTCGCAAGAAGTGAATCATACCTGTAAACTTCAGTTTCGAGGCCCACTCTTAAAAACCCCTCCTCACATTTCATAGAGCAGTGGTTTGGGCAGCGTAAGGATCGAAGTGAAGCGGCGGGCGGGGGCCATATCCCGGCGCCAGCGCGCGGCACTCCAGTCACCGGGCCAGCGATGGCCGGCGCACCTCAAAGGCTGCGGGCCGGCCACGGTCATCTTGTTACGGCTCCGAGCCGCCCCCCCCCCTCACCCAATTATCCAAATATTTCCCCCGCCTCCTCCGCGCGCCGCGTCCGCCTCTGCGAAAACCCGAACGGACATCCAAAGCCAGCTTCCTCCTCCGCACAGCGAATTCGACCAGCTTCAGGAAGGAGACACTTCAAACGCAAACAAGTGAATCATGTGGCTTCAGTTGTAAAACGCCTGCTTTCACGATTTTGCTTTTTTCAAAAAGTACAATTTCACGCACAATACGATTATATCGCGTCTTATCTAAACTATATCAACAGGCGGGCACGTTCCCATTCGTCATCGTTCGCAGATGAACAAAAAACATTAATGTTAACATTGTTTTTAGTCCGCTCCACGGGCAAGTAATTCCCTTTTCAATATCCGACTCCGGACCTTGAAAACTCCTTCTAAGAATGTTCTTCTCTCATCGTCAGGCTTCACTAATCTGCAGCACCAATTTCGTCTATAAATTATTCCTTACACATTCTTTTTCATGTCTCGTTTACCTGCATTCGTGAAATATTGGAGGGATAATCTCAGCTTACAGAAACAACCGATTGTTTGTGCAGTTCCGCTCACGCTCGGAAAGAAAAACAAAGAAAAAAGTTGTATGGATTACGCTGTCAGGACAAACATCGTCATGTGCATAAAATCAATACCGATACGCTTAGAATCACACATGAGAAGCTCCTCTGCCCTGTCTCCCAAATCGCCACACACATCGAGTACAGTGCGGTATATTCTAAGAACATGAGATTGACGTAATTGGATATGTCACTCACACCCATCACAGCACGGACGTGTTATTGGCATAAGCGGTTGCTTTAGAAAGGCAAATTTGGATAAAAAAGATAAATCTTCACAAAATATATTTTCCCGAAACCACAAATTCACCACCATAATTCACAGCAGTTGCATTTTCACCTTCTTAAACGGTTTTAAATAAATTTATCACTGCATTTTTACGTGCATACATTTGTACACCGGAATAGATTTCGATCGCTGTTACTTCACGAAAAATGTGAACAATTATCTACGTTCTACGAAGAATTTTTAAAAAAAATAACGAAACAGCGTATTTGAGTGTTGTATTTTATTCATAATCCCGAAACCAATTCCACAAGTTAAAGGAGAACTATCACCTTTCTAACAATTACTGAGAGTAGCAAAATGTAACTATGTTACATTTGTAATGTAACCATGTACTTTCAAAGATATGATGAAGAAAATGATGAAAGATTTAGATGAAAAGTAAAAGCAACTACATTAAAAAACCCTATGGTTTTTGTTTTAATAATCACGACTAATTGTCAATGTTAGTGTGCTTTTCAAAATAGGCTGTTATTGAATACAATTGCATAATGCATTATCTCTTATACAGGGCCGTCTCCATTCATCATTTAGTAGGAAATGTAGGCTACGCGAACGAATTACCTCATGTGTTTCAAGCGAAGTGACAAATAGTTTTAGTATCCTGGAATATCAGTGATTCACGATCTTTAAGTGTGTGTTTGGTTCTGGAGAAATAACAGTATTCAATTGGAGTGCATTTCTCTTGATACTAGAACGATAGCAAGAACGTGAATATTTTTTATTGATTACTTATTGTGAAAGACAGAGGTGCCACTACAATGTAACATAATTAAACATACTGCACAGTAAAAAATATTTAAATATAAGACATCAGATTTTTCGAATGAGTCACGGTACATACAATTTTTAACTTCACTAAAACCAAATCAGCGCCGTTCTTTAGAAAACTGTGCCTACTAATTTTAATAAATCCTACTAAAATTAACTTTTCATTATCTCTTCAGTTAATGCACGCTTCGCTTGTTCAGAATGTAGTAAAGTGCATCTTTTTTGTTTTCTTTGCGATTATATTCTCGCGTATTGGATATAGCTTTAACTTCTGTATACATAGTAAGGCTATATAAGATGATTTCTTATAGAAATGTAGGATGCATTTTGCCTTATGTCACAGGTGATATAAAGAAAAATGGCTAAAAAATATAATTTCAAACTTGCGCTACGTAATGGCGAGATAATTACGAGAAAGAAGAAATCCTGGAGCCGACGGCAGCGCCAAGCGCACTCGTCGCCGCCAGAGCAGAGCCGCGAGGGCCTCGCGACGCGGCGGTGGGCCGATATTTACGACGCGCGCTTCCGGCCGCGGGGCCTTCCGGCGCGGCGCGGCCAATCCATCCGTCAGTCGGCGCGCCGATCCGTCAGCAGGCGCGCGTGGGCCGCGGGCGCTGGCGCCCATCTGCGCCGCCCCGCAATCAGGCGGACGCTTCATTAGCCACGCGCGTTAACTCCCACGCACGGACAACGAGGAAGAAAAGCTACAATTTCCCCCCTTCCCTTGTCAGCAGCTGATCTAACGTTAATACAGCGACATTCCCCGCTTGATTCCATTGCGTCACCTGCCTCGCGGATCGAAGCATTGGATATTTTTATCTCATTTACTACCTTTCCGCGAATCTAGTTTCATTTACGTTCACAACGTAGCGTAATCAATCCATTCTATGAATGTGCAACCAGACGAGCTTTTTTCCCCATCCGTGAACTCATGACGGTAATTCAGTAATTAACTCGTCTGCCAAGGAACAGAAAAACAGTATGCGTGTGCGGGCATCCAATCAATGACCGTAAGATTGAGGCAGCGACCTTCAGACGGCTGCAAACTGAAGGGGAAAAAAAGAAGAAAACTTTATTGAATTCCAGAAGAAGCGGTTGCGATAAGGCGTCGCCGCGGCGCGCACTGCGTGTGGGGCTGCGTTGGGTCGCGTAATGACGCGCGCCTGAGGGCTGCGAGCGAGCCGGCGAGGGTCGCGTGCGTGAAGCCGAGTGCACCGGCGATCCATCAATCCGTGGGGGCGCCCTCCGGCCCCCGATCGATCTCTGGCGACACTTGTTTGCGTCCGCCGCTGATCGACGCCCCGCCCCCGCCCCGCTCCTCCGACTCGGCGGCGACGGCGACGGCGGCGCCGGGCGAAACGCAGACGTTGCGAAGACGCGCTCTGCGAACCAGGCCACGAGGACGCACATTATGGAGCGACTAATTGCGAAAACGCATGCTCATCGAACAAAAATTACATTTGTCAAACCGATAAGATAAAAGGATAATTAAACCCGTTCGTAGCAGCGCCCTCAACCGAGCGCCGTCGTCTGTCGTCTGCCAGTCGCGCCGGCGCGGCCGGAGAAGTAGCAGCGGGACGCAAGTGGCAGCGGCCAGCGGCCGGGGCGGTGGAAGTTTGAGCCGGCCGCCGCGGCTGGGGAGGGGGGCGGGGGCTGGGCGTCGCCTTGGAAGAGCGAAGGCGGAAGCGGAGCGGCGGGGAGGAGGGATCGCCGCGGGCGTGCGGCAAGGTCCACCCATTCGACGCAGCGCCGTTGCCGAACGGCGGGCGATTTCCGGGCGGAAGGCGCCTCTCTTCGGAATTGGCGCAAGGGGAGCGGCGGCTGGGAGTCGCTCTTCGGCGCGCGGGGGCCGGGGCAGGGGCGGGGAGGAATCGCAAAGAGCGGAGTGGCGCCGAGAGGTTCCCGAGAGCGCTCTGCGGGGCCGCCTTTCGATTTTAAATACTGACGCGCGCGGGGCGAGCACGGACGCACCTCCCCCCCCCCTGGCGCCACAGTCGATAGCGGCATAAAGCGACGCGCCATGAGCGCAAGGCGCAGCATTGTACATTAGCGCATGACGCTGCACACAGCCCTCAAAGTGAAACGCGTCTATACATACACAGGATATCTAAAAATGACACGAACAAGCATGGGCGCTCTGTCACATGTACTAAATGTTAATTCTCAAACTGCCTTTTATCACATCTTTATATTCGTCTATCTTTACCAAAATAAAACAGCAATACGAAGTTGCGTACTTGGTATTTTTATATGCACTTCAGTCAGATACGTTGACAGACGGTGAACGTTTTAATATTAAGTATTAACTTTGCGTGTGAATGCTTTTGGTAAGTCAAACCAGCATTTGCAACGGCCGATGTTAGAGTTGAAAACGCAGCGACGTGGATCCACACTCACTTACCCTACCAGCCCTCTCACCGTAAAAGATTCCGTCCGACGCGGGAGTTTCCGCGCTCTCGACAGCGCGCGAGGGCGAGGGCGAGGGCGAAGGAACGAAACTCCGCGGCGGGCGGGCGCGCGTGCGGAAGCAGCAGGTGCGAACTTAACTTCTTTCCCGTTGTGTCGCATTCAATGGACCTCCGCCCCCACCCGCGGCCCCGACTGCACTTCGCCGTGGAACTTGGAGCGTCCCGCCGCGTCGCGCTCGCCGGCAGCGGCGAACTTCGGCCGCGCGCCGACCCGATCCACGCGCCGGCGGGGCGGAGGGGAGGGGAGCGGAGCGGAGCGGGGCGAGCAGGTTGTTTTTGCGCGGATCGGCCTAGCGATGAATACGACGTGGCAGGCGCCGGCCTCCGCCCGGCGACCACATCGCTCTCCCAGGAAGCGATCGCGAGGGGCACGCGACCGCCGCCGTCGCTCGGGCGCGCGCGCGCACACGCCGCCCGGATCCGCTCTGCGCGCGGCGATCGACGAGATAAATTACGCGATACGCGAACGAGTTCAAAGCAGGCGGCCCGCGCCGTCACCCAGACAGACAGGCCCAGTCGGCCCGCCCGTCGGACCTCACGCTGCAATCGCCCGTGCGCACCACGTGCATTCCGACAGACGGAAAGAAAAACTTACACTGGCAAACTATCAAAACCAATATTTTCAACACTCCTCGACTACCATACACACGCAGCGCACCGCACTTGAGCGGCAACTTCTTCAAAGGTGTTATGAAGTGTACCGCACCTCGCGAAGAAGTTCACTGCCGGGATAAATTACCTCGGCGGAGTTCAAAGCGCGCGTGCGTTCGCCGCCGCGAACGCGCGCGAGGCTCGCGGTGCGCCTGCCTGCCTGCCTGTTTGTCTGCGGGCAGGCCGCGCCCTCCACCCGGGCGAGAATTATGACCGGCGTAACTGCGAATTACCCGCGTCCCGTGGCCCTGCATGAAAAATTCATCGGCGGCTTTCGCAGCCCCCGGGGCGAAGAGCTTCTTTCCGCGCCCGGCGCGAGGCGGCGGGCGAAAGGTCGCGGGTTCGTGGTGGCACCGGCCCGAATAATCTCCTCGCTGATAAAGACAGTCTCCGCCGTGGCGTCGGTCGGAAGGAGGGGACGACAGGGGTTTGGGGCGACACAAAAAGGTACGGAAGCACGAGGAGAATGATAATGAAAGAGGTGTGCAGGCATTAATGTCACCGAACAACACTTAATACGCACAATAATAGTAAAGAAGGACCTTGAAGAGTCGCTTGCGTGCCGGAAAAATATAATAATAATAATAATAATAATAATAATAATAATAATAATAATAATAATAATAATAATAATATGATAAGCAAATTAATTAATTATTACTTCAATTACTACTATTGATAACTCATTTGCATTCTATTCAAGTCACACATTGGTAGAAAATTCTGAGTAAACGTGAAATCAGTGAAGAATTTAAGAGATGCGCCTGCAAATTCATGTACACGTCTTCCTCTGTTCCGCATTCTCACTTTTCAAAGCTACACGGAGAAGGGATAACGTGACCCAGTTTCTACTCCGTAGTGTGCATCGACGTTAATTTTCAGCGAAAGTGTCCGTTCCTTGGCAACGCCTTCGTCTGCGCAGCGCGCAGGTCAAGGGCCGCGGCGCGCAGAGGTCAAGGGCGGGCGCACGGCCACCGGAAATCCACCGGCGCTCGCTCGCGCACCTTCGCGACGCGACGCCGCTCAGCTCCTTCCGGGCGCGTGCGCCGCGGTCGATGCGCGGAAATTCGAGAGGAACTCCCGACTGCGTCTGCTGAGCCGCACGGGGGGGGGAGAGGAGGGGGGGAGGGGTTAGGGGGGGGGGGAGGAAGCGGCGTTCGAGATGAACGCCCCGGAAGGATTGCTGCGCGGAAGGGGGGAGCGAGGGGAGCCGGAAGTCGGCTCCGGCATCGGCTGCTGCCGCCGCAGCCCGCGACGCCGGAAGTAGGTACTGCACGAATTCCTTCAACCCGACAGCCTTTCTGAAATGCAAATGTTAATCAAAATATTCAACGCAGAATACCATAACCGATTAAACGCGATTCTGCTGCCTCTAACAAGAAGTAGCATTTAACAAGTTAATTTTGTGAAAGGAATTTTCATCGAGATGTTTTATGAAATTTTTCAATATTCGAACTTTCCATTTAGAGACATACTAGCGTGTTGGGCTCACACAGCGAAGCTCGGTGCATTCCATATTCCTCAACAATTTCATTTGTATGCACTGTTCTTGTAAAACAGGAAGAACGCGACCCCATTTTCCAACGCCTGTATTCGGTCCCGGTGGTGCTGTAGCCCTCGTGATACTTTGTCGAGGGAGAACGGGATGTTGAACCGCGTTCCTCGCAGGGCGCATGAGTGTGGGCGCGGCGTGCAGCACTGAGAGATGTCACGAGCGAGCGAGGAGGGAAGGGAGGGAGAAGGGAGGGTTTACCTTGCAAACTTTGTCGCGCGCGCTGTGAATCTGGACGCGGCGGCGAACAAAGGCCGGCGCCGCACGCCGGAAGCCCGGGGGACGCAGGGAGGGCGAGTGAAGGCGTTGTTGCGCGGGAAGGGGAAATCGACGCTCTGAATCAGTAGAGACGGCGGTGTTCGTATTTTTGCTATCCGCGAGCGGGCCGGCGCTTAAGATAAGCGCTGCATCACTGAATTTTGACGAGTGCCGCGGGCAGGGGAGGCTGCGAGTATTGGTGGGAGGGGGTGGAAGGAGGTGAGGATGGGGCCGTTGACGGGTTGGGAGGTAGGTGGGAGGGGGTGAGGTGGCAGAGGTGGCCGGGCGAGGGAATCCCGACGCTCCTTTACGAGGTTACTTCTCTCGAGTCCGCGGCGCCCGCGGCGAGGCGTGGCGGAGAGAGCGGGCGGCGAATCCACGACCCCGCCAAGGGGAGGAGGGTCCGCGGGTGTCCGCGCCGCAACTTTGGGAACTTGTTAGGCGCCCTCGTTCATCGGATTCCTCGCGTCACCTTTCCGCGCCGCGCCGCAGACGCTACCACACCACCACCACCACCACGAGCACCACGTGGAAATGCAACTCTTAATTGAAAGATCTATACAGAATCGTCACACACGTGAGGATCAGTTTGTATTTTTCGGTCTATAAAATCAATAACATCCAAAACGCTCTTTATTAAAAATTGGATTGAATTTTGTAATCACAATGACGCAAGCATTATGCCACAATCGAACACACAAGCACGTAGGAATATGATATTTTCTAGTACGAGTTCAGACACATGTATAATATAATAAGTTATAGTGCTAGCAACTCCAACAAGATATATAAAGAATTATTGACACTTCCAATCATTTAAGACCTTAATATCACTTCAAACGTCCACGATCGTCAAAAACCATTGAACCTTTCGCATGATTTGTCTGAAGTAGCCCGTCCTCCAGCGCAACACGCCACCTCCGCCGCCCGGACATCGGTCTAACATCGCACCTCCCAACGCGCGAATCCACGCGGAAAAGCGACCTGCGGCCACCGCGGGCGAAAGACAACCGATTAAAAAAAAAAAAAAAAAAAAAACCTTTGTGTCAGAATGGTAAATGCAAAACAATGTACATCAGTTATGTAAATCATTTAATGGGTTCGCGAGTGACGCACAGCGACGCAGTGGCGTGCACGCGAAGTCACAATTACGTCGCCGACATCGTTTTCCGTTGCGGCCAATGGGAATGTAGATCACGTGTCACCGTATGCCTCGCCACGCGTCCAACCTATACGTTCGCCATTAACTACGAGGGCCAGAACAAAAATTGACGTGTTTCAACAAATAAGATGAATAACACATCCCATTAATGAGTTCTTTTCACTTCCGACCATCACATATTTGTCGTTGCACGTTCTCTCTTTTCAAAACTCGTCTGAAGGGAATGTGCGTTTCTTTATTTCAATATGAGTGTCCTGCCAGTGAGCCTTGCGATTTACCTTGGGTTTACGTGAATTTAAGGAGAACAGTACGAATTGTAAATTATGAGTCGTCTCAAAATTGTGTATAAACTGAATGCCGTTGAAATCCTACTACAATATTTCAAATATCTTCAATATTATCATTACTTTCTCTCATTCATTCTATAATTTGTTCGACCTACCGCAGGCCGAAGCAAGCAAACCATCTATTACGTTCGCGTGGCAGCACAGCAGGCGTCAGTCTCGCGCAGCCGACTGCGACAGGAGGACGCTGATACGCACGCCGTGATGTTTCATGCATAGACGGCGAGCGGGGCAATGCAAGTCAATTAGCAGGCGACGAGCCGGTTCCTCCCGCGTCTTGCACCGCGTACGGCAAAGCGCCCCACGTCACCCCACGCCCCGCGAGTCAGGCCTCTAATCGCTCGTCGGCGGAATCCGTTTACAAGCTAATGAAGTAGCGAGCCCACCGGCGGCGAGGGCGGCGTCGCACGGCAGGGCGCGAGGCGCAGGGGCGGCGAAGATAAAGAAGAAGGCGGGAGGCGCGCGCGCAGCTTATGCATTCATAGGGCGCCACCGCGCGGCGACGATGCGACGCTGTTAACCCAACGCGCGTCACTTTACAGCTGTAATACAGGAGCAGCGGGCGGAGGGCGGCCGGGGCGCGGTCTCGGTGGCGAACGCCGCGCCGCGGGTCGAGTTACAAAAGCGTTCCCGCGCAAGGGCAACAGTCGAGCGGGGCGCGGAGGCCAGGCGAAGGAGCGGGGGAGAGGAGGCGACGAGAAAGGGGCAGGAGGGAATGGGGAGTGAAGGGCGTGGCGACGCGTGTGAGTCTGAGGGCCCTCTAACGGCGCGAGTGGGCCAACAGCACCCGGCGAAACGACACTGCCAAAGCCCGGCGCGGCGAGGTGTCGGTGACACTAACAGGGGAAATGAATTTTTAATAAAAAAAGTGCGAAATGTTTGACGGGCCGCTCACAGGCGCCGGGGCGCAAAGGCCGCCGGCAAACAGATGGCGCCGGCCGGCGCTGGGGCGGCGGGACAAAGCGGCACCGCGCGGGGCAGCAGGCGGTCAAGGAGAGCGGGGAGGGGGGCGAACAAGAGGATTCGACAGACGAACACATCAATCGGAAAGCGAAACAGGAGGGAAATAATGCCATCAGCTGCAAAGGCAAAACATAAACCGAGGAGGACGCGTCCTGAGCGTCACAGGTCGAAAAAATGAACGAGGATGGCGTCCGAACAGAGAGCGCCTGTCAGGTAGATCAAAAGGAGCCGACGGGGGTGGCTGCGGGGCAGGCGGAGGGCGTGCGCGCGGCGTCAAAGGCCCCGCGCCGGGCCACACGCCCCGTGCGGGCGGGGCGCTGGGGGCGAGGAGCGGGGCAGCCAGGCCGCGCCGCACGCATCGCCTTCGATCCTCGACGGGAGCCGTCGCGGCTCACTGCTCTTGAATGTGCGTGCAAGTAGAGGATTCATACATCGATTAAAAAACCCAACACGGCTGTCTTCCTTGTGAGTTGCGTCAGTCAGACTAATTGTCAGACTAGCCACATAGAGAGAGAAAAAAACAAGTGGCGACGATGTGTGGCCGAGATGAGCCACTGTTTCGGCCTCAAACACTCGCGACTATTCGCAAATGGACGGCGACTAGAGGCTGCCCCCCCCCCCCATTAATATCAGGAAGAAACTTTCCTTGTGGATTATTCTGAAGAAGACCGAAGGCCGTAGTCTCTCCAGTAATTCGAAACTGCGAGTCCGGAGAGCCAAATGGGTTCATACAAGTTGGTGAGTGGAATATCGTCTCTTCAATCTCAACGCGCCGCATTCTCAGCCAAGAAACAATAACAGGGGGGAAAAGCCAAATGGATATCAAGAAAATTATTACTAATACATTGGAATATCTCTCTCCGAAATCCGACACAGCCACACGAAAATATAAGATTTCCTTTCAGAGGTTCGCAAACGCTAACTTGTCAAAGCACTCTGTGTCACAAAACGCATTATTCTGCACACGAAAAAAAGATCAATACTTCTTAATTTTTTCGCCAAATGTGGTACTAAAGAAAATTACAGTAGACTAAAATAACCACAAAGGAAATTCTTTTTCAATAGTAGATGGGGATACGCATTCATTTAACAAAGGCATTGTATTCGAAAGCTGCCGTTAAATGTTTCTTAAAAACATGTTCAATTTACGCACCCCCATTACTCAGAACCGTTCCGCTCTGGAGAGAAGTAGTATTGTGCCATTTAACAACTTCCTACGGCAGCAAATAAACGTCAGTGGGCGAGAAAGGTGGAAAGCTCCCCACGCGACGCGATTCGGAATTAAGAGGCCATGAGCCTCCGCCACGCGCAGCTCGAGAAGGGGGGGGGAGAACTTTCCGGATAGCGAGACAAGTGGGCGATTTTAATGAAGTCCGCCAGAGCCTCGAAAAGTATTCGCCGGCGCCGGCGAATGGCGCCGCAAACCTCCCGGAGGCGTGGGGTAGGTGCGCGGGGGCGGGGGCGCGGACGGCTGGTTAGCCGAGGGAAAGCGCCCAAGCACGCCGCCCGGGGCAGGACTTGATGTGGCGCTGAAGGGTAGAACGTGCCCTAGGGTGCCAATCCCGGCCTCTACGACTACCCACAAGTGAAATCTCTTTAGGGACGAAGAATTTTCCTCGAGCAACGGAATAAAGTGCAAGAAATGCGTTTCTAAGGAATAAATTAAAAGAACTCTAATGTACAAAATGAATTGCAAATTACGATAATTTCAGCAAATAAGAAATATATTCAAGAAGTATGCAAACGAGATAATCGTAGTTTTTTTCACTCCTGACAGAGACAAATATATTTTCGCCTAACTAGCTGAAACCAAACAGAATATTTTTATCAGAAGACGTGTTTCCCAATCGACGTCAGCGCTTCCTCCATTTCTCGATCAATTGCTATTCGTTCCATTACTACATTGCTGAGATGGGAATTACTAGAAGCAATTTGCTACCAACGAGAATCGAACAGGTGCTAGGGTAACTAAATTACGAACAGATAGATTCGGAATCTCTCTACACTTAATCAACTCGTGTTTCACATCAATGCAGAAATTGTCGGATTACAATAACTATTACAAATTTTCGCAGAGACTTTTAGTACAATCAGAGACATTTCTTCCCCATAGGAAGCATAAGGTTTCCTTCACACGGACAAACTTTATATCTAGAATGTTTGAATATTATTCGATCTTTTTGTACATTACTCTACTTAAAAAAAAATTCCAACGCGGTAGAAAAGTGAACATATTAAATAAAAGAAACGAGTACATAACAGGACGTACAATATTCGTCTCTAGACTGATTAGCAAAGTAAATGTATGATTCTACATACGTAACACTATTTCTTTAAGAAAGAACTCTAGTGTTGCCAAACAGAATTCACATTCAAACCACTCGAAAGAGAAACAATACCACCTTTGTCACACTCTTGCATTTTTCTTTAACAGAAGAATGCGAATCCAGGTCAGTTCCCAATCTCGCCTCTCTTGCGATCTTCGAGATACAAAACAAACCGCACAGCATTTTAGTTCTTCGCCTAACCGATACAGCCTGGAGCTAAAGATAGAAACAAAGACTTATTTTACCACGTCTCGTAGCTTTTCCTTAGGTAGGCGCGCTTCGCCTGGTCCTGGTGGCTCAGAAGCGCGCAGGCGGCGAGCGGTCGCTCATCAAAGGCGGGGCGGGGGCGGGGCGGGGCGGACGGGAGCCGAACGGCGCCAAGGTCTGCGTTCCGTCCCGTGGCCCATCACGCCATCGGGATGCTGTGAAGACAGCAGCGCCAGTCCTGGCTTTTCGCGCCATTCGGACGACGCATATCAGGCAGAGAGCGAAACAGGAGCCGATGAATTTCGGAAACGTTTTCATATTTACAGTACAGCAGATATCGCGAGTATTAACTACTGAAACGATGTCCATCCAACAGTTAATATTTGTGATACATAGTTATACAGCAAAAAATATATTTTATTTTTCTGAAAGTGTGCATTAACCTATTACTCTAGTTGGAACATGTTTTCACGTGGTAGAAACCTTATCCCTTACAATACTGGTTTCATTGTTTTGACTTTCGCGGTAAGGTCTGATAGTAAATGCAGATAATAATTTTGCAAGAATGATGGTATACGAATCCTTTTACCCATATGTTTCATCACAATATGACATGCATCCAGAATAATGGATTTCTGTCAGAGGTGAATCGCACTAAGATGTTCCACTTGATTTACTGTTTGTTTTGGCGGAAGTCCAGTGACACACCACAACTGGTTTCACAATAACGTCATTCTACAGTTCATAAAAACGACAAATGCGAAACAAAAAGAGTTTATACTTCTGGGCACAAGACGACATTCATTTGTAAAGCAAACCACGAAAAATTTAAACGAAATTACCGTAACAATAAAAGCCTATTTCAAGCTTTATCCATGTATTGAAGAATCACATGAAACATGCTATACTTCGATATTTTTATAGTGGTCGTTAACAGTAAGTCGTCGTTGACATTTTTCAGTGGTAATCACGTTTTCGAATTAAATATATTCATTTTATAAGACAGGAGGTGTAACAATGACCTAATGTCATCGGCCACTACAGAAAAATCCATGTAGAGGTAACTAGTGTTTGCTACAATAACATCTGCAGGTTTAAAGTGCAAAAGAACTGAGGAACACTCGTTTCATGGTTTTCTTGGACACGTTTGTAAATTGTTTTGGAAATAACAACACAGCAGAGAGAAAATTTTATCTTCTAAATATATTTATTAGTATCCATGAGTTTAACGCAAATTAAATATACCAATTTATTGACTTAACTATGGGGATACTTTATGTTATTTATATAATGTAACAAATATGTACGGTATTGAATCATAAGGCGACTAGTTTACTATTAGTATCAATGCTTTCAAAAAATGCATTAATGAAGTTTAAAATCGAAAGTCTGGAATAGGTAAGAGTGAATTACACGAATGAACAACTGACATTTTAAAAAATCGTGTTTCAATGTGATTAGCTTTTAAAACGCATTAATTGCTCAAAAAATATGACAGTTCCACGTGGTTACCTTTGGCAATATAAAAAAAAAACAAGTTACATGCATTAATAAAATTTCACATCCTCGTCAACCGTTATCCTTAGATTTTTGTTTCTATCACTTCATATATGTCAGTCGGTACTTTGTGGCTGAAATTAGCGCTATTCCTACTTCGTTTGTTTAATGCGGGCTGGGAGCGAACCCAATCGAGCTAACTGCACCGGGTGTATGAAGCGCCCTCGCGACTGCTCTTTCCCGCGAGGCGCGCGCGCCGAGTAGGGGCGGGGGCGTAAATCACGCGTCAACGGGCCTTTCGGCGCGCGCGCGCCGTTAATGTCGCTCCGTCACCGCCTCGTTCGCGACCGCCCGCGCCGCCACCTCCGCCGCCGCCCCGCGCAAATAAACGCGCCGCGCGCCGCGAGGTGAACACCCTCTGGCGGCGGCGCTGCGAAACTCGCGCCGCGCGCCACCGCAGCGCCTCGCGCGCGCCCTGCGAAAAGTCCATTTCCTGCGCGCCGCCCCGAATAAAATATGGAGCGGCGTAAATCAACGCCCCAGCCCGCGCTGCGTTCGGATTTAGAGTTCGTCGATAATACGACAGCCAGGGGAGGGCGGCTGGCACCCCCGCACGCCAACCGCAGATTGCTGTGGATTCCAGTGGCCACGTTCTTACGTGCATTAAACGAATAAATATAACTCCCACCCAGTCCAAACGCTTCGACATCACGCACTACACCAAAGAACAGCCTTCAATTAAGACAAAAATTGTCCTTTCTTCTCGCACAGCTTGCACTGTCACTTAACTACATTTTATTTCACAACTATTTTGAAACACACGGGAAACGCCAATCATTGCACGGCCACACGTGCTCCCCATGCACACGCCGCACGCAAATTCGAGCAATTTCACCGGGGCGAAGTTCTCGCTGGGGAGTTTGGAATATCAGCGGTGCAATCCCGCACTCCGCCAATTTGTCATCTGCGATTTTAAACGCGCGAAGCGATCAGCGCGGAGGCGGGGAGCATAGGGCATGGGGCGTGCGGCGAGGGCGGGGGCGGGACAAGACGGAGAAGAGGGAACGGGCAGGGGTTGGCGGTACAGAGATGAACGTGGTGGTGCGGGGTGGTTAGGAACGGAGTGTGCTTGGATAGGGGAGGGCAGAGTAGGTGGCGCAAGATGGGGCATGGTAAGGCAGGGTAGAGCAGGGCCGGGCAGATGGGGAGTGAAACGGCGCGGGGCGTGACCGAGTAAAGGCAGGGGCAGGGGCGGCGGGCGGGGGCGGGGGCGGGGGCGGGCGGGGGGTGGGCAGACATGGGCACGGGCAAGGGGCAAGGGGCAAGGGCAAGGGCAGGGCAGCGGCGGGGGCGGGGGCGGGGCGGGGGCGGGGCAGGGGCAGGGACAAGGGCAGTGGCGGGGGCCTTGGCTGAGGCAGCTGCGGCGCAGGCGGCACGCGGCGCACAACGCGGCGCTGTGGCTCTGCGCAAACAGCCCGGAGCGCACGAGCGAGGGGCAGAGGCAGGCCTTTTCTCCCGATATTTTTATTCCTCTTCGGAATACCATTTCTTTAAAGCATTGCTTCAAACTCGTTTCATTACTCAATTTATAAATTGTCATGACACTGAAAATTATTCGTCCCTTTACTAAGGAAACATTAATAAAAAAAATCACATATGTTTCAGAGTAAATAAGGTACACATCGTTGGCTATTCAAACATAGATAAAACTTTGCTTAAAACGTTCTCTCTTTCATCATTACCTGTATCCGCCATTCGCATTCTAATTATTTCGTTTGTATTTGTTTTATTTTTTATTAAATGAGAAAAACAGACCGATTGAGGATAGGTTTCATCAGCAAAATGGCAATATACTAAACTAGAAACTCTTGGAGAAGAATATTAGAAAAATATGCCATGAACGTACAATAAAGGTAATACTCCAATGACGAAATATGTTGCTATAATTTTAGTGTCGTTAAAGGAGCATAATACGATATATAATAGTCACGAACTCCAGGCTCCAAACAATTAGCGCCTTGGAAGCGTACTTTTCGCCGCGCCCGTGCAATGCGATCGCAACCCTCCGCAGAAGCAGCCCGCGGCGCGACGACGCACAGCGCTTCTCGGGCGTGGGCGGAGAAGGGGCGTGGGCGATGAGAAGTGGCGGGGGTGGGGTGGGAGGGGGGCGCCCAGCCGTCGCGCGCTCGGGACGCTGGCGGCGCCGATCCTCCCCGGCTCACAATACACCGTTTTCCGTCCGTCCGCTGCTGCCGGTCTCCATTGTGGCGCAGCCAGACGCTGGGCGAGCGAGGAGATAATCACCGGGCGGAACTACTGTATCTGGCCCGCTCGCCCCGCCGCCGCCGCCTGTCACCCGAGAAGCGCTGGCTTTCCCTCTCGACGAGGAATTGGAGAGGGGAAAAAGCCTTTAGGACTTGCGGCTAAAGCCACAACGTTCGCCCGAGAGGTTCCTCGGCGAGAAGTGGGCGGGGGCGCACCGCCCCCATCCACTGCGGTGCGAGGGACGGAACGGTGACGCAACGCGAGTAGGCGAGTGGGCAAAAGCGGAAGGGAAGGTGCTGGAATTCAAACGCGCACCTCCGCTCGCCTTTCCTCACCTGGGGGCCGCCGATTACGCGCAGAAATAGAGCGCTAGCCGCCCCGCCCCGCCCCGCCCGGCCTCCCGGCGAGTGACACGCCCCGCGCATGGGCGGGCAGGCGGGCGACGTGTGTGCGAGCGCGACCGAAGGCGCTTTCTCACGGCGCCGCCTCCGCGCCGACCGCCTATTCTGAACCGGGCGTCATACGGCGCCACGTCCGCTGTGTTCAACCATCAGCCGCCCAGCTTCCTTTTTGCCGGAGGTCCTGTTTGGACGCGCAGTTCCCCTTAAACAGTGTAAGACTACGAGTTGGGAGAAGACGCGCAGGCGTAAAAAAGTGCATACCGATCCGTGGTAACGCCACAACAGATGAGTGATCACGTGATGCTGTCCACGAGACGAAAACGCTTGCGGAGACGTAAGCACTGCGGGGGAGGGCGGAGAGCGCCTCGGCGCACGGGAGACGACGCCAAGCGCGCCCGCCCCATTGCATCCGGCGCCGCCGGCTGCGCCCACGCCCGCGCCCGCGCCCGCGCCCGCGCCCGCCACGTCCCTTGCGGGGCGAAGCCGCCCCTGCCCGCTCAATTGAGGCAGCGGAAACAATACGCGCTGCCTCAGCGCGCACTTCTTAGAAACACGAACTCACAGGCGCGCTGTCGTCGGCGCGTGTATCACGTGAACAACACGTCTCTTACTTCGGCGAACGCGAGGTTTGCGCATTCGTCTTACAGAGAAAATGCGGATCTCTTGGCCACGAGAAACAGCACAATCCTCAGAGATCAATGTCAGCCCTCCATGGAGTATTTGTTTCCACAAAGCACTGTACGATACACGAACAGATAATTCGATGAACACATTTTCAAAAATTTTCAATTACGTTACAGCTTTATTTACGGAAAACGAAACAGAATACAATGTTGCTGACTTTCAAACGACATAAACTCCAACTCTAACAACAAATGAATTTCTCTACCTACACTTTGCGATTACAAGCATGAACAACGGCCAGGTGGCCCGCACGTCATTTGTCGCCGCTCTCGTGTGTTCCACCTGGTCCGGCCGCAGTCGCTTCCGCCACTTCCGAGAACAGCCCACCCGCACGCACGCGGTGGCGCGGACGGTCCAGCGCCACCGGCTCCGCGATCCATTAGCCCAATTGCGCCCGAGGCCACTTCAGCGGCCGCGGAAGAGATCCTGCCCGACACTCAACACGACACGCGCCCACGAACGTGTTTGGAAGAAAGGGGGGTTAGAGAAGGACACTGAAACGCCGAGAAGCTGTGCAAGACGACAGCGAGGTTGAGATCGGAATGAGGGATGACACAAAAAATAAAGCTCCAAACGAGACAACAAGCCACGCGCTGACGCGAGCAGAAACGGGGCACAGTGGGAGAGGAACACTTCTAAGTTCACTGAGTGCAAAGGGTTGAATTCGGGTGGGAAGACGGGCTCGCGCGTGGGCATGGGAGGAGTACCAAGCGGCCGGACCGCAACGCGTTCGCGCTCACCCGTCCGCCCGCCCGAAACCCGCGCGCGCGGGCTCACCGCCGCCGCCGTATATCACAGCCGCCCGCTAAAAATACGCGCGCGCGCACCAGCCCGCCGCCGGAAGAATGAGCGTGTCCGGGTGCGGGCGCGGGCGCGGGGGCGGGCGAGGGCCCGGGCTCGTAAATCGCGAGGGGGCGCAGGTGAGCACTGCCCTCGCCCTTGCTCGCGGAGCGCGGCTTAAGGCGGCAGAGCGAACGCGGCCGCGCTGCTCTTTTTCTCCCTCAGCCTTTTACAACTTGTTTTATTACCGCTCCACGAGTTCGTTTTTGCTACTTCGCTCTCAGATAAACCGTACACCGCTTCCGGCGACTCGCATTAAGGCGATGGACAATTAATTGAAGACGTCTTTTCTCGGCGAAGAGAGACAGCTGCGCGGTTTCACGCGATTAAGCAAACCTTCTTGCTGTCAAAAGTAAAGCGCTCATGAAAACCCCTTTTGCTTTCTCGTAAGGCGTCTGGCGCTGACAGAACGGAGCCATTAGGAAGCGTACGGTGATAATCTCGCTGTACTCCACCACGCACGATCCCGACGCGACGATTCGATTTGTTGCATGCCCACTCCCTGCCTGGATACCACATTACCCGTTCCCACTTTAATACAGACAATGAAAATTTCGGCCCCGCCCGCCGTTGACACGGCAGCGCCCTTCAGTGGCAGGCGGTGTGAAATTGGATCTCTGCATCTCTTATCACTGTTGGTAATGCTTCATGTCGATCAGAAACAGTAAGTAAATTACTACTATTAACCAGGTCTTTTAGCACTCATTCTGTTGAGAACAAAGTACTACATGAACATTCAACGATTCCATCATACGAAGTAAATATATTAGATAAAATCGTCACTATTTCTTGGTTGCATACTTCATTAAAACTATCCGTCCTTAAAACTATGACAACAGCTGAACAAAACTGAATTTAACTGAAAACTAAATTTAACTGACAATTAACACCAGAGCGTAGAACATGAGCAAGATAGCTACATATCTCCTAGAAACGTCCCAGAGAACATACGACTTCTTCTGAGACCTCCCGGCGCGCGCCCTCCGTCCATGCCCTGCAGCTGCGTAGCTCTTCCGAGCAAGTTGCGACGTAACAGGAAGCGATCAGGAAGCTCTCTAGCGCCTCTGCTTTCAGCACTTGCTCCTAACTACCGACCATTCCTCAGCTGTTTACGTTACGTGCATATTCCAACACGGCTTTCAAGACCGTTTCACGCAATAGCTGTTGAAATGCATTCTTCTGAGATCTTGTATCATTCGAAAGCTTCATTAGATTCCTGGCCGAATGAGTCCCATTCCAAAACGTACTTGTGAGAGAGTTTGTAGTGTTTCCGCTGAAAATGCATGTAGTTGGTGGAGCGTCTAAAGTGGCTGTTTCTTGTGCGCAGGGCGGAGCGGAGCACAACAGAGCAGAGCAGAGCCGAGTGGAGCGGAGCGGAGCAGCGCGTCGTCGGGCGGCGTCCGGGGCGGCGCAGGCGCGGATCGGAACCATTCGTCTCCTTCACGCGCCGTCGGCGGCGGCGCAGCCTGCTGAGGAGGAGGAGGCGGCGGCGGCGGCAGAAGAGGAGGCGGTGCAGTGCGGAGTGCGCGTGCGAGTGCGTTTGCGAGTGGTGGCGCGAGGCGACGATGTGGCGGTGAGAGTGCGCGAGTGATGCCATGGAGGCGGCGGCCAATGTGTCCGTGGGGGTGGGGTGGCGCGTGGGCGGGGGGAGGCGCGCTGGGGCGGGGCCGGGGCGCGGGACCGTGCAGACGAGGCGGCGTGCGACGGCCCGTTGCGCTGCGCTACGAGGCGGCGCGCGGCCGCTGTGCGGGGGCGCGGCGGCGGGCGCGGGCAACGCACCCTGCTGCTGTTGGCTGTTCGCGGCGCGGGGGCGACGGAGGGGGCGGGGCCGACGCGCCGGGCCGCATGCTGCTGTGGGACGGCCGGGGGGGCGGCGAGGGGCGTGGCGCGGGCGCAACGCCTTCGCTGGGCTGGGTGGCTGGGCCTGCGCGAGGTGCCGCTCGTGGCCGGCCTCGTGCCAGGCGAGGCGGCGCGTCGCTGCGCCTCTGCTGCTTGGGCGGCGGCCGGCGGCGGGCGTGGCCGGCGCGGGGGGCGTGGCGGGCCGCTGCCCGTCGCGCGGACTGGGCGGCCGCCGCCTCGCCGCCGCCGCGCGCCGCTGCGACCCGCCCTACGACTGGAGCTTCCTCTTCGTGCTGCTCTTCATCTTGGCCGGCGGCGTCGGCAACATCCTCGTCTGCCTCGCCGTCTGCCTCGACCGGAAGCTGCAGAACGTCACCAACTACTTCCTGCTGTCGCTCGCCATCGCAGACCTGCTCGTCAGCCTCTTCGTCATGCCGCTGGGCGCCATCCCCGGCTTCCTGGGTAAGTGGGCGCCGTCCTCTCGGCGACTCCCTGTCCTCGACCCCTCGCTCCGACGACCGCAGCCGCAGATCGGCGGTCGGCCCGCCCGCAACTCCGTCAACCCGACTCTCCGAGATCCAACGAGACGCGACCGCACTCGGCTCGTCGCCCACACCCCCGATAAACTTCCCCAAGATCCTAGTGCAACTCGCCAAACGATGAAACAACACTCCCACCCCCTCTGCGACACTCAGGTTGGCCGCTGAGCGACAAAATGAGCGCTCGGGCGCGCACTGGTCGCCACGCTGCTCACCGCTTGTTGTGTTCACGAAGGTGACCCGCCCCATCCTGCCTCTTCCCGTCCCGTACTACGCCACGCGGCGGGGCAGAATTGGGTTGAGAAGAGGGGCAGGGAGGTCTGGCGAAATTACAAACTTGGCAACGCGGGTGGGCGGGCAACCACCAGAAGAAGCGGCGGCGAGGAAGCACCTCGCAGCGCCGGCGCCCAAACTGCCGCGAAGTTCCTCTGCTACACTCTGAGGGGGAGGGGAAGGGTAGGGGAGGGGAAGGGAGGGGGCGGACGCGGCTCCGCCCCTTCAGAACCTCTGTGCGGCCGCACCCCCTACTCTCGCCCTCCAGCGAACGCGCCAACTGACGCAACGCACACCGCGCGAGATACTCGCGCTTCGCTTTGCGCTACACAGCAGATTCTCTGTTCAGTAGCCGTTTCAACATACACGCAACAACAAATTAACAGCCTGCTTTATTCCCTTCTCTCACTGTACATCGTACGGCGTTTTTCTCACCATAAACGTTCTCCTTAACAAGGGCGAACACAATGATATGCACAACCTATTGCCTCAACGCTTACCCACTTCATACAAAAAGCTGCTCGCTGCACTTCAGAAATCTTTACAGAAAAAAAATAGAATGACGTTCTTGGTTTATAAAATTTTCATTCGCAAAGAAAACGTTTTTCATTCAGAATACGAGGAATAATACATCCTTTAATAATAATAGTAATAATTAATAATAATAATAACAATAACAACAACAACAACAACAACAATAATAATAATAATAATAATAATAATAATAATAATAATAATGAGATGTCCATGCCTTAGGGTAGACCTCGTCTGCTTGGCCTCCTCCCAACACAGTGAAGCAAGCGTCATTAGCCGCCAAAGAGCTGCGAGTGGGCCCGAGCGCGAGCGCGCGTTGTCCCTCAGCTGTCGCGTGTATTGATAAGCCCGTCCGCGGGGCGTCTATTTGCTGTGCCAAATCCAATTTAATGCGCTGTTTGTTCAGCAGAGCAAATGCCGGCGCGAGGCGACGTTCGTGAGCGGGCAGGCGAACGAGCGGGTGGGCGGGGCGGGGCGGGCCGGCGTTCAAGGCCTCCATCGGCCGAAGGTGGGCGCTTTTTGCAGCGCGAAAGCGGGGGGCGCAAGTCACGGCCAGCGACCGTCGTCGCAGCCGACGCCGCCGCCGCCGGGCACAGAGAGCTCATGGCGAAAGCGCCCGTGTGTGGCGCTCACGATCCATCGGGTCGCCTAGTGAATTCATTCCCTCTCACATACTTTACGACCTCTTGCTGCTGGAATGCTCCCGTTTATGGCTACCAGAAAGACGTCTTTACGTACAAACCTACCCTCAAAAAATCCATGCTTTTAGCAGACACAATCAATTTTTTTCGCTCGCAGAAAGCTAGTACTCCTAGAATGGGAAGCATATTTAATACTCAAATGATTATTTATCTACGGTCGTGTGCTGTCCTATTAGTTTTATTTCGTTTTTAACTCCGTTACAGTGTGTTGTTCTTTAATACTTCTGTTGACTACGTGTTTTGTTGCGTGTAACTCATTTTTTAAGAAACATTGAAACACGTTTAAACATTGAATTACTATGCATGTCGGCAGAAAGCAATCATTACAATTAATATCAAAGGAAATACTACAATATCATTTAGCAAGTATTATTTTTATTTATACTAGTCCTATTCCCTTAATGAACATCACTCAGGGAATCGTATCACTGGAACTACTAAACGAGCGTGCAATTACATCGATGCTCAGAGAACAATGTACTGCAAAGAGGTCAGTTTATGAAGTACGTGCGAAGGAAAACCGGCAGCCATGCAAGCCGTTCGCGCTTCCCAGACCACAGGGAGGCAGACGAGCGTCCCGTCGCATCGCCGCACTCGTCACCCGCCACCTGCCCCCGCCCGCTCCGCCATTCCTCGCGCGCCGCGCGGGCGCGTAAACGCTTTACTGCGTCATTTCGGGCGCCGGCAAGTGAGATCAGTAGTTTAATTTAATCAAGCGCGTGGGGAAGAGGGTGGGGGGGGTGGGGGTGGGGGGCAGCCACTTCGGGTGATGAAGTGGCGCGCGGCGGTGGAGGGACAGCACCGGGGAACGGAGCACACAAAGCATTCGAACAGCCGCCAATGGGAGACGATTCACATAAGAACGGAGAACAAAAAAGTACAATAAAAAACGCTTCTAAACAGTGATTCTGAATTGCAACACATTGCACCAGGATCACTCCGCAATTCGTGAAGGAGACTTTTTCCCCCAAGATTAACTAAGCTATTACATTGGTAATTTTTTTAAATGCTGTTTTACCACTTTTGTGAAAAGCAATTATGTTACACCCACCAAACAATAAAATCCTGAATTCTCATAAATACCATACATGTCCTCAAAGTTTCACGTATACAACTTCGCTGAAATTGTGATGACTTGGAAATTCTTTTAAAATTAAATAGGTGTCACAATATTGAGTAAGATAGGAGGGCGGCACCCTTCGCAGTGGCATAAACATATAATGTGATCGGAGTTAAACAATTCCTCAATGTTTGAAAGGCTGATTTCATTAACATACCGCACTCTGAATTATAGTCCGATTTTTCATTCGGAACATTTATCTGAAGTGGAAAATGTGATAACAGCCGCTGTAAGCAAGCATTATAAAATACCTGCAGGTTTTGCATTGGAGCCGAGATCGGGAATCGCAGCGGGCGCGCTGCCCCGTCGCCCCGTGCAGCCTCACGGCGCGTTAAGCGACCGCGGATGCGCTAATCTGATCCGAAATTCTAATGGCGGGCGACCGCAGGCGGGCAGGCTGGCTGGCTGGCTGGCTGGCTCCGGC
>BOPP01000033.1:1921863-1955351 GCA_017312745.1 Gryllus bimaculatus | reverse complement strand
GCTTGTTCTCCTTCTGTTCTATCAAATCGGCTTCTTTCTAATTTACATATAAACATTTTCCCTTTTCATCCAGAAATTACAATATTTACTGCTATCCGTCTATATAACCGTATAAATTCATGAAATATTTCCATAATGTACTACAATGAGAAAAAAAAATAGAAAACAACGATAGAACAGTTAATGGTATATGTTTGATGAAATTTTATGAATCGATGTGCAGTAATGTAATAAACCTCTATTATGCTCCATAAGCCGAATTCCTATTTGAGCCATTTTCACTAGCGTACTGTATGCAGCAAAACAAGTATTTTCCTTCGTACAAGACTTTTATCCGCAAAGACTTGCGGTCGCGCTCGTAAGCAGCATCGCCGTGTGTGGAGGCGTGGCCTCGACCTGCGCTACGGGCCGTGCGTGCGACTGCTCCAATGCATCCGCTCGATCGTCCCGCCCCCCCCGTGCCGCGTCGCCAGCTCTTCTGTGGCCGGCGTCCATTTGTAATTGCCACATGATGCACGGGGGAGCCATTCGGGCGACGCAAGCGGAAGCGTTTTGTGGGTGAAATTACACGTCGGCATGGGCATCAAAATCCAACTTAAAGCCGAAGGTTACAAATACCACGAGTGCGGCTGGCGCGGGGCGGGGTCGGAAATACAAACAGGAACGAACCGCGCTGTGAGCGCACACAAAGACGGTGCGCCAAGTACCTCATCGCGTTTGTCGTCGTACTTCATCAACGGAGCGCCCAGCAGAACCCAATCATCTCCGCCATCCCTCGCTCACGAGCTAACACATTTTTTCGGAATAAGATTACAAACATCTAGATCATGCAGACAGATCGAAAATATCCATTTGGCCGAAATATTTGAAATGAGAAATGCCTTATAACGGAGTTAGAGATGTGGCATTTGCCCATGTGACAATCCAAACCCACAGATATTACATAGGTCAAGTACCAAATAAGATTTCTTGAATATGCAAAATACCTGAGCATTACGGGATTGCATAACATTCAGGAGGTGAAGTCGCATTTGTATAATATATCTAATTATTACAATACATGTTGATTGGTAGAAACTTATCATTTTCGTCCCTTTAGATGCCCCCCAAAATTTGTTGCATTTTATTCAGAGACACCCTGAATTCATTCAAACAGCGCACGCATGAGCTCTGTGACAAAACAAATTACGCAATACACTCGCCTTGAAACCTTGGCGCTTCGGGGAATGCGTTGCGAGTGCAGACTCTCCCACGTGCGGCGCACATGTGCAGTCGCACGCCGCCAGAGCACCTTGACAGCGAAAAGTGTTTCGGCGCGAGTGGGCCTCGGGAGGCATGTGAGCGCGCGCGCGCGGCCGGGGTGAAGCACGTGCGCTAAGAGGCGCAGCGGACCTAATGTTTGCGGCGCGGCGCCCACTGTTTTGACAGCGCTGGCAGAACGATCGCGACCCCGAACAATCCGCGTCTGTGCAACCGACAACAATTGCACTTACGTCCAGCTATCGTGTAAATTTACCTTTACGAAACGAGTCAATCATCTTACAAAAACCTAAGTTACTTAATACCCATCCATTTCTTAAGTGTATCTACATTAATAAATTACCATGAGGGAAAGAAGAAATCTTTAAATTGTGAGAGCGGAGGGCTATTGTAAAGCAATGAAGAATTTTAGGGAATCGCGTACGAGACTTTGGCTAATTATCACTGATGATAGGATCTCTATGTATTTGTACCAAAAGCGTATCATCTTTAACAAATGCATTATGCAACGATCCACCAAGAAATCACCAGGTACGCTCGAACTGCAGCGAGGTAGCTGTGAACCGGCGAGTTCCGTCCGCACCCGTTCAATTAAGGCGTCCGGTGCGCGTGACGGAGGAGCGACGGGAGAGGTCGAAGGACAGAAGAAAAGCAGAAGCGGGAGGGAAGGGAGCGGAAGCGGGCGGGCGCGAGAGAGCGGAGCGACGCGACCCGGGGGCCGTTACTTAGGCGCAGGCTGCCGCCAAAACACCGTCAGTGGCTGCGGCGCGTAAACACACCCCGCCCATTAGCGGCGGGGCCGGCGCGGCGGGCCGGGGGCGCACGATCGGACGGGCGGCAGCGGGCGGAGTGCAGCGGGCGGGCGGGCGGGGCGCGGGCGGGGCCGGCGGGCGGGGCGGCGGACGAGCGCCCGTGACGAGGTCGCCAGAGCCGACGCGTGGCCGCCACCGCCTCCGCTCGCCTCCAGCCCTTCCCTCCCCAGCCCGCCAGCGCCGCGACGGCACCGAGGAGGTCCTCAGGGCAGGCGGATACACGCGCGTTATTACGTTTCCCTGCAGCCACCGCGCTGTAGCGGCGGCGGTATGCGTAAGCGATGAAAGGCCGCCCACTCGGGCCGTCCGTCAGCGCCGACGCCTGCCAATCGCCCGCGTATACAATCACTCGGCACATCCACATCCCACGCAAGATGCGCGATACGCGACAGACGAAAAGTGCACACTTCACAAATTATATAATACTCTCTCACCAAGTTACACGCTCAGCCACGCGCATCTTTCGTATACCGCCGTTTTAAATCTCAATGTTATTCGCAACATTCCAAATAGAGTGTAATGATTTACAGAAATCGCAAAACGAAGTCTCCCCTACTTCTGAATTTCCCCTAAAACAGTATTCTTTGTTTGGAATAACACACATAAAGCCTATCGGTGTTTTCTCAACTGATATTAAGGCACACATTAATCCTACTGCTATTCCGGAAGTATACACGCACATCCCATTTGCGACGGGAGGGAGTGCGGGCTGCGTTTTCACACGCGGGGAAACAATTAGGGCAACTCCACCTTGGGCTTTTCGCAGTAATGGAGGGGTCGCCCTCTCGCGCCCATGCTGAGGGGCGGCGGGGCCCAGAGTTAATCCAAAAGTTGTGTCGCCGCGTGCGCGACGCGGGATGCGTTAAGTATCGCTGCGGGGAGCGAAGCGGAGCGAGCGGGAGGACGGAGAGGGGGAGCAGCAGGTGAGTGGGAGGGTGAGAGCGTGGCGCCTATCTCCGGGTAATCCCACCAGATGCGCCGCAGACGTGCGCCGGCGCGAGCCTCCGCTGCGAGCCGCTAATTAGGGGGCGCCCGCCCCTCCCCACCTTCCCCAGTCAAGTTACGCCGCTGCAGTCGGCGCACGTTCGCAACTGTTCCAGATGTGAGCAAGAACGGGAAAGGGAAGGGAGAGGCTCGCTACGATAGCAGCAGCGATGTAACGGTCAAGTTAACTTTCGGGAATTTTTGCACAGTCCATGTCGACCCATGGCTCAAAATCGACACTGAAAAACTCTTGGACTTCATGTAAAATCTAGACCATTATTTAAGAAGAAGAATCTTTCTGGGCAAATGCCACTATGATTCTTTCTATTCTAGTGGCTAGAATTCAAAAGAACTCTAACTCGATTTTGCGCGCTGGCTACAAAAGCGTTGACTACGAGGACTTAAGTGAAACACGAAGATCAATGTGCTTCTTTGGTATCAAAAAGGAAGGTCACAACCCGACCAAGAATTAATTATTGTCGATTGAGCACATCCAAGAATATAAAAAGCAGCACTACATTTGGTAAATACTTTTTTTTACGTTGATAAAAGGGGGAAAAATACAATGAAGTTTGCTCGCATACGATTCGAACTAGTGAGCACACCGCGAAATTAAACAATATGCTCTGTCCGCGAGCATGGAGTGCCTTAGGGCAGCATGCTAACGCGCGCCATCCATTCGAGCGACTCTGCTAGTCGTAACGAAGCGATAACAACGCAGCCCGAGGCGGGCGCAGAGCCGGGGCGGGGGCGGGGCCGGACATTTAATTGCCGCTCGCCATCCATCATCCGCCCCCAGCCAGTTCACAGCACAGACGCCGAGAGGTCCCCGCCGGGCGCATCAAGCGCTTGCACAGCGGCTGGCGGATGCCCTTGTACTCGAAGGAAAATAAAAAAGCCACGCACCTTGGAGCACTTTCAATAGCTGGGTGGCTGGTCCTTCTCTGGCTTGCGATTTAAACCGATAACGCACATCCCATTTCGGTATTTTATTTCCGAGCGCATTGTAGTCGTGACGCGCACGCCCTGCCAAGACGCTCGCCTCTCGTGCAATCTCGTTGCCGCCCGCGCACTCCGTCCAATCCCATCGCCCCGCCCGCCGACCTGGCCGCGCAGACGCTCGCGTGATCTACAGCACCTGCGCCCCACCTCTCCAGGGAACACAAACGGTCCGCCGCGACGCGTGCGGAAGGGAGGGAGGGAGGGGGGGGGTAGCCGCGTTCGATATTTCTGCTCCGGACGGAATCCCCATCCATCGCGACGGAGGGGGCGGGGCGGTCTTTTGTCGGCCGCGATACATGCATTAGCCATAACCGAGTCGAGTTATGCGCGGATGGGCGGGCGAGGTCGGTGGGGGGTGGCGTTGGCGCGCGGCGTTCCACGACGGGCAATCCCACCACGCATTGCTTGCTCCCCTGTGATCCTTCCCCGGCACGTCACGTCTCCGCCCGCCCGCCCGCGCACACAATAGGCGCCGACGCCGGGGAACAGATTGCGCCTTTCGCCAGCCGCCCCACGAAAAACGAAAAGCGAAATCGCTCCGCAGTCTCCATGTATCGAGAAACGTTTTAGAGTGATCGAACTCATTTTTTCCGATCTTCGACCGTCGCTCTTACGATACTGCTCCTATTCTTTATTAGATCCACCCCGGGTTTACCGAAACGAGAGCTATTCAAGATGGAATGTTAGCAATTCTATTTAACAGCCGCCCAGTAACGCAACTAAGCTTGAAAGAGACGGCTGGAGTTCCAAAGCCGTTCTAAGTAATTCCGGACAACGGGGAGAGAGAGAGAGGGAGAGGAGGAGGACTGCTGGCGAGACTGTCATCCGCAGATCAACGTGCGTGAATGCAGGGCCTAAGAAGACAAAACGAGGTAGTTGCGTGTAAGGGGAAAGCGAATCCGAAGCGAAGGACACAAAACGAATGGAGCGAGGAGTGCGCTTGCAAGCTCAGCTTCGCAAGGCCCAGCTGTCTCAGCCGAGATTCCCACTTCCTCCGTCAACAGCACAATTCAGCCACACGAAGGCAACAATTCATTCCGCTCTTCACAACGCGAAACATCCAAATGTATTTGACAACATTTTTTTTTTTCTTTTTGTGCTTCAAGGAAACATTTAAGTGTAACAATCTACTCATGACCCTATTTCACAAAGCCCGACTATTTTCATGGGGAAAGAGATAAATCCCACCCTTCTGTCAAGCAACTTCGGCGCGCGAGGCAGCCGTGCGGTATCAGGCGGCCGGCGCCGTAAAAACAGCGCTGCCGCGCCCCGAGTGATCGCGCGGGCAGTAGCGGCGCGAAGCACGCTCATCCACTAGCGGCAACGGCCGCATCGTTAAACGCCCCCGCCCCGCCCTGCCCGGAATGGAGGGCAACCCATTCCGCGTGACCCTCGCCCGCCCGCCCTTTTGGCCACCAAGAGCCCGTGACCGACGCTGCGCGGGGAGAGTGCCGGCCGCGGAGGCCAAAGTGATTCGCCGCTCGCGACGTCAGGCGACAGGGGGCGCCGGAGGGACGAGGGGCGACGTCAGGCCAGGGGGAGCGCGGAGAGGGAGAAAAGGCAAGAAAAGACGCGCAGAGGAAAACACAGAACTTGGAATTAGAAAGGAATGGAGAAGAAGACGTCACTAACCGCTGTCAGATAACGGCGAAATCAAGTCCAATACAGGAGACATCGTTGTACACGTAAGCTATACTTAAACAGAAAGAGACCTCTAAGAATATCGAAAGAGAGAGTAGAAGTACAAAAATGACATGGGAAGGACAAGGAAAGAAAATAAGAAAAAAAAAAATTGGGAAATCAAAAACACCATAATAAAATATGCAAGGTACGACACGATAAATTGCTGAGTGCCAGAAAAAGCGGTAGAGGGAATACACTGAGAGGTCGAGGGAGTGAAGAAGCGCGCAAGTGAGGGGTAGGACGGCGAGGCAGGGAAGCCAAGTCGAAATGCGAGTTCGAGCAGGGAGCGGCTGGGCCGAGCCGCCTCGGAGATTATTTATGCTCACCGCCGCCGCTGTGAAACGCGCCCCCTGTCACGCGAGTGGACGCGCGCGATGACTACCGAAGCCGAGGGCGGTAATGATGATTGCTACTGCCCATCACTCCGCCGCCAGCGCCCCCGCCCCCGCCCTCGGACCGCCATTGCTGCCGTCGGCCGCGACGAACGGGCGGCGGAATGGGCCCAAGGACTACGCGCCGCGGGCCGCGCTAAGTGCCCATGAACCGCGCACGATCACGAAATAATGTGGTGAGCCTCGATATCAACTCTCTCCTCCTCCACCCCACTTACGCCCGCGTTACGTATTTACTCCCCCTCCCCTGCGAACTCCCGCACGGCTGTCACGGAGTGATCGGTACTTGTGGATAAAATATGGCGGTCGTTAAACGCACTGTTCAAACAGGAGAGAGGACGGGCAGGACAGCAGCCGCCACAAAAGAGGCATCGTTGTTTGGTACGTCGATATAATTCAGTGCTACATGTCCAAACAAAGGCAGCATTTCACACGCGTAACTAAATGTTCGACACCAATATTACAGTAAATGTCTTTTATTAACACCAATCAGCTTGCATGTTGCTCCAACGAGCACTCGCATTAACGGAATATGTGGACATTTGTCTCTTCGTATGGCACTCCCCAAGAACGTTATTACTTGCTGAAAGCATCGGCACGGCAAATAAAAAAAACAAGTTGCCTTTGACATCCTGTTTCGTCCCGGTATATTTGCTCCCACGACGATCAATTCCAGAAACGTGGCTTCCGCGAAGTTGTCAAAGACAGTGGCCTGGCCTGCGCGGCCTACCTGCACCTGTAGCTGTGTTGCGAGTCGTGTGCTTCTAAAAGAATTCCCGATGCCGTGGCGGCGGAAGAGGAGGAGGAGGAGGAGGAGGAGGAGGAGGAGGAAGAGAGGACGAAGGCAGCGAGTGAAGAAACGAAACCGGGGCGCGCGGGGAAGGCGAGGTCGCCCACCGCCTCTCTCAGACGCACGTCCCTTGCGGCAGAGACGGCCCCCAGTGCCACAGAACGGCCAACGCACAGCCGCCAGACACACTGCAAATAGCGGACTCGTCCCATTAAAATTAACGCACGTGGACAGCAATGGTCTTACACGACGCTACCTTGGCACTTTCGAGAGACGATGTGTCCACACGCAATCAAATCGAAACATACGAACTGCATTGCAATGTATTCCGATTGTGGATCAGTAACAAAGATTTTAATAAATTCCCTTCTAATAAACAAGTAACCTCTAAAACAGCTATTCCACAGAGCGCACCAATGCAGGTGGAATGCGAAGATCTGAACATGTCTCGAGCGTACAACAGTTCCGCGAAAAGGCGTGACAAACCCTAGCGAGAACGCGCGGGGCGCATTAGCGAAGGCAAACAAACGGCGCACGAGCGAGCTGTCCGGAGGCAACGCTTGGCTGCGAGTTAATAGTTCCTCAGCTTACAGTTCCCGATCGTCGAGTTCCGTTTGATACGAGACGCGACGACACGGAAGGGCTACCCGCGTCGTTCCCTCCCGGCCCTGCGCGCCCCAAACGCTCCTGTCCAGAGCCCCGCACGCAGCCCTTTGATGTGCGCGCCGCTGCCCAACGAGCCGCAGCCGACAGCATCGACAGCCATCGGAAATTACACGGCGTTTTAGCTACTTATTCCCGTAATAATTTGCGGCCACATCGATTTCCCATTTTTCCCCTCCCCGCCACGCTCTGGTGGCCGGCGACAGCGGGTGCCGGCGACGGTTGGCGGAGACCTTCCTCGGTTAATAAAACCCCCGCCGCCGCCATCAATCAAGCGCCGTGAAGGAGCCGGCCGTAGCTGTATCGAGTTAGCAGTTGCCTCCCGCAACTCGCCAACTCGACCACTCGACCCCGCCTGCCCGCAATCACCGGGTGGCATCAAGGCCTTTCAACTCCCCACGACAATTGTGGACGAAACTCTAGCAGCCAGAGTAGCTCGGTGATATTTGCACACCAACGCATGTTTCATTCCTGCATGGAATATACGAGGGAATCTAAGAATGATAATACGTACGCGGAAAAGACGTGATTGAAAAACGCGCAAGCACCAGCGCGATCTCCTCCTCCAGGGGCCAGGCCACTCGTGCCACAGGCTATTTCAACAACGTTGGCAACAGTGTCTTCTAGTTCCTTTAAGGATGTGCGAAGACGGAGCGCGCCATTCAAACACTCATCACCAATTTTCATGGGAAGATATGGGATAGCCATCTCCTCCAAATACCAGGAAGTAACTTCAATACTGCGCTTATGGACAACATGTACCCCAGTGTAATCATTTTAATCGAAAAGCCTTCAACGGAAGTCCCCGAGACGAACGCGCGCGCGCCGTCTGTTTGCCGACAGCAGCGACCGGCGAATTCGCGGAACGATAGCGGAGTACGTCGACTCGCGACCGTCCAGCGCACACAACGGCGACGAACGGGCGGGGCCGTCGAGACGGCAGCAGGTTGGCCACGCGATGGGGGTGAGGGGGGGCCCATTCGCAAATGAAAGAGCCTCGTTCGCCGCAGAGACGCCGCAGAGCAAAAACTGGCGGCGGATCGGTGGCTTCGCAATCCGAATCGACGACCCTCGGGATTCATTCTCCGCTGCCTCGCCCTGTCCGCGGCCCGACCCCCTTCCGCGTGCGCCGCCTGCAAAACACGCTGCCCCCTCGGCCAGAGACCCCGCGCATAAACAGTTTACAATTTGCACGACGGAGCGCGCCACCCCGACCCGCCCCCCCACAGCGGCTGCTGACCAGCCGTCTAGCGACGACACAGCACCACGCACGGCGGCAGGATCTGCAGGAAGCGGGACTACGACACAACAATCGGACGCGCGAGTCAACGTGTTCTGATTAAACATGTATTGCAAACGCGTTCCAGAAATGAGAAATGCCTCACCGAAATAAAAAAATTTCAGATTTAATGTCTCGCGTTCACATTAAATCTAATTACTTCTCGCATCCAAAACCATTCCCCATCACCCCATTCCTGTGATTCTTAGTCGTACCTGTGCACTCTGGAGCACGGCCGAGCGCTCAAGGCGGCGCTCGACCATGATACCGCCGCGAGACAGGTTCCCACCCAGAAGGAGGCCTCCGCCACGACCAGCAAGGAAACTCAAAGAAGAGAGCAAAACGGCAGATGAACCAAACAGACAAAAACCGCACACAGACGGGAGAAGTGCACATGGACAGCCAAGAGGAAAGAGGCAAAGACGAGGCAGGGACGCCGCCCGACGACAGCGCCCGCACCGACGGCGGCGGCGTCCCGGAGCACACGGACCGCCTCGGCATGCCGGCCAGCGCCACCGACCCCAGATTAAGATATTGTTGAATTGCGATGTCACGTTAAAATTCAGCGTCGCAGAAGCACCCAGCTTTTCGCCCGCGCGAAAAAGAGAAAGAGAGAGGAGGAGGGCGGCGAAGGGCGCGCAGCTGACGCAGACTCCAGATAACGGAGAGCCCGCGACGTGCACCGAGGCCGGAGGGCGCGTCTTGCGGGCGAGGAGGAGGAACGAGAATCCGTGCCTCCGCCATCTCCGGCTCGCAGCCTGGGCCGCGCCCACGCCGCCTCGCTCGCCGAATTTGTCGATTGCGTCAAACCCGTCTCGTCTCCGTCTCACGCCCAACTTCCTTCGAAAAGAACGGCAGAGAAAAAAAAAAAAAAGACAACACGGAAGAAAGTGGGACGAAGAGCTTTCTCCGCGAGTAGCGGCAGACACCGCGATGACTCCGCGTCGCCAACGAAATCGATCCGCCTCCGGATCCGCGCGACGAGGACTTACAAAATAATAAACAAGCGGGCGGCTGTTGCGTAAACAGCCGCTTCCGCCGGCAGGCCGATCGCGGCCTGCCAGCCCCCTCCGCCGCGCCCGCCCACGACCTGTGCTTTCATCAGCTGCGAAACTTGTTCACAAACAAGAAGACCACCTCAACGCCGGCGTTATTAGAGCGCGCGCTCTCGGCGCCGCGCCGGCAAGAGCCGCTCTTTTCTTTCCTCCGGGCGGGCGCGCCGGCGCCGTCGAGAGCTGCACTTTATTTCAACGACCTCGGGGAGCGTTGCGCAAATCGACAGGAAAGCGCGTTCCTTTCCTTCACATGCCCACAACGCATGGGCAACTGTAACGACAGACGTGCGTGCTTACTGTGCAACGCGCCAGATTATTACAGCCATTCAATGTTGCCACCACAGTTCACGAATGAATTCCTCCCACTTTCCTTCCACAAAAAAATCATCAATAGTCACAAGCCCGCAACCCAAATCTGAAAGCCCGTCCAGGAGCAACGCGATCAGGTGTGTAGTGGAGCTAGAGGAGCGCGTTCTCCGTGCAACGGGTTGGGGTGGGGTGGAACGGCCAGGCGGAGGGGGGGTGCGCGAATCCAATCACGGGAGCTGGCTGCGGGCCGGGGCACGCTGTGCCGAATTGCCCCTGAATATTTCAGGCTGCCAATGGGGTCCCCGCGCCCGCGCGCCGCACCGCACCGACCGACCGCTCCCTCGGCGCGGGCAGGCACGGCGCAGGCCCGACAGGCAACTCGACGGAGCGCCCCGCTTTATTAGCTCGCACCGAGTGGGCCACGAACCACTCATGCGGGCACGGGAAAGGGTGAGCCCTAACCCAATACGTCTTGATTCGCCGTTCAAACATTCCTTTCCGTTGCTGAAGTCATGGGTTGACTGGATTTTTGTTCCTTCTTCATTTCCAACGTAAACGCTCGCATGACAATCGCAAGACTGGTGAGAAGTCCATCTCCAGCATCTTTCCCTGCCTCAACGGTCCATTCCAGCGACAGGGATCTCCATCTCTCTCGGCGGCGCGACTACAGCCCGCCGCTCACCTCCCTCTTCGCCACAAAGCGCTTCCTGCTGCTCCCCGGCTCACCCGCCCGCTCCGCCCCGCCGTCCGCCGCGTCCCGCACCGAGCGATGAATGGACGCCCTATGCACCACGCAGCCACGCGCGTATATTCAGGCCCGCGGGCGGGGCGGGCGGAAAAAAAGCTCGTCACGGGCTGGCCAGCCGCTGGGCGCCGGGTGGGGGCGGAGGCGCAGCGCGACGCTGGCGCGCGCCAGCGCCGCCACTAATTTCAGGCGACCCTGCGCCGGCCCATTCACAGCCGCCTCCCCTCTCCCCCCTCACCGCTCTCGCGAGAGAGAATGGCTCATCGGAAGCGCTAAGCAGCGCCGCCGCTGAATATGCACCGCACACGTCCAAGAAAGTCTCCTCAACGAGTGCTTTGTTTTACATGCAGGACCATCACGCTCACCAAGCAAACCCCCCCAGTGCAACAGATTTCGTGCTAGGCAATACGTCCAAATATCAATGACCAAAACATAGCCGGGAGGGCCCGACTTGTCACGAGCTCGTACGATTTCTTCACGATACAATATCGAGTCGCATAATTCTTTGAAACGTATCCACTAAATGAATATCCACTGTCGTCCACAAACAACAGAACGCAAGTTAATAATGGCGTAAAGCATCACTAAAAGAAGACGAGACGCTTCCACGCTGCCGAGTTTCGTACCGTAGTAGCTGGTCGCGAGAGAGCTTGCCTCGCAGCTTCAATAGCGGCGCACAGCACACCATTAAACTCGCTCGCCCGCCTCCAACGCCCCGCTCCACTAGCAGATGCGAGACAAAGCCTTGGCACGCTAACTGCACTACCTTACGCTTAAAAAAATGCTCAACAACACACTTACCTAATTACTTAACACATGTGTATTGCAAATTGGGCAAGAAGCGCAAGAAAATAATAGTGCTGCTTTTTCGTATTGCGTGCCCCCTAACCTTCAATGTGCGTCGCCTCAATTTGAATTTATAAAAAAAATTCATTTTAGTATTCTCACATGCTTTTTGTCAATATTTCGTTAATCTATTTATGGGGTTTACGGACCCTTAACTTCTATCACTACGATCCACGAAGAAGTAGCGTAAAGATAAGTGACGAATATTATCTGTAAGTGAGACGCATGTGAAACAGAAGAACCCCGAACCCCTGCTAAGAGCTGGCTTTGTTCACCACAAATCCCTCGCGCATTGTCCGAGGCCCAGAGGGGAAAGCTGATGCCTTCGGCATTGTTTTTAGTAGCTCAGAAAAGACGAAATTCTTCGAGCAGACCATTCGTCCTCGAAGTGCACTCCCTGAACCGACCTCGCGTGTGTCGAGCGCTTCCCGAGCGAGGAGCAACCCACGCCGCGCGCCCGCCCGCCGCGGGAAGTCGCTTCGCGGCCGAAGTCGGTGGCGAAATGAGGCGCGCGGGCCCCGTATCGAAAAGCGATCCGTCTCGCAAATTCCCCGCCCCCTAGCGCCGGCGCCTTCGCCAGCCGGCGGGCCGCGGATGACGGCAACGCCCCCGGGAGCCACACCGCCAGCCATCAGGCAAAGCGAACCCCCATTCATGTACAATACGGTACTTCACGAATCAGTTTCGGACTCGCAGAAAATACACATCCGTATCACAGTAGCCCTTGCTCCGGTGAGTCAGGTGTATGAAGTCGTTTCAGAAAGCTGCGTCCAATACAACCCTTCATCAGTTTTGTAACATGTAAGTTCAAGTATTTCTTTTAAGCCAAGTAAATAATTATTTTAATATCAGTGACATCCCACTTTGTACACATTACGGAAAATGTGACGGGAGCGTCGTATTCCGCACAAACCTGACCTCAATTAAGATCTTTCCGTGTATCTTGCATTCTGATAGACGATGGCTTTACATACGAACATTATAACTTCCCCGAAGGTAGTACCCGGAAACGTGTTCTACTCGCGAAGTCACACGCACCATCGCGCCATTAAAAAGGGCCCGAAACATTCGCGAACACCGCAAGAGCTACATATGGCAATACACTTCCATCAGTTAATCGAAAGTCCTTGGCTGCGGTGCGCCATCTCTGGAGGAGAGCAACTGCGCGAGGCAGGCCCTCGCCTCGCGAGGAGACAGCCGCGCGACCGCGTCGCTCTGCTTTCGGCGCCGCAGCCCCGCGCGCGCGGAGATTAATAGCGAGGCAAGAGAGAGACAAATGGGGACCCGCAGGAACGAAGATATGTGGAGGGAAAAGGGGCAGCAAGCAACGACCAAAAAAATTAAAACCGCAAAAAGAGCGACGAGAGATTGTCGACAACCTGACAAAACGAATCATTCGAAGAACGAGCACGGAAATGGGATAAGAGAGCAGCCAAATTGGATAACAGTGAAATAAGATAAAAATTCAATGCACGCGTCTACGGAATGGTCAGGGTTTCACGAGAATTAAGTCGGATCAAACTGAAAGGTCGAAAAAAAAATTTGTTTTGATATAAACAAAAATGAAAATTCCCCTACACAATAAAACTATAATTGCACCGCTCTACAATACGCGCAAAACACGGACTTCATTCTTCCACGTTTGTCCGTGGGACTGCACCACAAATATTCTCATATCCTGTTTCATGTCTCGTGCCGGAGATTAAAACAGCATTTTCGGATATGAAAATTCCCTTCTAGGTGCGCTCTCGACGTGTGAATGAAGACCCCACTACTCCTCCTCCTCCGGGCCAGCGCAGCGGCCGGGCTCGCGCCTCCACGACCGCTGCAAAGCCCCTGTGCCACTTGGCGCCGCTTCGTTAACGAGGTTCCCAGAAAGAGTGCGCCAGCGAATCTTTTTACCGGGTGAAGGGGCGCGGCGGCGACGGGCGCGCCGCGCGGGCAATTCGTCGCCATGGCGACGCCGCGCCTCAGGTAAAGCAATTCAGGAGCTGCAGTGGAAGACGCCGCGACCGCGGAGGGGAAGGGGGAGGCGGAGGGGGAAGTCGCTACCGCAGACGCACCTTTGACGGTAAACACAGCGCGCGCGGCAGTCGGGGGAAACCGAGTGACACGACGGCAGGTTTATATCCTCGCCTTCTACGTACAGTAGAACCTCGCTAACCCGCAAATCCGAATTTTCGGATACATAATTCAGGATGGAAGAAAAATAAATAAAATCAATAAAATGCTTATTTGCAGGGTAAAGGAAGGTTTTTTTAATTGCTGTGGAACTGAACAACTAATTAATGAAACAAGTCTAAATCAAACGTTTATTGGACTGGTAACTATGGTGTATATCACATGTTTATGTAGCAGTAATTTTCACTTAGAGGAACTTGCAAAATCTGTTTTTTCTCGTAAGGAACTGAATCTTTTCGATGATGTGATCGTTACGCTACTTTGCATTGTCTGGTAATCCTATAGAAGTATTTGTGTACGTACGGTACAATTTTGGAATTGCATTGGTTTACAGTAAAACGTCTGGGTCTTTTTATCCGTCCGTTTGTGGTCAACGCTAGCGCCTAATCCATTCAGACAAGTCTCATCAAAATTGATATTGCTCAATCGATCTGGTCGAAGCCCAGGCCCTACGAATTTCAAACAATTAATTTTTGGAGTAATCACGGCCATACTAACATTTTCAATTTTTCCACAAAAGAAGTACAGATATTTGGATTAAATTATTTCGTTCGGTAGAGCAAAAGCCTCTTTAAAACCACTGCATAGATCTCATTTTCGTTCAACTCTATGAAATTTCATATAGTGATATTCATCTTCTACAGGTGACAATATGCCATGATGCTAGAAACGTAGGTAACGTTAACTCGTAAAACAGTATAATTTTCATAACGCAGGGAATCGAGCAACTCTTGAGTTTCAGAATATTTCACCGTTGTAGATGCCACCTGTTAAAGTTTCAACAAAGAGTAAGTCCCAGGCGACCACAACACCCGAGCTGTGGAAAATATCGAGAATCTAGCGCACGTTTTGGAAAACCATTATTGGTCGCACATCCCTTCGGCTAAACGCCGCTCGCGCGAAAGGGAAAATCGCGCGCGGACTGTGCGTGGCCATCGAGAGCCGTCTGGCGCCCGCGCGTCGCCCGGGGCGATGCGGGGGCGGGCGGGGAGCGGCTGGGCGGAGGCGATGCGGCAATAAAACATTCGCGCCCGCCCGCGGTCGCCGCGCGGCTACCGTAAATATTGACTCGCTTTCGCCACCGCGCCGCTCGGGCTCCACAAGGCCCGCTCAGCCACGCTGCGCCGAGCGAGGGGCGGGGCCACTCAGCGGGGCACCGGCGCTCGCAGCCACTGCACCGACGCCGGCTGGACAGACTCACGGGCGAGTGGCACACGCGCAATACATAAGCTATCGTCGACGGCAGATTATTTACACATCACACTAACAGCGCGTTCTGTCCGGGCTAAAAATATTCGCATCGATCCAACAAGTATTTATTTCAAATAAAGCTGAGAAATTATGGGCCGATGTACATCAGAGGCCGTCACACTTTTATTATGTAGTATAATAAATGTTTTATTAACAAAAAGTTGTCACATTAGAAAATGATACAGAACCTCAATGAATGAAATACCTCTTTACAGAAAGTCCTGAATAAAAGCTGGGTAATATTTCTAAAAAGAATAAAAGGAAACAGTTGCGGAAAGCAATAATAAGACACCAGTCGCAACATTCGCCCTGTACATATCTGAAATTAAAACTACCTTCTTTAAATCTAGAAATTACCGTTTGCATTTACACACTCCACTTTTAAATACAAAATACATTGTCAATTTTAAATCAAAATTAGAGAAAAAAATACAATGAAAAAAAGAACATTTTTACAACGAAGCCAATAAAAACACAACTAAGATGAAGCGCTTGAAAACAAAAGTTAGCAACTGCTAAGAGCTTTGCCTTTAAAGGACCTGTCACGACGGCAAGAACTTTTAGGCCGCGCTCGGAACAAGTCGACATCACGGCGTTCGTTCTGTCGCGAAATTACACGAAATAACGGAAAGATTCTATGGGTGGCCTCCAAATTAAAGAAAAATTACACGGAATTCCACAAAAAACTTCCGACTTCACCGAAGAAAAAAATTATCTCTGCTGGATCCCCAACCTACGCGAAGGAGACGGGACAGAATGATGATAAGCGAGCGAAAGAGGACGCAAATACGACGGAGAGCAACAGACAGTGAATGGAGAGCGAGCGAGCAAGAAAGTAGGAGAGATGTCAAAAAAAAAGAGAAAATAAAGTAGAGCAGAGCTGAAAAGATGAGAAGAGAGCTGGGCAGAATAGAAAAAAAGACAGAGCAGGGCAGAATAGATAAAAATCAGAACAGGGCAGAATAGATAAAAAGACAGCAGCGCAGAAAAGATGAGAGCAGAGCAGAAAAGATGAGAGCAGAGCAGAAAAGATGAGAGCAGAGCAGAGCAGAGCAGAGCAGAGAAGCGTAGACAATAAAAGACGTGAACGCTGCGTTCCGCTTCGCGCTCGGGGACAAAGCAGTCCATTAGCGAGTCGCGACGCAGGCCGAAGCTCTCAATTGGCGGGCTCCGATCGCGGGAGGAGCAGCAGCTCCCAGTGATAGGGCGCTCATCCCGCGCGCGATTACCTGCAGCGCTTTCACCAGCGCACGAATTAATTCGTTCATTATCGTGTCCGGCGGAACGGAGCGCTACTGTCGCACACGCGTCCCCACGCGGCGCAACCTTCCTTCTCACGCAATTAACTTTTAAATCTAATCGCTGCTCATAACGCGTAATTGTCCACGCCAATATACTTCCTCTTTTCTCTACAATTAAGCCAGGAGAATTGTATTTTTGGAAAGTAATAGAAAACGCGTGTGTCTGAAACGACTGAAGGATGCAGCCTCTACACAAGAGGGATTTCTACGAGAATCCTGGTACAATGCTGCTTGAATTTCTTCGAAAATTCCTACATCACTGTGTTTCTTTTCGACGACAATAAAAAGTCATCACCCACGGGAGACAACGCAGCTATTTATCTAGAGCCTTTTAGTCTGTTCAGCTGAGAAGATTACGTGCGTTCTGGGCTCCTTAAAGGATGCCGCTCCACACACCCAACAACGAATTTCAATCCTTCCCATCAGGTCAACAAGTCGTGGATAAAACAAACGGCACGAGGAGCGAGGGGCTAGGGACGAGGACTTGGCCCCTACCCCAACGCTCGCAGTGGCGGCCGAAGGGCTACCCGCTTCTCGCAACACGGCAGCCCCCTCCCTCGCCGCACGAGCGCCCTCCCAAGCACACCTGGCGACGCAAAACACATTTCTTCGGTGTCCGAGCGAACGAGTATTAGCACTCGAGCTTCAAAACAAAACGAACACTATTCTAACATTCTGGAGAAACCTGTAACTTTCCAAGTCACGTTGCCCAACGTCTTGTGGTAAGCGGAGCAAAGAGGCGTTTGGTGCGTGCAGCAGGCCTCCCAGAAAGAATGAGGGAGGGAATTGGTCAGACATCCAATTACGGCCATTGAGCGACAAAGGGTTCGTGACGTTAATAGAAACAGTGGAATGGAACAGTGGTACCAAAGAAATGGTTCCGCATTGTCCATTCGTCGACGTAATCATCCACTTTTTTCACATGGCTGTAGAATATTTCTTTATTCGCAGTTCGCAACTGAATTTATGTTCAGGCATTAAAGAGAATTTTAAAATTTTGTCACAACAGAAAACTTCTGTCACGAAATTTCTCACCAAAAATGTGTGTTCGATTCTTCACAGGACATACATCATCCAGCCCCGACACCTGTGCACGTCCAGTCCCCTACAAGTCAGTCGAGCAAACTACCTGGAGTAGGGTCACCCAGCAAGAAGATGAACACAATCGGTAGGGCATCGAGACGTGGAGGGGCGTCCGAAGGGGAGAGAGCGGAGCGCGCGTGCGAGGCGCAGCTTTAAGGGCCGGCGGGCCGCCCACGTCCGCCGCCCCGAGGCGCTCACGCCGCGCCGCCGCAATCCGGTTAGGGCGCGTCCGGCCCTGCGGCGCGCGATCGATGTCCGAATTACGGCGTCTTCATACAGCCGGAAGCGCAGCCTCCGGCGGCGGACAGCAGCCGCGACGGCGACGCGCCGGGAGGAGCGCAGTCGCTCCGGCGCCGAGGGGCCCTCGAGTCTCACACTCCAGTACACAAATACACTCATATTATATTTAAAAAAAATATAATATATCGTAATAAAAACTACAATTAACTTAGGTAATATTATAGTTTAAAAAATGTCAATTGAACTCTCTATAACACATTGGAATAGTTCGCAACGTAACTAGTCTCTGGCCGAGCAGGCCGAGGATAATCAGAGAGCGGCCGAGCGATGGAGAGTAAGGCGGAAGTGAGAACAGAGGCGAATGGGCAGAGGGCAAGAAGGAAGGGAGAGAAGCAGGGCGGGCCTTGGTGAGAATGGAAATAAAATTACTTCCAACTTGCCGTTTAATAGTTCACTGGCCAAGAAATCTCCTGTTCCCGCCCGTTACTCCATCTCGATCTCGTTAAGAAATGAAGCAGGCGCCTGATGTTCCATCCGCATTCCGCCCCGCCCTTCGCCGGAGGGACGCGCGGAGCCGGCGCCGGCGCTAACTAGGAGCGGCTGCCTCCGCGCGCATTTACTGCTCCCGCAAGGAGGATATTGCGGAAGGTTAACAGATGGGGCGCGGGGGCGTGGCAGCAGACAGACGCTCATTCGCGGCGGCGGCGGCGGCAGCAATATTGCAATACAAACAGGCGCTGCGGCGCCGCAAGGGCGCGGGCGCCGGGGCGGAGAGGCTGCCGCGATCCGGCGCTCCACAGTCAACACAGCAGCGCGCCACCATTGTACGGAGTTGGTGTTCAAAGGCGCAGGCGGCACGGGACGGGGCGGGGGTGGAAGGGCGCGGGCGGAATTATCGCCAACTGCTCGCAGTGCGTGTTTAGGCGGGGGAGTGCGGAGGAGCAGACGCCTCCCCAAGGTGGCGAGGATCCGCCGACAACTTTCCCAGACGAGCGGGTGCGGTAGATGATGTGCTCAGCGCAGTCCGCGCGGCGGGAACTCGGCGTGGAATATCTGCGTTTGTTTGGAGAAGGGCTACCTCCGCCTCCGAGTTTCTACACTTCTCCGCCCGTTACCCGTATCGGAGACCACGCGTTCATTCACGGCAATAAGGGCCCTCTCAGGCGATTCAAACGATTCTCGTTCTTGGCTGGCTCCTCCGCTCCGGGGCTCTCGGCGCAAGTGCCAGCCGGCCAAGCGGCGGGCGGCACAACCGAATAAGCCGGCGGAGCGGCTAAGCGAAGCGCGGTCCAGAATTAACCGGTGTTTACGGGGTGGGAGGGAGAGGAGAAAGGGGAGGCGTGGCTGGGGGCGCGGGACGCCGCTCCTTGGAGTAGAGCGCCCGCCTCGCGGACGCCCCCACCCGACCCCCTGATCCATTACACACGCGCCGCCCCACGACAGCGGCAGACGCAGCGCCGCGCATTTACACCAGGCCGCCCCCGCTCTAATGGCGCGGAGCGCAGAGCGGGGCCCACCACCTTCCGCGCCCTCACACAAAGTGGCGTCGCATACATCTGTCGGGAACACAGTACGTCAGAATAAACAGCACGGCATCTACACAGATCCAACATGATCTTTTTTTTTTTCAATAAACTTATGGTGGAAAGTAATATAATGCCTCACATGTGGCATTTGCCCATAACTGGCACGCAACTCATCACAAGTAGTAGTTTGGAAAGTACATGAAATCTCTTTGAATGCGTCTAAATGTGACTTGCGCAACACAAATTCATTATGGATTGCCAATCAACCAGGGGCAAATGTGAAGGGGGTGCCGTTACGTGCCATTTCCCAAGATCTGCTCGCTGGCAACGAATAATCCCCTTCGACTTCTTCACATGCATGCGTACTAAATTAGTAACATGTACTCTGAGATATCTCATACATTATAGTTCACATCGTGACACTCTTATATGTCAACTATCCATAACACAAAAGAAATGAAAATTCTATGTAAACACACCATACGATTATAGGGAAATGAACGATCAAACCGCAATAGTAACTGAATTTAGATTTGTATTTATTCATTTGGTCAAAAAACAGTAAAACTGTATGTGACGTATGGGTGAGAAGATCTAACTAACAACAGACTGTGCTGAATCCTAGCAATAAGCGACGTCCAATGCGAAGACGATGCCACAATCCACGGGCGGTCCCCGAACTCGGCAGCCGCGCCAAACAACGTTTAAGCTGCTGTCGGAAATGGCCGGCAATCGCTTCCACAGCGCTACGGCACCCCCTGTGGCCGACCCGCCATTAGCGCGCCGCCTCCTTTTACCCGCGCGCGCGAAGCGAGCGGCTCGCATCTTCAATAATCGATTGTCAATCGAGAGTCAAGTGCTCGCGGGACCGGAGCGGCGGCTTTTGTCTCTGCGGGAAAACAGCTGCACAATAAATAAACAAGTCGCGCGGGCGGGACGAAGTGGGCCGGAAGGCCCGCGCATTGGATATCGATAGCCTTGTAAATCGGTCGGCGGCCGCCTGTCGGGGCCCATTACGCCGTGTCTTACAGGGCCCCCGGACCTCGAGGTCGCCCCAGCCCCCGCCTTCACCCGCGCCCGCGCCGCGGCGCTGCTGCATAATGCGTCGCGACAGCCGCTCCTTCGCGCTCTTCCCTATTAAGCGCCTCAAAGAGGGGGCGGGACCCGCAAAGCCCCTCTCCGGAATGAAGTTGCCTGGATGGTCGTCCAGATTCTCATTCCCCCTTCAAACACCAACAACCAGAACGAAGAGTTAGCCATTCGGCGGCTTACGCATCTCTCTTCTCGCCTCGCCATCTGCTCGAGAGTACGAGGGGAACTCGCATACGATGTTTTCCACTCTGTTCCAAATGCCGCATTAGTCGTCACACGCCTTTGTGTTTTTAAAAAAATATCTTAGTAAACAGGCTACGAGTTTTATATTCCTATGATCCGATATGTCAAACGTCTAGTTGTGAAACGCTAGTATGTTCTTATATTGAAAATTATTCATAATTCAAGATCTGTCATGACTTTTATAATATCAAAACGACAGTCGCAGTTTTCCACTCAAATTTAATTTTTTTACACTCAGTTAACTTGACACTTAATAAAAATTGTAGAATATTATTATTGAAATAATTTCCAGAACCGTCATTTAGTGTTACTTGTCGCAAAATGGCATTCAAAATTCCGGTGTGCCTCATACGCCGAACATGTTGCGCACGTCTTCAAGACGGAACAAGGAAGGCGCGAGAGCGAGGGCGGCAACTGCGGGCGCGGTCTTCGCACGCGCCGTCGCATCGCCCAGCGCCGCGCCGCCGGCTTTTGACGGCGCCGTTTGTTGTTGCAGCGCGCCGTATTTTTAGGCGCCGGCGATCGCAACAAAAGAGCTGCTGTGTCGGCGGCGCGCCCGAAAAGCGCCTCTCGCGAAGAGCCCCGCCCCCGCCACGCCACACCCACACCGCGCCGCACCGTACGCGGACGCTCTAACAGACACGCAAACGCCACCTCCCCCCCCTCACTCCCCCGCTTCCTCGCTGCGATAACGACGCAGCGTTTGTGAGACACTCGATGACATTCACTTTTCAATGCCGACCCGCTTGCTCGCTTTGCATGAACTCAAAACATTTTAAATAGTACAATTTGTTTTCTTCTATCGGTCTGTCAATCACACTACATTACAATATGTAAACATTTGCAGCGCGCATTATGATACACTAACTGGATGTACAAGTACTAAGCAATCCAGTATTGCGACCAGAGTACATCCAGAAATAGTCAAACAATTGATGCTCACTCTTTCAATGAAGATACTTGATGCTCGCCAAAGGTACGTGCTGTGGCTGGGCAATTAATCCACAGCGTCAAGAAGGCGGGCGCGGTCATTTCATGGCGAGTGGCCGCCGTCGCCGCAGCGCCCAATCAGCGAAAGCGCCTGTTGGGGCCGGCGCGCGTCCCGCTCCCGAAAGCCGTGATTAACGACGGCCCGGACCGCGCGGCGGCAGCACTCGCGGCGAGAGGGCGAGGGTCGCGGGCGAAAGGCGAAATATTGTGCTCCCGCCTGCCGCCCCCCTCTCCCCGCCGCGCCGCGCCGCACGAGATAAAAAAGATCCGCGCGCAAGTTTGTTTCCGCCCGCGACGCTATGAGCGATGGTGATTGCTTTAAGAGAGGCAAAGTTGCGCAGCGCCGCGGGGCGCTGGGTGGAGGAGGGCGGAAGCGGAGGGGGCTCCTGATCGCTCGCGGCTCGACAGCGCGCATTGGGCCGGGCGGAAGAGCGACCGACTGGGCACAAAAGAGAAAAGAAATAAAAGACAAGAGACAGGAAGCGGTCCGGCCGCGAGAGGGCACTTCAAAGAGTTTTCTATGCGCTAAGCAAGCAGTCGGGCAGACAGCTACTGCTGCTCTCGCGATGCCGTCCCCGCACCCGCACGGCAATTATCTGCCAATCAGACGCGCCGACCATCCATCTCCGCATTCCGCCTAAGCAAGCATCGGACGCCACCGACCGCCCCACCGGTCCACCGCGCAGCCCGCCCGCGCCTCCGACACCCCGCGCCCGCCTCTTCACGCCTTCTCTTCGCCACCGGCGCTCGGGCCCAGCAATTAACCGGCCCTTTGTGCTTCTCATTAGCCCCCGAGACATAGACGCTGCCCGCGGCCGCCCCGTGTGCCTCGGCTCGCACGATCGCCCGCCCGCCCGCCCACGCGCCGCCGCCTCAATTAGCCTGGAGCGGGCGGCGTGGCTGATTTCGGCCGCTTGCGGACGCCGCGGTTGCTCGCCCGCCCTCCGACTGCCTGGCCTCCCCCGCCCAGCTAGAGGTTCAGCGCCACCGCCTCGCTAATGATTCCCCCCGGCCACCCTCCGCCCCCTCCGCTGCGCCCAGGCCGCGACGCGGCGACGCGGCGCACTTTCGGGCGCGAAGACGCGGTCAAACAGCTAAGACAAGTCACGTCAAGAACGGAGAAGTTTGAAGGGTCAGGAAACAAATAAACGTCATATCATAAGATTGCACAGCAACAAAGCGTTCAAGTCATTAACAATTAACCCTACCGGAAGCACTGACATATCGAACGCATGGGCATAAACTGTAGTTATGTTGGCAACAGTAGCTGTAAAAGCGGCCCCTTCTTAATCTTTGAATCACTAGCCGGAATCAGTGCAGACGAACGAACGCCTTAGAATGGCCATTTAGCCAAAGCTAAATCACATGAAAGATCCCACTCAAGCCGCGCGACCTCCCAGCAACCGAGGCCACAAAGGGTCTAAAACAGAATAAACGATACGTAATAACAGCATTCTGCACGCAGCCACCGCAATAGCGCACCGTGTACGGGGGTAATTTCCGTCGATTCGCATCTGCCAGCGCGCGTGGGCGAATAATTGGGGGGGGGGCGAGCGTCTTCGCTTCATTAGCCAGCGCAAAGCATCGCAAAGGAGCTGCGGCGCCGCGGGGCCGGGCGGCGAGGGCCAAAGAGCGGAACGGGACGGGGCGGGGTGCGGCGGGGCAGGGCTGAGGGGTGCGGGGCGTTGTGGGGTGGGGAGATAGCGAAGCGCTCGCGGCGAGAGCGCCCTCAACTCCGCATCGCAACTTCGGTGGCGGCACCCGAAAGAGAAACGCGCGCTCAGAACGGGCCCAAGGGATGGAGGAACAACGCTCACACACCAAGTAATATGTCCGATGATACGTTATGGATATGTCTTAAAAAAAAACAAGAATCGTTGAAAATGCGGAAGAAAAATGAACGAAATGTATGACAGTATTAATTTTATTCCATCAAAACATTCGTTAAGCTCCATGCCCGAAATTGCGGGGAAAACAGATTTATGTTCACATTCGCAAATGGGTAGTGTTCCGATCATAATAGCAAACACGAGCAGTAGGAAGCCTACTAAACGGGCAATGAAAATTCATCCAATATCACTCCCATCTACGAAATATGTGCCAGTAATGCGCCAGTGCTGTGTCTGTAATCTATGGCATTGTGTGGCTAGCTAGGGATTTCCCAATCGTGTATACACAGGCGAAGCAATTGCCGCGGCTGCTGTGTAGCAAAGCGTTTGCAAAACGCCGGAAAAACAGCGCCTGCCCCGCCGCCGCCCCGCCCCGCCCCCGCGCGCGGGCAGCGCATTACGCGAGCAAAAGCAGCGGGCGGCGCTCATCCGTCTGGCGGAGGCGGATTCATTTCGCCCGGGTGATGAGGCGCCCCTCGGCGCTCGCCCGCTAATTACAGCGCCCCGTACCGCCACGCCCGCCCCTCTCCGCCCCTCGCGCGCTCGGCGTATCGCGCCCCCGCTCGCATCGCACCTGCTGCGCGTTCTGCACCTCGGCGCACCCGCCCAGGCCGTCCACCTCTGCTCCACTTGCCTTCGCACCACGAGCCACTACGCTATAAACAGACAGAACGTTGATACAGCCCGGCAAATGAACTACTGAGACTCAGCGAGACTCGCGTAAAGTTTCAAGAAACGTCGACTTATATTCTTTGGATTGGTAGGTGAAAGACATTAATACCGTTGGCAAAAGGCGTGGAATAGATTATATTATACTTGTTTAATTAGTAGGTCGAATGGGAGTCGGCCAAAAGGTTCAACCTCCCTTCTCGCTTGGCGCCGCTGGCTCGCGGGGCGCCGCTGGCTTGCCCCGAGGCGAGTGGCGGCCGGCTGCCCGCGCACGCGATAAGGAGCCCCGTGACGGATTGCGGCCGACCCTCTGCCTCTGCCAATCGATGGCGCTGGCGATTGTCGATCCTCCGAATGCGGGTCAGCTTCCCTAACGAGCCCCGCCCGCCCGTCCACCCGCCCGCAAGGCGCCGCCGTCCACTCCGGCTAACAGATCCACGCCCTGCAGCACGCCCTTGTGACAAACCCCCAACTAAACAATTCTGCAGAAATTCTGACGCTAAAGGAACGCATTTACGTTCGAAGCATATGTATCATTAAATCAATGCTGTCCTTTAAATCACTTTCTCCGTATTTGATAGCTACACCCGCTCTCCATTCTCAAAGACTCGCTCAAGGAAAATAACACAAAATATAATCAGCGAGCAAGTCCTTTCTTACTTGCAAGGCTTGCAATGCAACACAGAAGCGTGAAGCGGCGGTGAGGGCGGCGGCAGCCGTAGGCGCAGAAGGGGTGTGACACGGCGTCATCCCGGCAGAAATGGAGGCGCGGTGCAGTGGAATAGGGCGGAGCGGGAGAGGCCAACCAGAGCAGTGCCAAGCATAACAATTTGGGGCCTGGGGCAATACTGAATCTCAGCCCCCCTCTCCCCCAAAAAGTGAAAGTTGTGTCAAGAAACTACGAGTTATTTTATTTCAACAAATAACAAAAAATACAACGTGTAAGCTAGTAGAAAGTTTTTGGGAATATATTTTAAATAATAGTTTTAAGTGAAAGTATTTAGTGAATAATACAATTTCCCCAGTGATCTTAAAACGCTTAAAAAAATGTTGTTAAGATAGGGATTAATAAAATCACTATTTAAATACATTAAATAATGAATACTAATTTCAGCAGAACCTATTTTAATGTTCATGTTATATGATTCATTTAATAGTCCTTCCTTAAATTTCTATAAAAAGTAATTTCTATAACCGACTATAAAAGATAAAAAAATTAATTGAAAATTCCATGAAATATCAGACTACTGTACCGCGACTTTACGATACGATAACGATTTTTTTCAGTTCTAATTTCTTTTGCAATTTTTTTCCATCGGGCCCCTTGCGATCGTCCGTGCCTAGCGCCGGCACTGAACCGGAGGCGGCAGCGCGATAACGCCCAATGCCCCGCGTGGCGACCTGCCAGCGCAGCTCGCGCCCATTGCAGCCCACGACAAACAAGTGCCCAGTGTCTTTTCGACAGCGACACGCACATTACAGCAAATGAAAACAACGCACACCGCCATTCCGTTGCAAAGCCACTTTTAGCATTTTTATTTTCATTATTACCAAATGCAGTAAGAATGCAATCATCGCATTGCAGCGGTTCCGAATCAACTTTTCCGATTTGAAAATGGAAAAAAAAGAAGAAAGAAAAACAAGTTGATATACCACTGGGTAAAAATATTAACATTTCCCCCATTTGTACAAGTGATTATTGAATCAGTAAACCGCACAACGGAAGCGGCGCAAGCTTGGGACGCCAAAATGCGATCCTGGACCTACTCGTACATTCGCACCGCGCGCCGCCGCTTCGTGCGAGAGGCAGACGACCTCGCCGCGACTCGGCTACGGTTACGCTCCGGGTACGGTTACACGCCCGAGACCGCGTAAACAAACTGGGCCGCCCGCAAAGCGCCGCCTTTGTCTCGCGCAGCGCCGCGCCACGCTCCGCCCCGCCCACCCCGCCCCGCTCGTCGCGCTGCCCAAGAGCCGTTAACCGCGGGATCCTCAATTGCCAATGCCTCTTGGATTCGGCGTACGTCGCCCCACTCGACCGAACTACCACGCCGAAAATAACTGTGGATCGCAGATTACAACATACTTCAGAGGCATTATTTTATCACCTTTTCTTCGAGTGAAATGAGCTCATCCCTCCCCTCCCCAATAAACAGAGATAAAGGACCTGTAGTATTTTATTTTTATTCACTTATTTTAAGTTTAATTAGAAGATACAGAGTTATAAACCTGGAATTAATTTTTAGAATGAAGGCAGCGATGGACAATCAAATAATTTAGGCCCACGGTTTAATATTACATTGTTCTGGAAAGAGCATATTTGTACAAGGGAGCTCCGCCGCCGTTCGGCCAACGTATCGCGAGTGTCTCAAACTGCTGCATCAGCAGTCGAGGTAAAGAATACTGAACATTAGTTGTTTTCGTGGTAGTAATGATGTCGAGAGGATTAATGTAAACAAAGACGTCTTTCTGCCAGAATCGTAAACAGAATGTTCAATTTATTTCAACAGGTTTTCCTAAACGCACAGGAAACGGCCTTCGAATCGCGACAGAAGCAATTTCAAAGCGATTCGGAGCCGCCCATAAAGGGAAAAAGAGGAGCAAAGGAGAGTGAGAGGATCACGAAGCAGGCGAGGCGATACCCCGAAAATGTTTCGGGCCACAAAGCACTGAATACCTCTCTCCTTGGGTAGATCTCAACTAGAACATTCTAAAAAAAACAAAAACAAATCTAATAATGCAACCGAGTAGCAAGTTTTCGGCGTGTAAGTTGAAGGGCGATCCGCCAAGTTGTCTGCGCCGTGCGCCTCCGCGAGCAAGCGCGCTGCTCCGCGCCACCGTGCCGACTTTGCGTCCCATTCACTTCCGCCGCCTTAAGAAGCGCAGCTTCGGAACTTGGAGAGCGACAAGACGGCGCACTTTGCGAGCGCCTCCTCCCCGCCACTTTCGATGCCCCGCCCCGCCCCGCAGCGGAATCTAGGGCGCCACTTGACGGACACTTCGGCTCGTGATTCAGCGCGACGAGCGACGCGCAAGACAAACCCAAAAGTGCTTTTCCAAGTTCCCCGGCGCGGTACACCGAGAATCTGATATATCAATCACCCGAGTGGCGAAAACGAATTCAATCATTATGAGTTATAGCAAACTCGGCGCGAGCCCTGTCAAGGAAATTCTTCTCAAGGAGCACATGGCTCTGGAGAATTCGACAACGATGCACGAGAGCGTTCCTGGAAAAACAAAAAGAGAAAAAGGACAGGAGCAACGGCATTTAAGTTCGATCCAGAACGATTCAACCACAGATTAACCGCTGCTAACGAGTAATACGGAAGGAGAGCGAAAAGGGACGGAAATAGTTGAACATGTAGTAAGGGAATTCCAGGGCAATAAGCAGAAAAAGAATTGGTATGACATCGAACAAATTTCCATACGACTTAAGCTTACTGAAAAGGAGTCTATGCCTCTGGCAAACAGCGCATACTCATAAAATTACAGAGCACTATTGGTGCGGATCTTGCGAAAACAATTAAGAATGCAAACCGAGTAATCATTATTTTCTCGCCCTTTTAGCAGCGGCCCGCCTCAGGAGGAGGGGCCACGGCGCGAGGGCGGCGGGCGCGCGTGGAAACCGGAGTCTGGGAGGGGCGGGGTGGGGGTGGGGGGAGGGGGGTGCGAGTGGCGGCGTCAGCGGCCCGCGCGCGGTGGGCGGCGCGCGCGCGTTGGGTTACGGCCAAGGCGCCAAGGCCCGCCCGCCGCGCCGCACGGCGCACGTGGCGCGCCCGGCTTCGCACACCCAACGGCACGCGCGCTTTGCACGTCCTAATCTTTCTTCATTCTATACGTATAGGTACTTCTTCATTATTCCAAGCTGCATTTCGGTTGCTTTCGGATTCTTCGACGGTTGTCGGGGATTACTTAATCAATGCTCTCATAGGGCCCTCGGCTTCGGCATAGGAACTGAAGAATCGCGCCGAGGCCGCGTTGTGTAGGATGCTACTCATCATTCACATGAGAGTGACTAGGAAAAACCAAGAACATTGTCAACAGAGCAGCCAGCCGATGGATTCGATTCCGGTAGGCGCAAAAAGCATTGATGTCAAAATACATCACATAATTTCTGGCACCTTATCTAGAACGAACCTTCGCCCTAAAAATTTCACATTCTCATTTCCCACATACGATGCGAGCATCTTCAACCGTCATTTCACTCATCACCCTTCCGATAGTTTAATCAAAGGCCACTCCCACTGAACACCTGTCCTTGAAACCGCGGCGAACATTAAAAAAAACGCCTCCTCCAGTCCCAAGCATATTTCCGAAAATAGAGATGGAACTACAATCTTCCACACCACCACTTCCTATGTCGTGCAGGACACGGGGCATTTCCTTCTGCTGCCCAAGTCAATCACTGCGGACCGGAAAAAGCGAGAGCAAACGCCACTAACGCCACAACGCGCGAGAACCCGCGCCACCACCCTCCGTTCGGCTCTCTGTCTGCGCGGCGGCCGAACCCTGGCCTCACCCGTTTTTAACGATTCCATCCCGTTCAAATTCTAAACCGATAATCACATCGCCCCCCCCTCCCGCGCGGAAATAAACAAGCGCCTGCCTCGGCGGAGCGGCGTCGCGAGGCCGCCTTCAAAAACGGCAGTGGTAATTAAATTATCGGCTACGCGCGTTATTAAATCGATTTATTGCGAGGTGAAACGCGCCGCCGAACACCCCGCGAGGAGGATTTTCAAATATTTATAGGGCGGCGGGAGGGGTGTGAAGCGTGGGGCGAGGGGGCGGGGCTGCCAAGACGGCAGCCGCAGCCGCCTATTCCCACGCCGCGCAGCGCCACTCCGCGCCGCGCCGGCCGTCTCGTTCTGTGGGCGCCCGCCGGGCGGCGATAAGGCGTCTGTGGGGGCGCGCGGCCCGTACGCGGCAATTTCATGCAAATCGCTCGCGCGCGTCGGGAAGGGAGAGGAGGGAGAGGGGAGGGGAGGGAGGGGAGGGAGGGAGGGGAGGGAGGGAGGGAGGGAGGTTGGCAGCCCCAACGGCGGCATCCGGGCGTTTCCCACGCGGCGACGGCGGTGGCGGAGAGGCTGTGGGCGGCAGCGGGTCGGGCGACGCTGCCCTCGGGCGGGCAACACCACCCGCACGCGCACTCGCCCCCCACCTCCTCCTCAGCCCGTGCGAGCGAGCGGCCGCTAATTCAACTAAGTCGCTGGGACGCCGCAACCGCTTCACGTCGGGCGGGGGCGGACGAGGAGACAGAGGAGGCGGAGGCAGGCGAGAGCGCGCCGCCAGTGCCGACGGCGCTTCACAGGCCCCACGCGTTCGGCACGTGAGCAGCGAGGCGGGCGGGGCGCCCCGGAAGCGCCCAAGGGGGTCTGCCAAGCCGCCGATTCCCGACGCCGCCTCGCGCCGCACACGAGGCAAACAGCCGAACCGCGCGAGGCGCAGCGACGCAATGACGCACTACGCGAACCGCTCTCCTGCGCTCGCGGGCTTCCCCACTTCGCCTTCCGACACGTCCCCTCGACGTAATCTCTCTCTCAGCTGCTCCGCTCAAGTATTTCTTACGCACGTCATTATTACAAAATAATAAATGCCTTCGGCGAAATTTCGACGACCATTACGCGGTACTACCGAAAATGGGCATTATATAATTTCCCCTTCGATTTTTCCATAAGCCGTGGTGTCCTCGGGGAATGGGCGGGGCGGGGAATGGCTCGGGGCTGGCGCGGAGGGCACAGTGCTTGCCAACGCACAAGTGGCGCCAAGGCATGGGGCTGCGACCGACCCGCGCGCGAGGGCAACGCGAGGGGAACGGAATAGGCACTGTGACTTCACTCAACGGCATATTGAAGGGGAAAGGGGTGCAGCGCATCGGTCCACAATGGACGTGGACGAAAGAGCCACAGTCACATCGCACATCTCGGAAATAATGACGTAAATGTATTGTCCTGAAAATTACTTATTAATATCGCATTATTCCTAAAACACAACTCTCTCAGGAGTAACCTTCCCTTTTCTAATTCTTCCCTTATGCCCTCGAGGACGTATATGTCTTCTTGGCATTGCCGCTAAAAACCCACATCTCACAAACTTTAAATGTCTTCACCTTGTTCTTGCCCTGAGGAAGTCTGCAACATGGCAGGCGCAACGTCGGCCTCTCTGCCTGCGACGCTAAGTCACCCGGACAGCGAATAAGATGTGGACGCAAACCGCAGAATCTTACGTTTACATTGAAAAGCCTTTCCTCGGCTAACTCATGAGTTTACATCTGTGCCAATGTTTCCCCATAGGTCCCACCTATCGAGAGGAGAGAATACTGTTGCAACAAAACTTGGTTACTCGGGCAGGAGGCGACGGCGATGGCGGAGGCGGGAACAGGCCTCGCTAAGCTCGCAGCGGTCGCTAAACGGCTGAAAAGGGCCGAGAGGGAGAAAAGTCGGCGCGACCAGGGCAGCGAGGGCGGTGCGTATGGGGAGCAGTATATCTCGGCACGTCGATAACCCACACGCTCTCCCGCCCGCGCCCAGCCCCGGGTCCGCTCGCGGCTCCAGCTTCTTTCCCAAGGACAGCAGGCGCCGCCACCCCCCGAATCTCCCGCCGCCTGTTGCTGCTCGCGGCCATGCCATCGTCGCAAATAACGCCACATCCAAAAGCGCGCAAGTTACAAACTGATCTGTCGTCTTTATCTTTCGCTCTCAACGGTACAGCAATCGCTACGTGCATGTTTTGGAGTCCTTCAGAGTTCAATGAAAAAAACGTGTTTTTTTTAAAAATATTTTTCAATAATTCCGGTCATTTTCGATGAGATTAATGGGCCAGTATTTTTTGAACGGAAGACATGCAATTGGCAGTAATGAATTTGTCGGGCGCTATCAGCGCAGGCTGACCAGCCACCAAACGCTCGCGCGAGACGAAGACCTATAGCTGTCAATAACGCGCAGCGAGATTGCGCGGGAGTTCACATCAACAACACGCGTGCCAACCAATTTAACGCAACTCGTGAAAAACCACTATTGCGGGACATTATATTACAAAATTTGTTTTCATTACCGGTGTTTCTGGCTCAAAAGTTTTAAAGGAAACAAACTCGACAAAAGCTCCGAACGCGGCATATAAATCGGCGACCGAGTTTCGGAGAAAGACGCTCGCTTCAGAATCACCGTCTTCTATCGAATTCCGACGGTTGGCTGGAGCTCTCGCAACTTGCGCCCGCGCGTGTTCAGTCGCCGCCAAGACAAATCCCTCAAACGGATGCAATCCGCGCAGGAATGTGTTTCTAAGCCGCGTTACTTCCCAGCGGGCGCGGGCGGGCGCCGCCGCCCACGCACGCGCCCACGCCCACCGGCTCGAAACCCGCGAGCGGCGCAACGGGGCGAGGTGGAGCGGGGCGGGGCGGGCCGGCGCCGGCCGCGGACGCACCGAAATTCCAATCGCCTCGCGCGCCGTCCGCGAATCATCCGAGGGCCCTCGATCGCCGGCTGCACCGTCCCGCGCCTCCCCCCCCTCCTCCTCCTCCTCCGCGAATGAAAGGCGCCTGCAAAGCGCCTTAGCGCAGCGCAAAAGAAACTCATCGCAAGAAAAACAGCGCTGCGGCATCGCATGTAAGAGATGGCGGGGCGACGGAGATGGAGACGTCGTAGAAGCGCCGCTCGGTCGCGGCCTTGGGCGGGCGGTTTTGTGGAGACCGGTGGCTTCAGGCCAGTGGCGTAACGAAATGAGCGCGGGCCCGCCCACTAAACTTTTATCCGGGCCCGCTTTATAAACGTGTATAGCAAACAGAAGTGGTGTTAGTATAATAAAAATATCCTTTAACAAATTCATATTCTTCAGTTTATGATTACTATATTGACAAACGCAAAACCCTATGCTCGCCATGCTTAAAGGCGCAAAACATTCAGCTTAAATATAGGCCCTCTTTTACCCGAGCCCGCCTGCATTGCGTGCTTCAGGTTTCTTCAGCCATTGTTCTAGCTTACAAACCCTGGAGTACCACTTCCGCCGATAAGATACTCGATGCAGCAGAGCAACGAAAACACGCGTAAAACGGAGTTCTTTTTCTGCAAATCGTTTGATTTGTGTATTTGTATTAATTTGAAAATTACTTGAACAATGAAATTGAACATTGCAATAAAAGCTGACTGAGATTACTAAATGATGTTTCATTCAGTTGGTTAAACAAACCAACAAGGACACTGTACATTATCGTATAGCGCGAATGTCAAATCAGCTCAAAATATGTAGTTTCATGCCTACAGCATCAGTATTTCAGTGGAATTGAATTTGGAATAATATTTTGACATTTCAAATGTAACGTTCCAACTCGATCGTTACAATTAATACGAATTCTTTTTGCCATCATTACCACAAGCAACTAAACACCGGACACATGAATATTTATTGAATGTTTTGTCAATTTGGAAAGGTAGAAATACATGTTACACATGTGAAAATTAGTCACGAAAACAAGTAGTAGTCTAAACATTTATTCAATACATAATTGATGACAATACTTTGAGTCCGTCAATTAAAGTAACACACCCTGGACGTGCAGACTGCTAGAGCACGCCTTGCGTTGCGACGCCAGTACGAATTACTATCCCCCGCGGCATACCACACGCGCCTCCATAAATGATACATCGGCAGGAATCCATTCCGAAACAATAATTCGTGTGGGCGCAAATTATGAAAGCAAAACGGGAAAAAAAAGGCAGGCGCGCAGGGAATCGTTTATTTGACCCCACAATTCGCATTCAATTTATTCCAATCGGTAGTCACATTTTTCAATATATATTTTTATATGCGCGAAACTGAAAGTACGGCGGCGGCGGCGGCGGCAGCGGCGGCGGCGGCGCGCGCAAATATTGATAAACCGCGCGGGGGGGGGGGAGGCGTGGACCGCGCATCTGCTGCAATTACGGCAAAAACTCGCCGCCAAAAGCTGGATAATCTCCATCAATTTTCATCATGGCCGTTGTTCCGCTCATGCTGTTATCACGGACTCTCATTACATATAATGAATAATCAACTGCGAAGGATCCCCACGGCCCCCGCTCATCACACGTTCCGCGCCGCGCCGCGCCCGCCCAACCGATTGAAGGTTTAATTTACGGGAGGAGCGGACCACAGGAATACATAGTAAATAGAAGCGGACTGCTCGATATTTTAATGAAGTGCGCGAGTGGAGGAGGAGGAGGGGGGGGGGG
>BOPP01000033.1:1900295-1921853 GCA_017312745.1 Gryllus bimaculatus | reverse complement strand
GCGGTGCTTCTCAGGGAGGAGAAGGTCGCTGCTCTGCGCTGGGCGAGAGTGAGTGACAGAGACGATCCGCGTCTGGAAACTCGCCCCCGCACCCAGCAGCCAGCGCCGCGCAGGATACGAGTCAAGAGCAGGGCGGACTCAGAGCGGTCGAAGAAACAGGCGAAGTTCTGTTCTCGCAATGATGGGAACGAATCTGCCACATACATTGGCTAATCTGCCTCTACAACATTGATGGAAATTCTGGGACATCTATAAATGGGAATATTAATAAGTAATTACTATTAAACGCAAAACCACTTTAACAGTAATAATGAATTATGCATTTCCCACGCACCTGTGCGACTGTGGTTGCCGGGGAAGAAGCGCCAGGCCCGGCGAGCGCGGGCGCCGGAGCGGGGGTGGGGGAGAGTGAGAAGGGGGGCGGAGTCGCATCAGCCGCCAGAAGCGCTGAGGGGCAGCGCAGCGCACTCGCGCACCGCAGATCAAAGCGAAGGTCGCCGGCGGCGGCGGCGGGCGACGGGCAGGGGGGCGGTGGGTGGTGGTGGGTGGGGGTGGGTGGGGTGGGGTGGGGGGGTGGTGGGGGGCGCGCACGGGAGGGGCGGAGATCATGAAGGCGCCGATCGGTGGGTGGAAATACAGCGGCGTTGAAAGCACAGACCCTGGCCTAAGGCTCCTAAGAATTTCACGCCCTGGTGCTGGAACCCAATACTCAAGTACTCTGAAAAGCCACCTTTTCCTGCCGGCCCGTCGGCGCCCCCTTCGCGGAGCGACAATAAACCGCGGCTTTATCCCGCCCGCCCAAAGCCCCTCCGAGACGCGTTCGCGCGCGGAGAGAGAGCCCGGAAGAGCCCGCGCGGAGGCTCCGGGGGCGAGTTTCGTCTCGTTAGCGGCGACGCCGAGTTACGGCGCCCCTCCCGCCGGCGCCATTTCGCGTCGCCCCCCCGTCAGCGGTTTCTCACTTTGAGCTGCCACCCCTCGCGGGCCGGGACCTCCAAACGCTTCCTTCCGCTCCGCGGCTCCCCAAACGGCATTTCTCACCTGCGAGGACAGACCCTCCTTAGGCAGGAATTGCGAATTTCGAAAAGCACTTGTAACAAAGTCTGAATATGCTTTTTCACTTCAATTAAGCGGCATGTAAACAAATTATATACCACATCTACTATTTATATATTTCTTCGCACGTCCAAGGATAGCTATTATTTCCTTGCCAGCCACAGCATCCTAATATTAAAACCAAAGAATGCTAAATAAATCACACGCCTATGCTAACCTATCACATGGCGAGACCGAGGAATTCTCGTGCCAGGCGGTGGAACATCTGCGCGGCCATCCTTCGATATGTTCATCTCCGAGAGCTCTCACAATAGAGGCGAAATGGATCCCACCGGGGGGGAGGGGGAGCGGTGGCACTCCAGCTGATGTGACGCAGCACAGGCCTCGCCAGGGAGACCGGCCGGGCATTCAAAAGAAGAGCTTGGCGACCCGAGGGGCGCCGGGGGGAGTGTTGGGTGCTGCACCCCGCGCAGCCTGACGGACTGCAGCAGTAGCATCCACGAGGAGAAAGCGCACGCAGCAGGAGAGAAACACGAAGAAACCCGATTAATGACCACTCCACAAGTCCACTATGTCTGTCCGCTGAGAGAGTGAAACAGGCGAGAACGTCACATTCCAGTAATCAACAAATCGGGAAATGACATACGGGAAAATTAGCACCAAAAAAAAGTGAAGAGAAGCGAAATGCAACAATTTAGAAAAGCGGTCTTTAAATATAAATAGTAAATTCAAAAAACAATTACACAGGCACACAAAATAAAAGTAGTCAGACGCAAACACTTGACACGTTTCTCTCTATGAATATCGACGTACTGAATCCGAATTCAGAATTGCGCCACCACCCTCCCGTTGTTGCTTTTTGTTTGTTTGTTTTTTAATCGCGAAAAAAAACGTAGAATTGTAAATTGTAATTTTTACGCTTCTTTTCGCCATTTAAAAAAATGAAGGGAGATGAAGCAATTCTGGTTTTTGATTCGGATTCAGCGCGCCGACATACACACAACTTTTTGAAAACTTTTGTGTGTCTAGGTAATTAAAAAAAATATGTATCCAAATCCAATTGTAGCCAATGAGACTCGCTCCTCCTACCATCCACTGCAACATTATTAAAATAAATGCATAAACGAATGAACAGGAGGAGGAAAACTTTCCTCCACGCGATGAGAAGGCAAGAAAGTGATGAGTCGGGCGACCGGAGCGAGAGCTGCAGGGAGACGGGGAGTCGCGTGTTTGCTTCAGCAGGACCGTGCATTAGCGCCACCTCGCGGGCGGAAATACGCACCCGCATCGGCCCGGCCCGGCCCGGCCCGCCCCGGCCCACTCGGCGAAAGCAAACAACCAAGAGATACACCGCGCTAATATTTACACACGAAATATAACATAATAAAGGCACCCGGCGCTTCGTTTCCAACGCCCCCTTCCCCCTGTCGCGTCGCTGTCGTGTTTCCGTTTTTCAGCGCATTTTCCGCCTTTTGCGGATTGGGCTTCGACCGTCGATCATGAGCCTGCAAGCCATACTTTCTGAACATGCACCACTTTGGTTCCTTGGTCCTTCTGTCATGCCGCTGTTTGTACAGTGTCGGTTGAAATGATGTTGCTAGTACTGATTATTTGATGGTTTCGTATTATTATTATTATTATTATTATTATTATTATTATTATTATTATTATTCTAAATTCACGAATAACAATGTTAGCTGAAAGTTAACATAAAATTATTCCAGGTTGTAAGCAGCTTCCAAAGAAGCAGACCCAATGATTTACTGTGTCTCCACAATATTCTGTGCATAATACAGGTGTTTTCGATTACGCGGAATCGTGCATTACTCAGACTTTCGAACGACTAAAAAGTTGGACAAGTTTTTTGCGACACAAATCCCAGAGCTACGATAACTGTCAGTACGTGTTGTGCTTTCACGCCCCCCACATTCGGATTATCTCCTTTTCAAAACTCTTGTGTTTAAGGATTTTTTTTTCTCTGCCCCCTTGTTTCCGACGTTGCGATAGCATGGAAAAACCGCATGTCCAAGTAGAAACCCGCTTTTCCTCCACCTCCGCCAGGCAGCAAGACGCCTTTTCATTCCGCGCCGTGCGCGTGCGCAGGGTACTGGCCGTTCGGCGTGGCGTGGTGCAACGTGTACGTGACGTGCGACGTGCTGGCGTGCTCGGCCTCCATCATGCACATGTGCTTCATCTCGCTGGGCCGCTACCTGGGCATCCGCAACCCGCTCAAGACGCGCCACGCCTACAGCACCAAGCGGCTCGTGGGCTTCAAGATCGCCCTCGTCTGGCTGCTCGCCATGCTCGTCTCCTCGTCCATCACCGTGCTCGGTAAGAGGCCCGCTTCGCAGCGCGCGCGCACCGCACGCGTTGCGTCCAAAAGAGAACGCACGTGTGATCTAAGCCATTCCCCACCTTTTAACTGTGTACTATGTTGAATGACCAACAAAACGAGGTTAGCACACATTTAGTAAACTATATTTTCGCTCCAGAAATAAATAAAACTTATTTGCAACAATTAGCAAACAACGCACCTAATTTTTAGTATTGCCAACAAAATAGCTATTTGCACCCCATAGCTCTACACTCACAATTAATTGTCGATACGTTTATATTCTAATACGCCGGTGTGAAGTGAAATTCGGCCGATCCAACGAGGAGAGGCAACGCGACCCCTTGACAAGAAATACGGGGTGATGCCGTGATCTTACATTCATCGGCGTAGTTAAATGACGTTCAACAGCCAAATCAACGGAAAAGCTGAGCGTAGGATTAAAACGCTCCGCCAATTCAAATCCTGTTATTTCCTATCATTCATTTGCGTAATAAATCATCACACACGTCACAAATAGTAGACAGACATGTATTGTGCATCGAATTCCAATAAAATCACATCCAGTTTCAGTCATAATTACATTTTATATCACAAACACGACGCTACAAACAGTTTGCATGGCTGGCCATAATAGTTTAATAGATTTTCACAAATTTGATTCTCATTAGGAATTGAACCAGCTCGCGTCATGTTTGATCACCGCTTGTTCCAGTTTATAATTTTGGAGCAGCTTGATAAACAGTTTACAATTACACCATTCAATTAATATATTCATTCATATAACGTACAATCGGCGCACATAATATATCTGTAGATCAACACCCGTCATATAAAAGCGTCAACAAAGTCACACTTGTCGCAAATTGATCAGAGCTATTCCAGCTCATGAACGCGACACGAGCCTTTACGGTAATAAGTTTAATTCACTGTACACATCTTAAAAGCACCACTCTTACGCACCTACAGTGATAATGACTTTGAAAAACATTTCTCAAAATTTATAAATTATCACTTATACCGATCTGGTTTCACCCATTCATATATCAACGAAATCTCGTCGCACTGATGTTCCCCCCTGGTCACTTCGGTCTCTAAGAATGCTTAATTTATTGAGATCTAAGAATATACGTTTTTTTTCGGTACATTTTTTCATTAAAAATTGGGGAATCAAACACAAACATCGATGTTTAAAAAATGGCTTCAATAAATCGATGTTTTTGTAAAAACATCGACACGATGTCACAACTCTACTGCGCACGGTACCTGCCGTCTGTGCATTCTTTTTAAACACCTCAACATACGAGGGACGATCAATAAGTTATCTACCTAGGTATCTTACTGCGTTTTGTGAGGGCTGAGGGTGCACAGGCAAGTTGGGACACGTCTTGGTATGGTAAGGCCTCACTTACAAATGTCTGCCGTGAGCTCTTGATGTGAGATGACCAGTTCAGTGGCGTATGGGTCAACGGAAAAATGAGATTTCGAGCATCGTGGGAAAATATATTTCGAACACTGTGGCTTCGTACAACTTAATCATTCTCCGTATAGCCCAGGCTTCCAGTGACTACTTTCTATTTCGAAACATGAAAAAATTAAGCTTGGGAGACAATTTCCTGACGATGAAGCAGTTAAAGAAGCTGTAATGAGGTATCTGGACAGTCTGATCAAGTTTGTTGAAGTGCATGGGTATCGCATCGAAAGGTAATGAGGTGAGTTTCAATATAAAATTCATGTTCAGGCTGAGGTAGGTAACGCGTTGACCGCTCTCCGCCAGCAGCTTCCCGTCGCGAGTGTGTGTTGCAGCTGGCGCTCTGGTCGGCAGGGCTGCACGACCAGGACAACATCATGCCGCGCGGGCGCGACCGCCAGTGCGTCATCAACAACCGCGCCTTCTTCGTGTTCGGGTCGCTGGTGGCCTTCTACGTGCCCATGCTCATCATGGTGGTGACGTACGCGCTCACCGTGCAGCTGCTGCGCCGCAAGGCGCGCTTCGCCGCGGAGCTGGGGCCCGAGGGCGCCGGGGCCGGCGCGGGGGGCGGGCCCGGGGCCGGGCCGGGGCCTCCTGTGCGGCGCTTCGGGCCGCCCAGACACCGGCACCAGCACAGGTCAGCGCCCGCGCCCGCGCCCACACACTCCTTTCTAAGCTTGCATCCACGTTTTACACTGCCAAAGGCTGTTCCATCTCAAAGCAGCCGACTTCCGCTCAATATTACAAAAGTAATATGCGTCAAGGCCCACCAGACTTGCCTCAATTGCAAACAAGACAATAATTTCATTTTTTGAGAAAGTTCCAGGCCTGTGTGATGAATTGCACAACACAATTTTTTTTTTAAAAATATCCACTCGCGACATCAACTGATTTTTCTGGATTCATTTTGATGCTGGAACTCGCCATGTGTTATTGGGCTAAACTCTTTGAGAATGTAGTACTCAACGGCCAGTGTATTCGATAATAGTCAATTGTGTATAAATTATATAATTCACATAAATTACGTAAGGTCATTGTAACACGCATGTTTTAGTAATTATTGTAATTTTAATGCCCATTGACAAGTCATAACACTATTTTGTTGTAAGAGAACGCCTCGAGAAATGTATAATGCTGTTGCATTGTCAACCCGTTTTTAAAAGAGAGATTGAACCTTGCTTGCGCGTCGGCGCAGGGGCCCCAGCGTGCTGCGCAGCGTGTCGCAGCCGCAGCTGAGCTACGCGGGGGCGGCGCCGTCGTCGTCGGGCGGCGGCGCGGCCAACGGCGCGGGCGGGGGTGGCGCGCGCGGCCGCCACTGCGACCAGGGCACGCAGACGCCCATGCGCCTGGGCGGCGTGCTGCGCCTGCCGCTGCTCCCCGTCGGAGGCACCAGCCTCAACCTCAGGTAACGCCATTTAACCTTTACTTTTATACAGGCAGGTCGAGCGCATTTGAGGCAATCGTTCATCCCAGGGTGGAAAGGGCCTTCCTTGGATTACGAGGTGCTTAAAACGGGTGCGCAGGTGGGCGATGGAAAAGCCTAATTTTTGCGTTTATTTATTTTATTTTTTATTGTCCCTAATCCCCTCTTTGCGCTCAGCGATCATCACTGAAACATTTAAGTATATTCGGTTAGATTTCGCCTTCACCAATTAAACCCTAATACTTTTAATAAATACAAATACTTTTAATAAATGAAGAATCCGTGCATTTCGAGGAAAAATATGTTTATCACTCGTACAATACAAATAATTTTCTTTGTAGTTTTTGTACATTTTAGATACATCGCATGTAACATGTTAATTTATTTTATGACGACAACAACAAAGTTTGAAAAATTGCGTGAAGTTTAGGTCTACACATTTCTTTTCATCAGCCTAACGTAGTAAAATTGAAGACAGTTCATCTTGATCATACGTCCAGAAGGTTGAACTTTAACGTATTTCAGCACCGTGTACCCTTAGTATTTTTCCCTTCATTCCGCAAGAATCGAGGTCGATGACACTCACCACTTGGAAAGCTCGACTCTCCTACGTCTTTCTCTAATATCATTTAGGAGAACGGGATTTCAAAGCGTTCCGAATATACGCGAATAAAATCGGATCTGTTTCCACGAGGCGCCACTAAAACTTTACGCTTCACTATAACTGAATACTCGCGTCGAGACCGCCCCCAGTATGCAAATGCGGAGCAGGCAGGCTTCGCTGCACGCGACGAGTCGCGCGCGTCATAAACCTCCTCCCGAAGAATTCGATATCCGGGCAGGAAGGAGAATGCTGCTGTGGATTAGGGGCAGGCGCCGAGACATATTTGTTGATTCTGCCTGCAGGGCCTCGCAGGGCACCTCGGGATCGCTTCGAGGCGGCATGCGACGTCGTCTTCGATCGAGAGAGGGAGGGAGGGCGCCACGCGTGCCTCGGAGGCGGTCGCCGTCAGGTGACACAAGGGGGGGGGGGGAAAGGAGGCCTTTCGCCTCTGTGTCGGCGGGAACCACGGGCCTCGCATAGGGGGAGGCGCCCGGGAGGGCGGCGAGATGAAAAATGTAACGGCGCGCCGGTAAAAGCGGCGGCGCCTCACAAAGCTGGCGCCGGCGACTCCGCTCGGGCGCCGGAGATGGAGGCGAAACGGAGCGTGGCCTCGGGGCAGACCGGCGCCGACACACGCAGCCGCGAGAACAGCGGGGGCAGACGACAACCGCCGAGGATGAAAGGGCGGCAAGAGGAAGGAAGAAAGTAACGAAAACGAGCAATAAATGTGGCGAAAGTATCAGGCGAGAAGGCGACGTCCGCATGCACCGAGACAGATTCTCTTCACAAACTGAAAACGGTATAATATCAACGTACCACTTGACGCACGATAAACGTGGGCAAACACATTTAAACTGTACGGTACTGTCACTCACATAGAATTGCAAGGAAACACAGACGCCGAAAAAGTGAAAGTTGAAAAAGTATACGTCTAAAGGTAAACTAGCAAACGAAGAAAAATCAAGAAATGAAAGGAAGACAATTCACGCGGACTAGGCATCCTCCCATATTTCAATCACATAGTCGGTATTTCTTCTCGTATTTCACTGGCCCGGAGTTAACGATGCACCATCACGGACACTGCCCATCCAAAACCTCTCCTTGCACAGCGACGCTTTCAGAGAACATCCAACATAACACGAGAGCCCGAAAAGAGCAGGCGCGTCACGTCCACACGAGTGGCGTGTAAATAAATTACACAGTAAGTGCCCCAGCGAGCCTTATCCGTTCCGAAAAATCACAAGGTGAAACGCGCGCGGCAGCAGCACGCGGCCACGCGAGGCGGGATGAACTCGAGCGGCGCCGGCCGGCTCGGGTGCATACACAGGCGCCTATCAACGAGACACACCCCGCCGGGGGAGAAAAAAAAAACACTCTCCCTGACAGCACACGTCCGCGCACTCACTCGCCCGCACACACGGGCGTCCAATCCGCACCCATCGGATCGCTCAGTTGATTCATACACCGCGTTTCGCGCGAGCTCCACACCACCATAAATTCATTTGCAGACGCTCGGCGCCCCAATATTTCACAAACGCCGCAGCACGCGCGGGCGAGCCGCGGACGCTTACCGGATGTGGATCTGAAAAATTATCGCGCGACCGGCTCGCGAAAGGGGGCGGCGACCCGTGGGCGTTCGACAGGGAAGCCACACAGTGGGTGTGAGTCGGGGCTCTACATGCCACCCGAGGAATGCGGACGGAGAGGCAGCAAATCCGCGAGGGAAAGCGAAATTGAAAATCCTTCGATAATTGATACGAAAACGCAAATCACGCAAGGGGCCGCTGCCATACTGATCAGTACGGAATGGACGACAGCACGTAAGAGTTAAGGGTAAAGGCCCACTTTTGTGTGTGATAAATTCGAAACTTTCGAGTTCGTCGAAATGTTTCTAATCCAAAGTGAACGCGCGTAATGGTCGCCTCGAGTCAGTGGGAGGGCTGGAACGCGCGGAGGTTGAGGTCCCATTTCCTCCCTCGCGTGTGCGAGAGGCAACGCCAAGCGCGAACAGCGGGCGTACATCACCGGCCGCTAATTTCATCGCATAGCATTCGCTCGCGCATATTTCGGGAACCGCAGCCCCCAACGCCCAACGCATCGCTTCCTCCTCCGTTCGGCAATATCGCCGCGCCCCCTGCGGCACTGCCCGCGGCGCCCACCGCCTCCCCAGGAAACCCGTTCTTTATATCTGCTCTCACTCTTCCAGACAGATCTATGAAAAAGGAGCTGAAAACAGCACACTCCAAACGAATTACATGCAACTTATCACATCGTTCTGGATTAACATTACTTGTATTGATGGCTTTTGAATCTATCCAAACAGTGCATATACCCCTGTGGAGGGGACTGGACGCTACCCGAGGGTTCATAGTTTACATCTCGCAGTTAGCACGAATGTTCTACCTTGCAATTGCGACGTAAAAGATAACAACAGTGTACCATAACAGAATCCGCCATAGCACATATCCCGTCCCCTGATATATGCTCTTTAACCTCCCTTCACGTTCAAGACATCAGGTAAAAAAACAATTCCACAACGAGCATTTCGAATCTACTTTGAAGGGTTTGTTAGGTGAAAGGCGGCACCACAGGAGCCGCCCTCACGACCCCGCCGTGCACTCGCCTCCTCGAACCCGCGCCCAGTGAACCTGGCGGAGGAACCCTTGCGAGGCCCGGCTGCACGCGCTCGAAGCGGCCCCGAGCGCGGTGGAGGGGCGCGTGGGCGGACTGCAATTATCTGGGCCTTTTTTGTCCCGCTATTTTTTTTATCTCGTCTCCGTGCTCGTGGCGGTCGCGCTGCCGCCGCCGCCGCCGCCGCCGCCGTCGTCGTCGTCGTCGTCCCCGTTCCGGCGCGTCGCGGTAATTCATTTGTCCGCGCCGCTCGAGTGCTTTCGCGCGGGCGCTCGCTCGCTCGCTCAGCGCTCGATTCGCAGTAGCTGAGTAGCTGAGCTGAGCTGCGCTCAGAGCAGCGCCGGTCGCCTCCGAAGGAAGATTTTCGCTTCGCCGTTCGTCGCTTCCGGCCGGCGGCGCATGCGCCGGATAATGCGACGCTTTTTGCACGACAACTCTATTATTTTGAAGGAGCGAGATTTTGTTGGTAAGAACAATTGGTTCTTTTAATAGTTGTCAGTCGGATGGGGCGAATTGTTTATATTACACGTAAACGAAAGCATACAATAGTATAATATAGCAGCACATTTTCTTTTCTGGGGAACGTAAATGCATAAAAATCCACTTAATTCTTGTTTCTTTGTTTTGTTTTACTTTCCGTTCTTAAACCATCACGACGTTCTATTAAGAAGAATTCCGATTTTATTTTGTTGGCGAAAATCAAATTTCATACAGAGAAGAGTGACAAACTCTTCATAAGACAGCTTGATACAAGTTTCAAGATAAATCTGATGGTTATTCATGAAGAAAACAAGACATTCATCAAGGCTGTCGTGGCTGTGCATATGAATGTTTGAATGCGACATCTCTTTTATAATGATGCGAGGCCCACATGTACAGTGACAGGTGTGTTTTTAACTTGGGGCACTTACGCAACCGCAGTTCCCACTCAACAACGAAAGCGTCATTGGGTAAATTCCACTGCCCCGATGGCAGGAAGAAGGGTTCACATCAAAACGTAAAGTAAATGAAACATTCGCGTAGCATCTCTTCGCTACTTTCTCGTGCCTTACCCGCTCCTCGTACCTGCCAACTTGGGATGAAATCGATTTCTGTATCTCGCAAATCCTCGCGCCCCGTTTGCAAACTTCCGAAACTTCGCAGCACTCACTCTCCACAAAGGCAGTGCCTCCTCGCTAATCGATGGTACATGGAATTAGAACTCGCCATTTCGACTCCGGTCGAAATGTTCCACAACAGCATAAAAATGAAAGAGTGAAAATACTAAAATGTTGTCTAGAAAATCTGTTGTACGAATATTTATTTAATAACTACGCAAAAACAAATATATCAAAATATCTTTTAGAAAAACCGCTTTTTTACGTACGTTTTCAGGTGTACAGTGGCAGGCTTTAGAAGCCAACCTATAACGACTGACGAATACGGGAGGTATAAACCGGAGCGCAGACCATCTTGGGTCATTAAAGAACAAACCCTAGGGTACCGCGGTACAAGACAGCCTGCTGCATCGACTCGCGGACCGGAGGAACCTACGACTTTACGAAGAACAAAAAGGATTTCAGGCCTGAAAAAGGAGTGTAAGGAATCTCGAACGGATGAACATTGCACCGAGTGGCCCCGAATTCATTGCCAGGAGCCCATGTCACCGATAAGCGTTTTCTCAGTCGCGTTGTTATAATTAATTGGTGGCCTACAGCAGCAGAACGAAACAGCAAATATTGGTGGCTCTGCAGTGGCGCATGGAAATACTGGAGTCATTTTCTCCTTGTCGCCCGCCGTAGACATTTCGAAAGCACTGACGCACTAACATGAGGAAATACTTGTAATATTAAGCACAAGAAATTGCATAATAACTTAATCAAATCTTCGTATTTTTTAGTGAAAACCTAAACTGTCTCACGGTTTGTGTATTTTCACAGCCTTCCCGTGCGTCTAACACGCTGTCTTGTGTGCGCAGGTTCCTGAGCGTGGGCGCGGGCGGCGGCATGGGCATGGGCGTGGGTGGGGGTGCGCGCTGGGGCGCCGTCCGGCGGGCCGGCGGCGGCCGGGGCGGACGGCCACGCGCCGCCGTGCACACGCTCTCCCAGTGCTCACCGAGGCAGAAGGCCAGCAAGGTGCTGGCGGGCTGGTGCTCTCTTCACCTTCGTAGCTGTCGCTGGGCCCCTTCTTCGTGACTCAACATCTGCTTCGCCGCCTTCCCGAAGTGCCAGGTGCCGAGCACGTGCGTGGAACCACGATGCCTGTTGGCTGGGGCTACGTGTCCAGCGACATCAACCCGTCATCCTACACCGTCTTCAACCGCACCTTCGCGGCGGCCTTCGCGCGCCTGCTGCGCTGCCGCTGCCAGCGCGCTGCTCGGCCCTGCAGGTGCGGCGCGCTCAAGTACCCGCCTCGCGCCCCCGCCCCGCCCACGCCACCTTCCCCGCCACCGGCTGCGATGGCGAGGCGGAGCCACCCCACGTTCGGGTTGATGCATGGCCACTCCCCTGCCCTGTCACAGCCCGCTGCAATGGCGAGGGGTAGATGCATGCACGCGCCCCTTACCCCGACCTCTTCGATTACCCCACTCACGCTGAGCCATCCAGCACATGCACCGCCTTGCGGAGCACCCCCACGGGGAGGGGGCACGAGAGCTATGCTCAGGTGGCGTGGGGTGGCAGACCGCTGCACTGCAACCGCCGATGCGAATCACAACGTCACGCACCCTGATCGCGCTTACTAACAAATGCACGCCATTTTCTTTCTGCATGCTGCATGGATTGCGAAATAACTGGATCGTGATATTGCATCGTACCTCGATAACCAGCGAGCAATCCAGGTGCAGTCAACCTTCATTAACTAGGCGTAACGCCATTAGTGAGCTATACGAAATGCCGAATCTATATTCAATATTGCTGACTGCTGTGATGCTTCATCTACAATTGATCACGAGCTATTAATGTTAGAAAGTGACTAACAGAGCAGAATAACGAATGAGCACTAATTGCACGCGTTGTTTCGCATAGGACATTCAGGATTATCTGATAGCAGTTTCCAACCTGTTGCATGACCCTGTGCCTCTGTTTCAGGTGCTTCCAGCTTCATAACAGAACATAGATATCAATTCGTTGGCAATTTGTCTACTACACCTAGATGGTGTGTTTTCAATTCGTTTACTATATTCTCGTTTCTTTAAATATTTAGCAACGGAAACACCTTAAAAATGTCCAAATATAACAACGCACAGAGCAGTTAAGGTAATAATATTCGCAAAAGTTTGCTTTTGCAAAGACGCAGTATCATTTGGAAATAACTTAAGGGCATAACGTAATGCACGATTGCAGCATTCTAATAAACGCGATTTGCAACAGTAACACGCTGCGAAAAACACTTGTTCTCACCGAACAGATGTGTAAAGGCAACTGTATAAAACCTGTTTAATATATGGCGGCACACAATTTACTTAATCAGGGATAAGAACAATTTAATATTTCTCTTCTTTTATAAAACCGCGTTCAATCTAACTGGTCTATCGTTGGTGAGATTTAAATATACATTTTTCTCAGTGTACGCTTGCTTGTGTCTGTGTGTGTGCGTGTGTGTGTGTTTGTTGTGGCCGGTACTGGTTGTTCAGATTGCTCTTTATGGGCCATGAGGTGTAAAATCCCCAATGCACGGTGACCGTTTCGTCTGAAAACGAAACCAGTAAAGTAAAGCGCGTCGTCCACTGTGGCAGGTACCGCTCGGTGACGGAGGGCCGTCCGCTGGGGCTGCACTCGTCCACGTCGTCGGCGGCGGGCGTGGCGTCGGCGCTGCCGCTGTCGCTGTCGCTGGGCGCCATGGGCGTGGCGGCCGCCGCCGCCACCGCCGCCTCCGCGGGGCCCGCTGCCGCCGCCTCGGCGCCGCTGCTGCACCGCGCGCCCAACACGCCCACCACGCCCAGCTCCGCCACCGTCTCGTCCGTGCTGCTGCGCTCGCCGCTGTCGCCGCCCGCGGAGGACGACCGCTGCTGAGCCCCGCGGCCACGCCCCCCTCTCTTCGGACCACCACGCCCCCTCCGCTCGCACAGACCATGGCTGACAATCCCCTGAGTGAACGCACGTCAACCGCCAGAGACGTGCCCTTTACGTGCGCGTGTGTTCGCACAGGTCGTCCCGACTGACGATCGCCAGTGCTATCGAACCCTTTCTCCAAGTGCCAACTCTTGCTCTTTCTCCACGCCCCCGTGTGCTTCACGCGGTTGCCGCCGTCGGCGTCTTCCTCCGCTCTGCTCCGCTTCGCTTCCAGCCGTCGTCGCGCCGTCTCGTCTTCCGCGGCGACCTTTCCACGCCCGCTCGGCAGTGCCCTCCCAGCACCCAACAACGCCCCTTTCTCTCGAGTATATGCGAGTGCAGTGTTAGTGCCCAGTGTGTCGCACGCGCGCGCGCGTGCGCGTGTGTATGTGTGTGTGTGTTTGTCGTGAGACGCCGAGTGGCCAGTAAACGAGATGGTTCATTGTTCGCGTATGCAAGTGCGTTTCTACCTCCTTTCCTCAGTGTGTTAGGTGTAGCTCGCCGTCGCTTCTCGACGGCCCAACAACTCGACAATCACACGGCGCGGGCAGCGACCTCTAGTCGTCAACGGCGCCGGCGCGGCGCCAACGCGCGGGCTCGCCCCGCTCCGCCCCGCGCCGGCCCACCGCAGCAAGAAGAGAAGAACCTCCAGTATTAAACACTGTTTCGTAGACCCTCATGTGTTCGTTAGGCATAAGGCAATGTGTATACCTTGGGCGAGCAGCGCCGCGCCAACCCACCCCCTCTCGCCCCGCCCACACAACCTCTTGTCCTCGACGCTGCTCCTCTGTCGTGTAGTCAATGCGTGTTCAGTGTCTCTACAATTATATATATATATGTTATATTGTGTACAACATCAGTTGCAACCAGATCCTTGCAATAAACCAGTCCCCGCATGGGAGCCAGCAACTTCATTTCAGCATAAAGACGAGCGAAAGCGCTCGCGCGCGCACGTACTTTTTTGAAGGGGTAGAGCGCAAAAAATCAATCAACGGAGTTCCTTTCGACGCCAACACAGAAGGCGCATTGAGATGCTCTTATACTGCGCTGCATAATTCATGACGCGTCAAACGCGCGCCTTTATTTTTCATATGATAATCGCATGCAAATGAGGGCGTATGTCTCGCATTAATTGTACGGCGACTCCTCCGCGGGCGTGCTGAATCGGCAGCGGCGGCAGAGACGCCCTCTCTCCCCCCCCTCCCCCACACACCAGCCTCCTCGCCAGGAACAGATCGACAGCCGGTTCCCGCCCCAAACATAAACGAATACACGCGCTTTACAGAACAAATGCTAAACGCCACTACACACACATCAGGAATTTAAACGATTCTTTGTTCAGAAATCGATGCTTCGTACTGGAAGACTCCTTTTTCCCATAAATTGTGGTAACAAAAGAGAGGTTCAAAAAATACATGACATCTTCCAGAAATAACGAGAAAGCAAAGCGACGAGCAAGCTGCACATGGTTCCGAGAAAAGCAGGTGCTGTGAATTGCATGTCGCTGTTGTGGGAGGCGTCACTTGATCCCACAAACCTCCCTTGGATTCGATCAAAAAAGCGCCTCGCAGGAAGTCGCGGCCAAAGCAGGAAGGCAGAGGCGCGGAAGATCTCGCGTCGGGAGAACGAACCAGTGGGAGGAAAGAGCCGCGTTAAATACGGGAAAATGCGTTTAGGCGCCCGCCATTTATTCGCACAAAAAGCGCAGCGTGCATTGAAATAAATTCTGAACAAGATTAGAGAATCGAGTGTTTCGCATTGTATAAATCCTTAGAGTCGGAGCTTTAAATGTCATTTTTCCGGCGCTTCTCCAAGCATTCACGTCTATTTTACACTCTTATCGCTTTAAAAAATATAATGCAAGAAACTCTGGCTTTTCTTAAAATATATTTGACAGTGCCACAGCAACACCACTAGGGTGCATTCACTGCCCAGACGGAGGTGCAGTGCAATATTGCCGTGCTAAGCACAAAAGTCGTATACCTATTTTTTGGGCCAAATTGAGTTATTGTTACTATGTGGCGCGTTGTAATTTGATCTATCAAACACAAAGATTTTATGATCGCAATACGGTAAGACGTTAAAAAAATGCTTCCGAGTGAAGTGATACTCGTATCTGCTCTTTTGATGTAGATTACTAAGGACATTCGGTCGTGACAGAAAGGATTTAATGTAGCATCCGTTACATTTTAACAAAACAATAGGCATGCTATAAACACTGCAATACGTCGGGGACGAAGTAAGGAACGCCGTTAAACAATCAATGGTCATTTGGAGCTGTGTCGCAGACACGACCTTTGGGCCGGGCACGGCGCGCGCCACGGCACGGGGCTCGGCTTCCGCGAAGGCGCGCGCGAGGGAGTTAAATCGGGCGCCGCCGCCGCCGCCGCCGCCTGGAAGGCGCTCAAAGCGACGGTGTGCGTGTCGCTCCCAAGAAACGAGGAGTCTGCTCTCCCACGTCGCGGCAAATAATCTCGGCCGCAATCGATATCGCCTTTGCGCGCCTAACGCGCCGCGCAGCAAATATTTACGCGCACTTGGAAGGCCGGCGCTGACTAAGGCGTTTAGTCACTAGTATATTTGAACTTAGGCGCTCGATTCCCACTGATTCATGAAGAGAAGCGTTGACGGCGTTGCAGATCACCCGATGGGGCTGCGACGCAGCACACGGAAGGGTCCCTATCTCCAGCATTCAACCTCCTGTTTTTAATTAAAGGGCTGATACACTAGCGAGCAGCATTTATTTATTAAAAACAGAAGAACATGATATTGTCGTAACACAAAAATATTATAATTGTATTGCAATAGCTGTAACATCAAAGGCTGTATGTGTATGCTTTATATTTTGTCTTTCATTTTGCAATGTTAATGAACAACACAGTAACATTTCTGAACGTAATGCGAGACCTGACACTATTTTCCTCACTAAACTGCCAATAATGGATTGGAGGAGAAAGTGGAAGGTAGTTCTTCAAACGAGCGTTGGGAATTATGACAATGAGTTTTTACTTGACAATATTCATCATGTACTGAATACAAGCACCGGGGCTGCATTGTAATTCAAATGAGTGCCTGCGGGGCGCCAAAACTGAAGCCTCGCGCCGCGTGTGTCTCGACTTCGTCCCCAGGGCGAAGGCGCAGAGGGGAAACGAGCCCACGAAGAAAGCGCGCGCTTGTGTCCATCATAAATCGCGCTCCCGGTCTCCGCCCACCTCAAAGCACGAGGTCGGAGCGCAGGCCGCGCAAGCACCATGCATATTTCAATGCGAGCGAAGGGCGGCAGGAAGGGAAGACCGACGGGCGACTGGAGGGGGGGGGGGAGAGCGAGGCGACCCACATCGCGGCTCCGCTCGCCTTAAAGACGCCCCCTCCTTCCCGCCCTCTCCGGATCCTCTTGCGCCTCGCAACGCTTTACTGCCTCCGATAAGGGCGCACGCAAAACTCGTCAAAGCCGCTTACCATTCACGGAACTGCCATGTCTGACTTATAAAATAACGTGTTTTAACGCTCCGAATTTTCGCTCAGATTTATCGCGGGCGACAAGTTTATGCCTCTCTTTTCCGGAAACAAAAGTATTTCTGGGTGTGAACTTATATTTACAGCTCTCATGAACGTCACGCTAGTTCATTGTCCAACGAGCACCATAACAGGCATTATGGAGAGAATTTACGAACAGAGCTAGAGGAAGTTGGCGCAGCTTCTTCGAACTCGTAAAACGAAACACGCGCTCAGTTCCTTTAGAAAATGTCTCAAAACCTCCGAAAATAGCGATCTGTACATGGAGCTTCATTTCCATGACAGCACGACATTTACGCCCGATTCTTCCCGCTAAGAATTCCAGCACCCAAAACAACCTGTAGACCGCGGCCCACGTGCCTATTGCTTTCGGTGCTAGAGCATCCGCTGGATGGGGGAGGGGGCGGCGCGCGCACGCCCACGACAACGTTTCGTCGGGAGCGGAAAAGAGGTGGCCACCCACGAAGGGATGCGGGCGTTCCAAATAGAAAATAAATACATTATCCGCAATATAATGCACATTTCTCTTTCATTTAGAACATCGATCAGCCTTACGAGTTTGATTGCGTGCTGTGCGCGAGACACACCGCTGCGGACTCCAAGACGGAGTTATCCAAGGCCCTCATGGAGTTCGCTTATCGATTCAAGCACAGAACTACATTCCTTCGCGTATGTTTACGTTTAAGGAGACGGAATGAGTTGCACGTGGTGAAAATCACAGTCTTCACACCATTTTTGGAAGTCCTACATTTTGGCGTGCGCGACACCAACGCAAGAAAAATAAAGACGTTTCACACGGCTGGGGCGCGCGCGCGGTTCCTGCTGTCAGCTGCGGCGGAGGCGCAGGCGACTGACCCGCGGCGCGCGCAGCCAGACAAAAAACCTCCTCTTCGCCCTTGACACGTCGGCCCCGCGGCCCTGACCCCCTGAACCCCGCGCCGCGTCGCGCGGTGCCGCCAGCCGCCAGACACTTGGCGCACACGAACCCAAAGCATTCAACGGCGACATCACACGTTGCGCACGCTTCACACCTTTACCATTCCCCACAAACTTCTGGAAAACTATTCCCCTCACAGAGCGAACATTCCCATTCAAGAGAACAAGATACCGAGGACGCTTTGTGCGTCATCTTTTCATCCCAAGTACACAAGATGACACTCGCACGTCCGCCGCAAATATTACACGGCAAACGCATTTGTGTCATGGCGACGTACAGTGTACGTTCCGTGGTAACTGCGTTCGGTGGCCAGAGCGCTCGCGATCGCGATGTCGCGGACGCCTCGGCTGCGTGCCCCCCCCCCTCCCGGCGCGCCAGCCGCCATCAACCCGCAAGGCGACGAGCGACGCGCACTAAGTCAGCGGAAACATCGACAAACGAAGGCGAGCTCCGTAAAAAAAGATCCCGCCTGTGATAAGTCCGAACGCATGCAACACGACCTGCAACCTGAATCTATAATATGGCGATAAATTAACGCGAGAGGAAGTGAAAAGTCAAAGAGGAATCGCTGTGGAAAAAGAAACGAGCGGACGCGGTATTGGGTTACAGAATTGACTTCTGGGAAGAGATCGCAGTTGGTGTTCACCCGGGCACGGGCGCGAAAGAACAGAAAGGGCGGAAAGTATTTGCCTGTGAAGAGAGCAATGGCGCTGGGAAAGGCGACGCCTGCGAGTGCAGCGGGCGCGGCGCGGCGCCTGAGTAATGAGCCGCATTGGCGCGAGCGAGGGCCTTCTCGCGCGCGGCCTGAAAGCGAACTCATTACGGCCCGATCGCCGGGCGCTCAAAAGAATGCGCATTACGCGGCGGCAGGCGGCGAGATGCTGCGCGAGGCTGCGCGACGACACTGCGCGCCGCGCGGGCCTGCGCCTGCGCCTCGACCCGCGAACGGCGATTAATTAAAAAAAAAAAGTGAGCAGCGGTTGACTAACGCGCTTGCGGGGTTAATTAAGAGCTGCCGCCTCGTCTCGCCTCGCCTCGCCTGCCCCCTTTGCGCGGTGGAGTGTCTCCTCAGCGCTTCCCCCTCGCCCTGGCGACCCCCGCAACGCCACCAATACCTCGCCTTCCCGTCTCAAGTTCTGCAACGACCGCGTATTAACATCATCATCGATTCCTCCCTCCAAGCTCTTTCAGTTTACCAAAAACCTTGTCAAACAATTAATTCGTAAATTGCACACAAGTAACATGGTCAAAATGAACATTTTCTTCATAACCCAAATATTGCACATTTATACCGAAAGGTGTTCATTAACATCGCTTTCACAGAATTTAGATTCGACGAAACCATTATTTCGTGAGCCTGCAAGCGCGTAGATTCCACCTTGTTCGATAAGCAGAGCGATACGATATCGTTATATCTTCATACTCAACGCTTCATACTTCCTGTACAGAAAACTGGGCCACTATCTCCAACACTGCACAGCACTCCACAGCATCTCTTAGTGTTTTAAACGAAGCAACATACACCCCTTTAAAGGGCAAAGATCTCTTTCCAGATGGTAAGGTGATGAATTCTATACGGTGTCCCACGCCAGGTTTTGAGAAGATGATTGTGAGTTGTCTATGACACGTTGTTTCCAGCACTGCTCCAACATTCGTCTGGAATTTGTCAGGGAAAACCACCAACCTACGAAATGGTTCGTTCACTCCCCCTTCTACTTTGGACACAAAATTCCTATCACGACCCCTCCCCCTTCGCTCTCTATTTCGCCAACAGGCCCATCTGTCTCTTTACTTCCGATGGAAGGCGGCGCCAACTCTGGGGTCGGGCGCTGTCAGATGAACCGGCCCTCTTGCGTTGAGGGGGGGGGGGGGAGGGGGGCAGCGAATGTTTGTGTGGCCCGGGTACTCCTCGGGGGCCGCGCCGCCCCGCGCTGCTTGTGCTTGTTTTCGCAGTGAGTCAGCCTCGCCACGCAAATCATGCCTCCGTGCGTCGCACCCCCTCGCCACCCCTCCCCCCTTCTCGCAACTCCGTGCGTGGAGCCCTTGTTTGCCGCCCGCACCGCACAATCAGCGAAATGAGTCACCGCGCGTCCTCCAACTGCGACGTCGCCGCCCAGGCGGCGGAATTTCGGTGCGGTAAATGCGTCGCGCTGAATTGCTCCAACTCCGCGCGAGAAGCGCGCCTTTCCGCCTCTCTCCGGGCCACTTGTGTAAATAGTTTCCAGGAGGCAAAACACGAGTCGATCGCACGAGATTATGCCGCGCAGTTGGCTGCAACGTGAATGGGAATGTTGTGATTACTGCTCTGGTTTTCTTTTCAGTGTAAACTATTTCCTGGTTTTCATAAATCAAATTGTTTTGGTAGCTATTTACGGTTGATACACAGGTCTTAAATTACTACAATTCGTCATATATTATAAATTTATCTTTTAAACAAAAGTTTGACAAAATACAATCAAAAGCAGAAAAATGTACAACCTTCCGAAAGAAAAACTGTAACCGAGATCAAAACACCACTATTAGTCAAAATGCAAAAAAAAGTCCACCCTCTTCCCAATGAAAAGGGAATGTTAAAATATTCAATAACAGAAATATTCAGAAAAATATACTATTATTCCCGAGAGCAGATTACAAAAACGAATAATGATGTACCCGCAGTGACGATGTATCTAACAAAGTAGAATAATTGCCCGGATAACTTACGATGAGGCAGCGCGCCAAGTACCTTACGCCTCTGCGGCAAGGATTGGCGCCAGGGCCTGTTCGGGCTGGACTGGTTGGAAAGAGCAGACGTCTCAGCAATGCCGTTAGCTGCACCGGAAATTGCGACGAAGAAGTCACTGCTATAATGGGCAACAACGCGCAATGCAGCTCGCGGAGAGATAATCGGAACAGCCCCGACAGAGAGACCCCTGCGGGAGAGACCACGAAGTAGCTGCGACTGAGAACAGCGACGCCCAGAAACGGGTCAAGGGCCACCCGCTGTCTCCAGAATTATTCCAATAAGAAAATTCAATCGCGCCCTTAAAGCTGAGATCTTGGAGGAAACCACTAAATTAATCGCAGAAAGAAAATTAAATCAAAGGTAACAAGATCAATTAGAGAAAGAACGGAATAAAAAAAGTAGAGGAAAATTAATTAATAATGCTCCACGAGAAAATGCAAAATTCATACACAATGCTGGAATAAAATTGAAAGGCAAATTTAATTACACTTTACACAAATCAGCAATTAATATTCGGAGAACAGAGATTAAATAATCTACGCACGTTAAATGAATTAAATTTACATTTAACAAATAGAACTTCATTATCATGAGTAGTATTAATACTTACATCTCCAGATTACAATGATTAAATAATCCGAAAATAAAGACCAAACGGAGGGATGAACAGAATAGACACTTGTTCAGAGAATTCCAGAAAATTGCTGGTTGGCCGGGAGCGAACGCAAAAAACGGATCCGAGTCGGGAGGGAGTTGCGTGGAAGGCGAGCAGAGGCGTGGCGTGGGGCGGGGCGTGGACGCGACGAGAAGCGAGGCCAGGGGCTGGAAACAAGCC
>BOPP01000033.1:1843088-1899983 GCA_017312745.1 Gryllus bimaculatus | reverse complement strand
GGGGGGGCAGGGAACGACGCAGGTGTACTCGAAAACGCAGCCGTCCGCATACCGCCCTCTGCAGTCGGCACGGCGCAAGCATAAGAGAGCGCCTCGCCATGCACTCCCACGCAGACACACTTTTCCCGCTCGGGCTTTTCAATATGTAACATATTTCGCGAAACATCACTTCTCTACAAACGAAAAATGCAACATCTACCCCTTTCAAATACAAACACATCACTATTTAACTAATCACTATTAATCTAAAAAAATTATCACTGATAAAAGGGAACCCATACTTTTAAAAATACCACAAATCTACTGCAACAGATCATAAATACAATTTGCCCAAATTAAAATATCTAAAATCGCATGAAGTAAAAGAAACAACAAATAATTTGAAATATGTAATTGTAAATGGACTTCCTAACATACTAATCAATCGTTAAAAAATATTGTCAAGTAAGGATAAATTGCACCCCCTCGAAGCGGCGGCACAGAAAATACAGTATTAAAACTCGACCACAACAAACAAAACAAAATGATGGGTAAAATCGCCAAGGCAATTCGGTGACTCAATGGGAGAGCAGGTGTCGGGGCGCGTGCGCTGCGCTTCGTCAGCGGGGCGATGGGGCCGCCCGCCCGTAAATACCTGGCGGCGGCGGCGGCGCCCCGGGCGCGTTCGCCCGTCATCGTAATTTTGGGCGGCGCGCCGGCGTGTCGTTTATGAGTATACGACGTCTCGGCGCCGAGAGGCAAGCCAGAGCCAGAGCCGCCCCGCGCGGCGCCCAAGGGCCCCGGCGCATGCGCATGCGATTCACCAGCTCCTTCCCGCCAACTTATATTGCGCGACTACGAGCTCCCGGTACCATTCACTGGCCGAGCGCTGCCATACCTCACGCAGAAAGTAACTCATCACAACTTCTACAAGCTTTCGTGAAGGTTCGTGGTCCATCGTCACTCGATTCGCACGTGCACCTAACGGAAAAAAACACGACCCTAACAGAATCCGTATGGCCAACCTTCATAAACCACTCCGGAGAGACTGCATTCTCGCACGTTCTCAAGTAAGTACCAGCTCAGCCTGCAACTGCACAGGGCGGAGTATGAAAACAAATCTGCCGTTCTGTCTGCTCCACCAGAGTTCATTACTCTCCTCGGACGTTCATTCCGAGACAGGGTACGTCTACTTGTAGAATCAGGGTTCCCGTTAGTATAGTGAATGTGTTTTAATGCCTGAAGGTGGCGGTGATCCTCCCGTGTAAGTGTGTGTAGGGAAAAGGAAAGATCTCGCGCGGTCCGAGACTCGTTTGTTACAGTTTAGCTCCGTTATTCGCGTGGCACCGATAGGAGAAACCACGGAAAACTTCATCAGAGCAGCCGACCGCTAGAATTCTCCTCCAGACAGCGATTAAATTCGACGTAGCTATTTAGCGAGGGTCGAAAATTCGTCACAATCTGGACTCCAAGCTTATCACCTCCTGGACGTAGTTGCAGCAGACATAGGCAATGCCGGTTCTGAGCTTAACTGTGTTTCTTAGACATAAAGCTGATATACTATTCTCTTTAACACATAACGAAAACCCTCACTATGAGTGCTGTGACCCTTAGAATCACAGCACCCCAATCAACCTCCACTCCTCGCATATTTTTCAAACAGTTCCATACGCGAAAACAGGAAATAATTAGCGAGCACAGGCATGGCCCGGTAGAATCAGAACTGCCAGTTTCGCCCCGCTGCAACGTTTTCATGTCGCAAGCATCATCTGGATTCCCATCGCCGCCCCGCTCCGGCCCCTTAACCCTCGGCCCCACAGCGCGAGGCACGAGTCTCCGCGACCGGGGCGCGCTCTCCTCCTGCGGCTGCGTTGCGCGCCCCTCGGCTCGCTCCACGGGGAGAAGCGGCCGGCGGAGCCGCGCGACACCGCTCAAACACCGCGGCGAAATACTTGAGGCGCGCGGTGGCGAAGGCATTCGTAAGATTGCTCTGCTCGTGTACACGAATAAATCCACTAACGAAGGGAATATTACTCAGTAAAGAGAATATTTCTCAGTAAAGAAACAAAAAACGGTGACATTCAAATTTACATTTCATCCTTCAGTATTAGCATTCATCAACATTATTGCCTCGCATACGTAAACAAATCACGGCTTAACAGAATGCATAGTTCTACGGCTACCGTATATAGCCAGGAATGAAACTATCGATTTGTTGAAAGTAGGTCGCTTACTCACTTTTCGTCTCACAAGAAACGAGTAACAACACGTTACGAGACAGTTACATCTACCGTAAATGCTACCGCTCCGACCTTTCCCAAACGGCAGAAGGACGGCGCGTGTAGGGAATCTCCCATGCAGAGCGGCGCACGACATGGAAGAGGACGGGCGGGATTTATGGCTCCGTGTGTTTTGTACGAGCGGCGGCAGCTACGTCGCCCGGCGTGGGGGCTGGGAGGGAGGGGGCTAAAGTGGCGGAGGAGAGGTTTGGAGGAGGGGTAGTCGAGAGCCTTGTCGGCAGTCGCTACGCAGGTCGAACCAGGGCTTTCTTCGCCCCTTTAGGTCGCCCATCACACCAGCTACTTCAGGAACAGTTTCCACTTACGCAAACGCAGATTCCCGATCACACGATATTTTCTTAAAATAAACAACCAATGCTTTCCCCTAAGAGTTTCGGATCACTAAGCCACTGCGGCACATTCCTTTCTCGAACGAGCGAAACCCACTTTAGCCAACAAAACATCCGATAAGTCCGTGGGAGATAATTAGAATAAGCTGTGCACAAATTCCAGGAGCATATTTAATTGATGCTAATTACGGGAACCGGGAATATCAACAACAGGCAGACTAAAATTCCACGCAGAGGCAATACGTCGCTTTGGCAAACCACGACCTCACATTTCGAAATACACGGGACCTGAAGAGTGTTTTAGTCGATTGTTCTGTAAATCCTCCTGTACATTTTACTGTACACTACTATCGCAAGTGCTTCGCAAGAAACAAGAGAAACACAATTAGGTTGGCTCGGCGCGGAACAAAGGCGCAGTTTGTTTCTAATTCAGCGTCAGTCGAACTTCCACAGCTAGCCAGGCAAGCAGCATGAAAATCCATTACGTTGGCACAATAGCATAGAACCTACCCTGCCTCCCTCTGTCTTCCTCTTCCTCCCTCTTGACCTACATACGAAAATTCACGCGTGCTCGTTTGGGAGCGTGTTTGCTTGAACCTTTTCTCAAAAATCTCCCAGAGAACACCTTGCATCGATTCTTAAGTCTATTTTCGTAATATGGATATTAAGGCCCGTGCGGAGCAGCAAGGGTTATTTCGGGTGAGTGGGAGTGCGATGCCCTGCTTCGGCGCCGCTCGGGCCGTGGCGTGCGCGCGGCGCCGGCGGGGAGCGCTCTACAAGGTAACACGGCGCAGGCGGGGGCTCTGCTGCGAGGGAGGGGCGAACTCATCAGCAGCGTTCTCCGTTGCAACGACGCGAACGAGTCACACCGCTCTGAAACGCAAATCCCGTGATGACCGGCTAAGGAGTGGTTTAGGCTCTTTCGTCAAAAGAATGTGTCGCGGACCGCGCGCCCCCGTCCTTAACGCAACCCGCAACACCCGTGTGCGCCGGTGGATCGCCTTCCCCACTACCTCGCAGCTTGCTCTCATCGCTTCCCACGGAAGAAACCGAAGAAGTCGGCGTGGTTTGCGTACGTTGTCTGCGTTTTATTTCCAAGGGTTTGGAGCGCTTCTTTGCCGTACGCGCTCGCCACTCAACAGCGACGACGGCCGGCGACCTCCCCTCGCGTAAGCCAACAGCAGTTCCTCCGACCCGTTTTCCACACCGTCCACCGGAGCGGCAGCCTGGCCCCCAGAAGCATCGAGCTCTTCAAATTCCAGGACAGCGCGGAGTCTCAATGCATCTTAACGAGAAACGAACTTTTTACTCGTATATCAGTTCTTTTTCCTTCGTAGTTCACGTTCATCCGAATCAAAATATAAAGCGGCATAGTTAGTCACATTAATGCGTACTGGGACACTACGAATTTAATATTTGAAGAGAACTTGCAAATGAATACAGGGTCAAGACAGTTCATCACGTCCTGCCAACTGACAAGAAATAGGAAATTACAAAATTTTGAATCGGAAGAGAGTTTCTCAGATAATCTTGAAATTCTCAACTCGGGTAACTAAAAATAGTGGCGAACGCTCGACTCCCCTACAGCGTGGTGTGTGTGTGTGTGTGTGTGTGTGTGTGTGTGTGTGTGTGTGTGTGAAGGGAGCGGTCCTGGCCTGTGCGTCTCGTAGCATTCACCCCCCCCCTCGCATTTTGTTGCACCAACCCAAACATGATAACAAGATATTCAACTCCATAAAACATTACGTTCCGTTAGTGAACTCTCATATAGAGAGATTGTAAGAAGTGACAGCTTTGAGAGCTACTGCTGGTAACGTAACAGCACGTTCTGTCCATGCTCTGCACACTTCGTCAATGCGTTCATTGCAAGTTGGCACTCTTGTAAATGGTTCCGACAGTTCCTCTTGCAATGCCACCGTCCATCGCGACACTCATTTCTTATCCGACATGTCATACTGGTCCTTTCTTACACCAACTACTCTATATTTGTCAGAGATCTAGCTATTCGATACAGACTACGCATTAAAATTATTTACACATTACTCAGTCATGGCTAAAATACTGTACCTATAAAATGGGCATTATAGCGAGTTTCATCACCCATCATCCCAGTCGTTAACGATGTTGCGGGATTTATTAGGTGAAGCATCAGAATGGCGTAAGCACTATAAATTGAACAACGGCATCGCACATCGACTTCATTGAGATAAAATATACCCATTAAGCTTTGTCGTGTTCTCCGCAAATGAGAGAACGTTCGCGTCATTTCGCATTACAGTAGACAAGAACTGTATGAACAATTTTTTAATTGTGAATGTTCTACTACGTGTGTTGAAAAGACGACAGTTAAACGGGAAAAAAGTTATGAAAGCTCCTTTAGTTCCATTGGACATGCTATATTGGTCATGACACTCTCAAGAAGTGTTTGCGCCTTAACGCACGCGAGTACTAAAAAAGCGGCGTGACAAACACAGGGGGGACGGGAGGCGATTTACACGATCAGCATCTTACGTCATTACAAATAGCAGGGAACGGCGCACACGCGCACAGTTTGTCGTCTCCGCCCCCTCTGGCGGTTCGGCCACATATCACGCCTCTCCCTACCTCACGGAGAGTCCATTACTGCCCGCCGCGGAGCCGCTCCAGCATCTGCCGCCGCGAACCGAATCAATCACGCGCGGTGGCGGCGGCGGCAGCCACGCGCATCCATCACGCGACGCCCGCCGCCGCCGCCGCCGCTAACGACGACAACTATTTTGGGGCGCGCGCCGGCACACACCGCTCGTTGACAGGGGCCGCAAGACAGAGCGCGCGCGGCGGCCGCAGGCGGTGACTGGCACGGGTTGAGCTAAGACGAGACAGACCTTCAGCTGGTATCGTTGCTCGAAAAAAGCTTTCAAGCCACAGTCGTTTTACATTGCGATTCATTTTACGCAAGAATAAGAACTTCAAATTCTGTAACTCATTTATTGGGCCCGATGATTGTCAAATGTAGAGAGTGACAAATCCTTAAATTCTAAAAAAAAAATATTCGACATCCGGAAAGTTGAAAATTCTCATATTTTGGATACGACAAGGGATATGGAGTATTCATTACAATGAACTTATGTACTGTTACGAATTTTCAGCTGTTCCTTCACTACTTCAAGTGAGTATCCGACTTGCACTTTGTGGTATGATAGATTCGAGGGAGGAAAATAATTCGAGAACATTTCGGGTTTCGGATGTAGAAGAATGATAAGGATTTGCCTCAACTGGGACGAAATCTAGTATAAGAATTGTGAAAATGTTATTTAATTGCCTCTTGCGTAGCCATCGTAATACCTGTCGGGGCGGGGCCAAGGGGCGAGAGAGCAGGAGTCGGGTGCACTGCGCGAATCGAATCGCGCGGGCCGACGGGCGCGCGGGTGGCGGCAGGGCGTTCGGCGCGCGCTCTGGGTGCGTGTGCGGCCACCTACGCGGAGGGCGCCACTCAACGCTTCGCGCCCCCCGCCGCCAGAGGCGCACTACCCTCCCGCCCACGCGCCCTCTGCGCAGCCGCCGCCGACGATGGCGCCGACCTTTCAATGCGCGCACACGCCGACCGCTCCTGCGCTCGCTTCTCTCACCACACGCCAATCCGCACACAGCACTCAAGGCAGCAGGCGTATGACGAATAACCTATGGCTAATATTACTTTCAGCGCCCAAGGTAACATTTAGTAAACTTTATTCACGAAACTACACTAGACTTTGATGTTATTAACTTCTGCTTTCAGCTGACGTCACTGGGACAAGATTAATGGGTCTTCAATTTTTTAGCACGAAAAAACGCAGAAGTATCAAATATATTTCGTTAAATTTTTATAACTCATTTATTATTATTATTAAGAGTGATCCTCTAGAGTAACCTATAATTAAAAATACGATTCACAAATAAATGCGTAAACGGTGCCTTCATTATGTGATATTACACTCGTACACCACGCAAGTTATTTAGTTCGAAATCGGGCGCTTTCGGCGATTTCGATCGAGGCGACCTCTAGGAGAGACGTCCATCGCTAGCAAAGGTAAGTGCTGCCATCCACAGCAGCGCCTCCGCGTCGGCTGCCGGCAGCTTCGCTTAAGCGCCGCGAGATAGCAGCGGCGTGCGCTGAACGACGCGAACCAGTCGCAGCTCACCATCGAGGGGTCGACGCCCTCGCTTCGCTTCCGAGAACGACCACTGCGCAGCGCGAGCCTCCCGCCGCGCCCTCGAAAGATTCGAGCTCTGGGCTCGAGATGGGTATCAGGCGGGAAAGGCGAAACCGGCGAAACTCAGCCTCTGGTCATTGCAAATCTCGTCTTTATTTTTGTACAATTATCCTATTCAATATATCATTCCATACGCTCCGAGAAAAAAACCTGTCACATGAATATTAATCATTAATACTGATCATTTTCACAAATCCTCATTAATATAAAATGTTCCTGTAAGGATGCTTGTTTTACGGCTGAACTAGATGTAGAGATTAAAGGTAGGTGTAGAACTGGAATAAAGTGTTCCAACTGACTTACTGGGAATTTAAACATCATGTAGACATTGAAAGTGCAGGCGTGGACGAAGGGGCGTGAGCGAGGGGGCGCGAAGGAGAGGGCGCAAGCGAGTCGGCATGAGCAATGAGGGATAGGCGAGGGAGCGTGAGTGAGGAGGCATGGGCCAGGGGGCGTGAGCGTGTGAGGGCAGTCGCACTGCTGCTAACGCGAAGTGACGTGTGGGCGCGCGCTGACACCGCGTGTGCAGGTCATGTTGACGCGCAAAGCGAACTCGATTACGGCAACTCGAGCGCATCGGTGCGTCGGGGGACGGGACGCAGGACTGGGGTCCGGTTCGCCTCTCCGGCTGACAGCCGTCGGAACACCCACTGCATGACACCGTTCCTCCAGGTGACGATAATATACTGATTGGTCGTCTTCACGATGCAATGACTGGTAAGTATTTCGAAGTAAAATTTCAGAAAAGGGAATGAACTTTCGTGTCTAGAATAACGTTAAGAACGTTATCGAGACCCATCGGGCAGTCAATGTAATGCTACAGGTCACGTAATAATGTGAATAAGTACGAGGTCATGTCGTTCTAAGATAATTACCAAATTGATAATGGTTTCATTCACCTTTGAGATCGATTAATCGTATTACTTCGATGTTGTAATAAGGAGAAGAATCGCATAGGTGCAAAAAAAAGGGTATAATAAGATTCTTTCCTTGAACAGGAACACAAATTTCCAGAGTTCCTTTGATTTCCAAGGAAAGTTTCAGCTGATTCGTAAGTATGCTACTTAAAAAATGTACGCGTGTGTAATAATTGAGGTTTTTTTGGAAAACGTCCACCAGCAATTAAAACGTTTCCCCTCGTATTAGATATACAGTCAAACCAGATTTAGTGGATTTGTGAAGACGAAAACACAGTAATTTATAAAGTAAAACTAAGTATAGCGGCCAAGAAAAATAAATTAGAGAAAAAAAACTCATATGAACAGGGAGTGAAGTGATAAAACGAATTTCCTGAACACCTCGCGGCAGAGCGGACAACCAAGAAGGAAACACGACGCAGCTACAAACGCAGTGGAGAAACAGGAACTACTAAGAAAATCGCCGCCTGCTCGTTTTGCAGGGCGGACGCAGGCAGAGTGCCTGGACAGCCGAGGCGAGGCGAGATCCGAATCAAGGATATCAGCAACTACACAACGCGGAATTAATTAAAACTCGAAAAGCACTTCAAAGCGCCGCCGGGCCCATAGAGGATGAAAGGAATTTTCTCGCCCAGAGGACGCGATGCCTCCTGGATGAAGCATGGATTTTTCCGGCGATGTAGAGCCACTTCGTGCTATAGTGGCAGAGAATTTACCAAGGACTGATTTTGAAAACACAAATGAAATGGTTTACGATCAGTATTACATTAGTTGAAGCGCCAACACAAATTCACTGCAATGCAATCGTCCCCAAAGTTATTGGAAAATAACATTAGATTCTATAAATAGAGAAGAATGCAAGGATAGGATGAGTGAAATGTAACTACGCCTTGCTTTACGTTACTTTGCCTGCGATTTCTTCAACTGCAGACCCTCTGTCGTTCACCAATCGTCCTTTCCGTTTCACAATCTCCAATCGTTACATTGTATGTTTTGCTCTCTCCTTCCCTCTTCTCTTTCAGTCAATTCACTAATCTTCATTGTTATAAAAATCACAATACGCTATTTTTTTCGACGTTTTGTAACACAAAAGTTGATTCAAAAGAGATCTATATCTAGTCGGGACACATGTGATTTTTTTCATGGTTACTTTAAATTTACTGAACAATCAGACATTCAACAGTTTGGCATTGGACACTTTTCTTCGCATCTGTTTTCCGGCCAATATCCAAGTATCCGGAACCATGGTATCGCGACGGGGGAGGGGAGGCGTGAAGGCACCGCAATGCACAACGGACACGCGACGGACAGACAGGTAACACGTTCCTCCCTCCCCCTCCCGCCCTGCGCGCCCGGCTTCCCCTATCCAGCGCCGCGCATAATTCAAGAGGACAGGCTTCCGACGTCCCGGCAGTGAACCGGGACCGCTGCCCTCCGCCGCCCACGCCAGCACACCCACCAGCAGAGCGACCATTGCACACACTCTCATTACAAACACTACACTTATGGTATCACATTATTACGATTAGGGGCGACGACGGATGGAGCAAATACACACCCTCCAGACTGACGCCCTAAACAATTGTTGATAGAATCATAACGTTCTACTCGACAATAGAATTTGACGTATCAATTTATTTATTTATTATTTTTTTTTTTACGAACGACCCATAACTAGCAACAGGATGAATTCTTCACGATAAACACCAATCAAGAAAAATGACGCATTTCATTCAGCATTTACAACTTATTTTCTGGCCCTCCGTGTGTCCTTCGCAATATCCTCCGAATAAACTAAGGGTACCACAAAAAGCATTCGTGGATGTATAAACCCAAAGTGAAGCCGTTGACAACATGGCGGTGAGATGGATGGTGTGTCCCGAAGCAGTAAGCAACAACTACCACAAGTTCTTCATGGACAAAACCATAGTGCAATACTCAATAGTGTGCAGAAGCACTTCGTCTCAACCTTCCACTTCACCGAAGCGTTGTTCCGAGAAAACCCATCGGCTGGCTTGAGAAGATTCCCCAAGTCAGTGGCGGCGATGGAGGGCACAACGCATTAACAAGCAACACCCAGTCAGGTAGAAGGGCGGGCGCTTCTCGGAAGCCGGGCAGCGAGATGAACCCGCTAGCCTTCTGTTCGTGCGGCTCCGCTTCCCTATTAATGCTTCTGTCGGGGGCGAGCGGCGCGAGGTGGGATGAAGCGAGCTGATCGGGTCGAGCTGGATGGTAGGTCGAGAGGGGGTGGGACGAGCGGGCTGAGGAGGGACAGGGCGAGGAGGGGAGAGGCGAGGAAAGGTGGGTCGAGTTGGAGTGGGGCAAGGAGGGGCGGGGTGAGGAAGGCTGGAGTGAATAGGTCGGGTTGAGATGATGGTGGTGGGTCGAAATGGGTGGGTCGAGCGGGTTGAGGAGCAGGGACAGGCGAGGTGGGGCGAGGGGGAGCGGGGCAAAGAAGCTAAAAGAGAGGAAAGCAGGGTGTGCAGGGCAGGACGAGGGGGGTGAACAGCGCGGGGGGTCGAAAGGGTCAGAGAGCGCGAAGTCAAGTTGGAAACTTTTCGCGAACCGGGGGACTAAATTCGGGACCTTTGACGCCCGGCTCGAACGCGACAGACGGCCGACGGCGCAGACGACATTTTTATTAAAACGTTCATTTTTTTTTCGACGCTGGCGATCTTAATAGATGAGATTGAGGAAAGGATATTTGTTCCGGGAACGAACGCCGAGCAACTTAAATCAACTTCGATAACAGGAACAGTTCGTCAACTTTGCATCTCCATCTGGGCGTCCTTACATCTTGTGACACTTCAAGAGGCTTCAACTATCATATTCAAAGACGACGCGGATCTTCTGGAGATGAATTCGTTAAAATTCAATAAAAAAGTGCACTTTCCTACTACATTTTTTTCATCGAGCAATATGTTAAAGATAGAACGACGAACGAATTCTATCAACTTGCTGAAACCAATGCATCCATCATACAGCTCACACTAAAAACATTCACTAAAATGAAGGTTGTAAGAAGAATTCCATTTTCGCCGCATGTAGTCGGGATAGTGTCCAGCCGACCGATTTGGTCACGGTAAACACTTCTGAACACCTCTCAGGTTCCGTCCGCAGCATCTCGCGGACTCCTCAAACCTCATCCACGAAGGTCGAGGGCTCTCAATAATCGAAATCCGAGCCTCTCTCTGAACCAGTGATCTTGTTGCAGGCACTCAAGGGAACCTTGCACCCCCCAGTGATAATCGCATGATCTCCCCGGTGCCACAATCCCTTCTCCGACCTCCCTCACCCTTCCTTCTCCGCATTCTCCTCTCTTCAACAAGCATCTTTCCCACGTCCGCGTCTCTCAATAGGCCCTCGCCCCCTTCCCCTGCCGCAGCGGAGGGCAAAGGCGCAGGCGGCGTGACGGGTGTATCGATTGGGCCACGCGCGGCGCTGCGTCTCCGGCCTCACAGACGCCCACGCCCGAGCACGCGCCTCTCCCCCACCCCCGCCCACGCCCTCGCGCGCCGCTTCCGACATCCCGCTGCCATCGCGCCCCCAGCCACGCCACGACAGTCGGCTGCATATGCAACAGAAGTTACTACCTATTCGGTTTACAACTGGCTTGGGCGGAAGAGAGCCATCTATTCAAATTACAATTGTTTAATTAATACATATAAGGATAAGGAATAATGTTGACTATACTACTGTTTTATAAAATGGGGGAAAAGGTTTAAGTAGAAATTAAAATCATTTTTACATATTTAATGCGCGCAGTTTCCATGAATCAGATAGTAGATGCACTTGTTAAAACCACAGTGATAGTTTATTTGCCACAAATATTAATTACTGACGACAGGCGAAAAGAGGAAATCTACAAGTATATCATCTTATTATCTCATCACTTATTAGCAAATAGAGTATCTTTTAAAGTGTCTGCGTACTATTCATTTTACATTCAATTGACATCGATGTAAAAATTTGGTATTTACATAGGACTGCTGGATAAAATGATCGACAGCAATTGAATGTGTAACATTAGCGAAGAATATTGATTTTTACAAAGCTAACCTTTTGTGAAAAAAATGCAATTTGAAGTTAACGCAATATCTTGTCGAGGTCACAAGTTTCTGTCTTAATAATTTGGCGGAAAGCTTGATCAGCTTACTGTAAGCTTTGAAACTTGTACGGACGTAGTCCAGCAATGAAACTTTTCAGAAAAGTTTGTTATTTAAGTTTGAGGATTTTGATCACTACTCACGTCGCTAGCTACATGTATAAAATTCTCTGACAGATTATAACATCGAAGATGGCAATCCGTGCATGCCATTACTTTTACTACTTGAATTACATACTGTTAATGGTGAAATAAAAAGCAATGAAAACAATCGACATATTTTCCGCAATGTGTCGCGATGCGTGTTTGTCGGCCATGCCCTCTGCGGCGGCGCACACGGCCTGCGGGCGGGCGGGCTGGAGGGCGGCGGAGGGCGAGTGGAGGGGTGAGGGCGTGCGAGGGCGGTGGAGGCGAGTGGGCGAGTCGGTCACGGCGCGGACAAAGAAGCGCGCCGGGAGCGGCAGCAGCAACGACCGCAACCTGTGTTGCCGGCACTGGTGCCAGCGCTGGTCGGCTGGCGGCGGGTTGCTGCGGCGGAAGGGAGGGCCACCGTCGCACCGCGCTGCCACCCCCCCCGCGCCCCGGCCCCCGCCGTGAACGCCCCACGCCCAGAGCACACTTTTCGTGCCTCCTATACAAACGAATGCTTGCTCACAGCTCCCGCACGAACGCCGGTGCATCGCGTCGTGTCGTCCGCCTGCACCCGCCCGGCACTACACGGCGCTCAAAAGACTGTATATGCGAGCTCATAATTACTCGTACAACGGAGACACGGCGGACCGCCTGGCCTGGCCGGCCGGGGCCGAGCAGCGCGCGCTTCACCGCAATGTTTCTATTATTTTCCATATGTATTGTTCGGCGAATTCGCAATCATAATTGATGTCACGAGTATATTAACACAATAACCTTCCATACATAAAAAGCAAACATTTGCCGGAAGAGGGCAACATATATCGTTATTGGAGGAAAGAGAACGAAATATTTGAGTAGGAAAAAGGAGGATCTGAAATCTTGGACGTGAAACTTCACTAATCATGAAATAATAACAAAACGATGTCTTCCATGCAAAACAGCTAAAATAGGAAAAACCCTGCAGCAGTTATTAAATAGCGCTGATTAAATCGGTAATGAAACAAGCGCGCCTGATGGAAACTTACTCTCCACGGCAGCATTGCAAAAGTTCTCTGGGGGCTTACCTGTAACAAGAAAAAAACCAGTTGTGAATATGAACGTAAAAACATGACTTACAAAGAACTCAAATATGTTGCCGCCAGACCTAATTATATTTGCTTTTCAAATTCTTTCAGAATACATAGTAGCCCAACGCATGCTATGGGAAATCGTGTATAATAAGGGTAATCGCATCAGTAAAATGTGTTTATTTGCTGCAAAAGGTTAAAATGTAACGTGAAACAACGTGAAAGATTAATTAAGAAACGCGCCGATCGAACATTTTTCAACAAAACAATACGGCTCCGGACTGCATTTCGTACAGGAAAAAAGCCATTTCTTGGAAAGCATAAGACATAATTTATTAACACCGACACAGTAAAATAGCTCCTCACTCATTCTCCTACGTCTGAAAAAAAAGGAGAAAAGCAGAAAGGGACTCCCGGGTCATCCATATCACAAACTCTGAGAAGAAGGAAGAAGAAAGAAAGAGAAGAAAAAGCTCGAGCAAGAAGACTAAAATGAGAGAATAATTCATGCAACCAAATTAGCGCGCCGCCGACGCAGAGTGCCTTTCCGAAAACCGAGTCACGGCGCCGTCTATTCATTTAGAAGGGGCGAATGCGCCCCGTCACGCCGGAGCAGGAGACGGCCCGCACGCAGCGCTCCCAGCTGCGCCATTCCAAATTCATTTCCTTGCCAGAGAGAATCAAATCACTCAAGCACACACGTTACACAACTTCGTTTGTGTAACACTCACGAATTAACAATTAGAATATGTGCGTAAAGCATGATTTTGAATTCAACGTGAAGAGGTATTTCCAACGAACTATTCATCATTTTTAACGCAAGCATTGAAGTGGAGTCTTTAAAAATAGGATTTGTTTCAACTTTAGCCTTGGGGGGGAACCGACTTCCACCTTCGCTTTGACGAACGATTCCGTGGGTTTTAGAGATACGCGCTCATCCTATCAGCAGATACAATTTTACACCTTCAATAAAATAGGTAAAGAGATAAATAAATAAGAACCGCAAGCACGAAGCCGCGTTTCCGCAAAAATCGTTTCGGTCCAAAGGACGCGATGGAGTTGACTCTTGAATTATTTCTTTGGCGCAGCGGCAAGGTGGTAGAGGCCGGTAAATAGGGTGGGGTGGAGGCGGTCTGATGGCGGGCGAATGGGGCGTGTGTAGCGCGATCATAGAGGAAGAGTTCGGCGTTGCCGGCCAACGTTGACTATTTCCGAAACGCCGGCTGCGCGGCGGCGGCCGCTCAGAATTTCGGACGCAGGAGAAAGGTGGGGGTGGAGGGGGGAGCGCCGGTTCGCAGTGGTGCCGCCTCCCACAAAGGCCTTCCCGAAACGGCTCCCGTATCACAAACACGGCCTCTCACAGGGCACGTCACTCCGAGGACGAGAAGGGACACGAAGATCAGGACGCACACTCTCACTCGCACTCACACACACACACACTGGATACGGAAGATAAACATTAAAAAAGAAACGTAATACTTTTTTAAAAAATCGTTCGACTTAGCGTGGGCGCAAATAACAATGACCTTAACTTACCATGTAAAGAAATGATAGAAAACAGCATTCATTTAATGCTCGAGAAAATTGAGTTTGTTTTGTTCAGCAATAGAGGCAGTGAAATCCTCGCGTGTCGGATTGTGAGAAAAAGACATATCCAAGTCTGCGACCAACAGGTCTATCATTGAAGAGATGAAGCATGGCGACGTAATCGACAGCGCATCCGCCATCTGCAAATGGGCGGCATGTTTTCTCGGAGTTCTCCCGTTTCCCCTGACCTTCATCGTTCAACACTTGATCGTTCATCAGAGCTTCACCTTACAGCTACTCAACAGATAATCATTTACGGGACTCAACCACCTCATCGGCTGAAGGACCAATCAATTTCAATAAATAAATAAATAAATAAATAAATAAATAAATAAAAGGCGCAGGAGAGCAAGGAGGCGGGTGGGCACCTGCGCGGGGAGGGCGAGAGAGGAGAGGAGAGGAGAGCGCTTCCCCGCTAATGGTGCGGCTGAATATTCATGCGCGGTCGGCCGCCCTCGCCCTCGCCCTTGCCCGCGCCCTCGGGCTGCCCCGAGCCTTTATAAGTTCTCCCCACGCGGGAACGCCCGCAGCCGCCTGACCTTTTGCGCCCCGGCCGCGGGCGTGGACGCTGACGCGGGCGATGGGATCGCAATCTCCACCCACCTGGCCGCCTCTGCACTCGCGGCCTGCGACTCTCACCTGCCCTATCCTCTTCCCTCCTCTCATTTCCTTCTAGTCACTGCCGTTTGCCAATACTCATGAACGGGAAAAAATCACTTAACCCTTAAGCACAACTGCACTTGCATGACAAGTGCACAAAACGAAAATGCGCAATTATTGCAGATGTGAAAAACTACCTTACTTACTAGCAAAAAGTATTTACAATCCATCCTTCAGCCCCAAACCACATTTGTCTCCTGTGCCTCATCACCTCTTACGGTTCCGTGCCGCCCCCTCCCCTCCCTTGAAACGAACGCGTCGCAGCGTCGGCGCCGCCGGTGGGCGTCGCGCGGGGGCGGCCGCGCCATCCATCTGCGCCCGTCCGCGCAACGCAGTTATGGTGCGCGCGCCAACTTCCTCCGGATTAATGCTGGGAGAGTCGCCTTTCGCCGGGCGCGACCCCACGCGAGCGGCGCCGACTCGCAGGGCACGAAGCCGGGGACAGCCAGCGGCGCGGGGCGGGACGGGACGGGACGGGCAGCAGGCCGACGGCGCGGCGGCGGACGAAGTGGCGCTGACGCGAAACGTTCCCCCGCACTCAACTAGACGCTACAGGCGAAAACTTTCCAGAGGTACAAGTTAAAAGAGTACATAGGAAATCGGATGCGACTCGCCGTTGAGTCGTATTAAAATTATTTCCGTTTATTTCTTTACGATACATTTGGCGACGTCTCAGAACAATACATCACGCCATTTAAAGCAAATACTTCGGACGATCTTAGCCCGGTAGACGTTCTTACACGTGCTAATGACCAATTTTGTAAAAACAGGAAGAAAATCTACATTATTGCCAAACGAATAATTCACGAAACGCAATTTGAATGAAAGGTTAAATATTATTAAATGACAATGAAGTTCATTGAAGTAATAAACTTCGACCTGCTTTAATGTAAAGGAAGAGATGTTATTAATAGTATTTCTTCGTGTAATACTTGGCTTGCGAAAGCCCGTTGACCATGCGTTATGCAACCCGCAATACTCGCGTGGTCTGCGTGTCACAGGCGATTTACGCAGGGGCTCTCTCTTCGGCCGTAGCTCCTTCAGCTCCAGTGCCCAATGACTGACAACTGCGACGAGAAGTTGCGGACCAGTTCTACTCTCTGCGGCGCGAGGCCGAGACAAAGCCGCTGGCCGGGCGTGTCAGCCCGTTCCGTCGCCAAATCGCTTGGCTCGACGCGGCGCAGAGCGGGTGTGGTGGGGGCGGAGGCGGGGACAGGGGCGTGAGGGCGGATAGAAGCGCGACAATGGAGCCGTCGTCGCTTCGCTGCAGGACGCCCGCACAATGCCAACACCTTTCGCAGATGCACGGCGCCGCCAGCCCGCCCCAGCCGACTGACACAAGAGTCGCAGCATCGCTGTTAATGCACCGTCACGCACACGACACTACACACAAACAACGTCCCGAAAGGGATATTTTGTAATATTATAATACCTTTTCTTTTGGGCATTATTCGTCAAAAGAAAATGAATTGCCAGCTATCAAAAGAAGCGGAAAACACTCGAGTCAGGTTTACTGACAAAGTAACAAAAAATCAGACAACAAAATCAAATTAATAATCAATCCCATAATATATTGCTGCATTCTGAAGAATTGCAAACAATGTAACGACGATAGTGAAACAAGAATACATCAAGATGTCCAGTAACTTTCATTTCCAGTTCCAGTCCTATCCAACGATAAATTGAAGATGATGTACGCGTGTAAAACGTATTTGAAATCCTAACAAAAAGAAACTAAGAAGCAACGACGACCCATCGAAGAGCTGAATAAGACAGCCACATTTTCGGTAGGATCGCGAAATCGGGGTGGATCGAACGGGGTGGCGCGAGAAAAATGGTGGTGTGGGGGAGGGGGAAGAAAGGGGCATGGGAGGGGCACAAGAGCGGCTGAGCGGAAGTGGCGGCGGCAGCGGCGGCGGCGAAGAGGGAGGTGGATGCGAGGGCCCTTCCGGGGTCGAAGCGGGAAGGAAGGCGAACAAAGTAATAATAGGGCTTCACAAATGAACTTGCGTCGGGGTAAAAAAAGACGATCGACGACGCGATTGATTCGACTCGGTCGCGAGGAACGGGAGCCGCCGACAGGAGGAGGACGGGAGCGAGGGAGGAGAGAGCGCTTTGAGTGACGTGCGCGTCGCGAGGCCCAGAGCTAAAAGCGAACCTCCGTCGTCAGGTGACGCCCACGCTCGCAGGCGCTAGCATTCACACGCTTCCGGCCCACGTCGCGTTGTGGCAGCCACAGAAGACCATTGAAGACCCCGCCTCACACGCTCGGCCCGCGTGCACATTGCGCGAACGTAGTCATGTTTCTCTTACTATTAAGAAGTCTTCGTGGTCAACAACGTATTGGCAAGGACATGCTTCTTAAACGTCTTGAAAAATTACGAACAAAGATAAAGGAGCATTCATGTTTTTCACAACGGAAATAACCGTGCTACCAATGATTTCTATAAAACACGCACGCCATTTTTGTTCATTGCGTTTTCAAATGCAGGCACACATTGAACAGTGGCCAATTTATAAGGAAATATCTCCTCCCCATCAATACGTCAGATTATGTGAAGAAAAACTTTTCTTGTGGTATAAATATCACCCAAACCACACATAATATTAAATTCTACAACGAATCAACAAAGCCAAAATCCATCAATGAAGAAGCATCGATGAGCCAATACGAAATGTATACGAAATGGCCCTAAAAATCCGAAGAGGTAACTACTACGGCAACACAAAAAGAGCTCAGCGAAGCTGTTTCTCGAACATTTGATGAGATTCATCCCTTGCAGCGAACTTTCAAGCACAGTCCCTTCCCCACCGGTCGCTCGGCAACTTGGAGCCCGTTCACACGGCACCACTCGCCAGAGCTTCCGCCGACCAGAATTGGTTCAAATAGAGGCACTCACACCGCAGGCGCAGGAGCGCACTCGCTCCACGGCCTGTCACGCGGCCGCCGGCGCCCGCAGCGGTGACTCGCGACCGGTTTCCTTTCCCATTTTCAGTCGCGATGCCGACTGGCTGCGTGTGTAGATGGTCTCGCCCGCACGTGCGTCCCGTCGTTGTTCCGCGCTTTACGACACTCTTCGTCAGAGAGCACGCCTCCCGCATCCACTCCCGAGCGAAGTACGTAAATCACGCAACAGCGCCGGGGCGGGGAGGCACGAAATCGCGTCCGCGGGCACCGCCGCTTTCGGCGACGCGGCGGAGGACAATAAACGGCACAGAGCGCGAGGCACAATTTCCGGCGAGGGAGGGGAGACGCGACGCCGCGGGCGCAGACGAGCCCTTGCCCGCAGGACAAGATAAGGAAATAGAGGAAGAACTAAGATCAAGAGAAGGGGCAAGAAGGAATGGCACTACAAATTAAATAACTTGCGGAGAACGAAGACAAAAAGACAAGTCGAAAAGAAAAGACAAATAAGACAAGAAATTGCCTATCCAGGATTCACTGGAACCAGCAGATACACAGATCGAAAAAAGTACACACAAAGTATTAGGCCTGCACGACAAAATAAATCGTCCAAATACGAAGTAGTATGATAGTACAAACGCAAACTTTGTGTTATTGCGCGACAAATATGAACAATATCGATCCAAAAAATAATCTATCAACATTACCGACAGTAGATACCGAAAGAATACGTTCCACCACAGCCGCTCAGGTTGGAGCAAGGCATCAGGGCAGAAGGCAGTCTTGTGGCCAGGTGATTCGTCAGATGACTGCCACTAAACCGCAAACGCGATCGGCGACAGCCCGTGACGCCATAACGCAACCCGGGAGAGCGAGCGGACGGGTGGGCAGTGTCTGGAGGCGGGAAGAAAGCGCACCCGACGCCTCGCCCTGCGGCGCCCGGCCCGACGCCTTATCGCGCCCGCAGCGACCCCCTCCCCCCGCAGCGACGCGCCGGCGTAATCTAGCTGAGATTAATGACGAACGCGACGCGCGCCCGGCAATTATATCCGTCGTAATAAATGGCGCGGCGCGGAAGGATGGGGCGGTCACGAGCGGGAAGAGGAAGGGGCCGGGGCGGGGCGGGGCGGAAAAGCCGGAAGCGACAGATGCCATGGAGTGACAAGAGGATGCCGGGCACGCCGCAATCTCCCGCAGCACCAAGGCGGCCTTGTCCTTTCATGACGCCTTTCTGCAGACGCTAGAAAACGCGAAACTGTCACGAACTTCGACCGAAACACAATGCACACATGTGCACCACACGACTACAAGAAATGCCTTCCACACACAAAACATATTTTTATGCACAGGTTTCCCGCGAGTTTTCCATTTCCTCCAAGACATCGATCAACCGTTTCTCGTGACGCCCTTCGACGAATCAACATTTATTTACTGATTTGGTCTACGTACAATCGTTGGTAGAGATAAATTCCCTCGATTACCATACCTGTCACACCACCCACATGAGCTTCCGCAAGTGCGACACAATATTAATGTAAATGCAACGCACAAAAATACCGTTTATTTCGCATTCCTCTCGCGCCCAGGGTGTCCACGCGATTTCGCTGCAAGCAATTTTTTTCCAAACGCTTTTTCCTGTCCATAAAAACTGTCATTACACGCCATGCGAAAGCGTGTGTGTAGCGCGGCGCAGCGGTACGGGGCACATCGTTTCGGGGGACAAAGTAAATTAGGTGTCGATTCATCGAGAGACCTTTGAAACGATCAGGCCATTCGTTATGACGACCTCAATTACCGACGAACAATTTCGTACGGATCAATTAATTGCGCCTTTGATCAACCCCGGGAGCAGCGCGGCGGATAGCTCCCAATGCAGGACGGGTGCCAAACCCGGGCGGCGGCGGCGGCAGGTTACGCAAGTGACGAGTTACGAGACCTCCAAATGCATGGAATCCAACCTCCTGATTGGATTGTGACACGCTCTTCACCGGTTTTGGCTTATTTGTCAACAAGCACAATCCAATGCTAAGTTTTTACGTTTCATGTAATATATTTTCTACAAATTTGGTTTTCTTACGTAAGGAAAATAAAAATACTAATTCATGCACCGTCGCCCATCATTTTGGTATCTCTTCACAAAATATTGTGTAGCAGTAAAGCGTTTCTTCACAACTACCACGCCTTCTCATAGCTTCGAGCACATTTCTTTCTGTTATCCAAAACCGCATCAAGTATGACAAACTTTCTTCGTTGCTCCCTAACGTGCTACTGACTCCTGCTCGCACACTTTCCTTGTCCCCTAATATCGAGGTCAAAAATTGCCTTTTCCCATAATCTCCAAATTATTTCTCTGAATATTTATTTTTTTAAATTAGGTATTCTCTTTTAATTTAATAATTCTTTAATATTTTCTAATCGAACTCCACATAAAAAGAAAAACTTTGTTTAACAGTACTCCAAAATGTATGTCATTCGTGAACAGAATTGGAAGTAATAATGAATACGTGAAACGGTTTTAGTATACCCTTAAAGCATTACACTATTTAAATTATCTTGACATCATCGATTACTTTTTCTGGTTCTTTAATTCTTAATTTTGAGAAAGATAGATATAGAAGATATCTGTTAACAAAACTCTCAAACATTTTCTATCTTGCCCCCTCCCCACAAAAACAACTAGGTCGTGATTATCCACGAACGCATCCCATACGGCCAAAGGCGCTCCCAGCCGCGCGCAGCACTGCGCAGGCGAGGCAGCGGCAAGCAGCGCCCGCGCGCAGCGTGTGACGGCCCCGCTTCATTAACTCGTCACCCGATCTGCGCGCGGGGCACAGCCGTCTACGCCGAAGCCGCCGCCGCCGCGGGCTGGGAGCGCGCCCGCCCGAGATCGATCGCCAGGGCGCCGGAAGACGAGCCCTCCCCTGCCGCAGGCGCAGCGGGAGGAAAAGGGCAGCTCCGGCAAACGCTCTACAGGCAACCACAACGGCAAGCCGCCCTCCCATTACACTCGGCGTTCAAAAACTGGAAAAGCCCAGAATACCCAATAAATTTAAAACACACTAGTGGCTGTAGACTACACCTCGGCAGTAACAGTTGTCCGTGATTCTCCGGTAGACTCCAGAAATGAACGATGAGCCGAAGCAGTCGACAGCGCAAGCAAAAAAGGAGGAGGATCAGGAGGAGGGAGGGGCGGTGAAAGGAAGGCTCGGGCTGTGTCGAGCAGATAGTGCCGACGGGGTCGCGAGCGGGGAGGGTAGAAATGGGCCAACCTGCGGCGAAGGGTCTGCGCGGTATCTGCACACAAGCCGCGCACAGTGCCGTCACGGGATCAACGCTCCCTCACTTCCCTTTCTCTCCTTCACACACACACACACACATAACCGCGCGCGCGCGAAGATGAGAGACGAGAGATATAGCCCAGGTTCATTGCGCGTACGTTCGAATGCCGGCTAAAGTTCCGAGAAGTGCCCGTTAATTCCGCAAGAAGCCCCATAAAACATGGCGGCTGGCTCAAGCGGCATTGTCCGAGGGCCGTGCGTCCTTGTCATTCGCAAGAAGAATTCTCGCATACAATGAGTGGGGAATAATTACTCGCTCAGTTTTTATGTACGTCTCGAAGGAGCCTCGCCGCCAATTTGCAAATGAGTTGCCAAGATCAAGGTTGTAACCTTAGGTTAGATTAGATTAGGGTAGATTATATTAGGGTATGTAGTGTCGGCCTAATACGATATATTACTCACACGTTGCAACTCGAGGAAACATACCAAATAATTCACTTCACTGAATAACAATCTACGGTTGATTGTTTACTTTCTACACTCTTCGATAATACAAAGTTAGTAGATAATCTACTTATTATAAAAAGTTATTTTCTCCTTCATTTTAACTCTCCATTAACATAATCTGGTAACATCTACATACTTATTGCCTGTAATGAGTCCCATATGTTAAATCCATTGAATAATAAACGTTCTTTGAAAACATGGGCAATTCATACATTAGCACCAAAACCCATTCTGCGGCCTACGTTCCCAAACGATGCCACACTACGCCTACATCCTAATAAATAAAGTGTTACAATATCATTAGTCGCTCGAATAAAAAGTTTAACGTAACCATCCGGTACTCGCCAATTACGTTATATTTGGAAAGAGCTTGTGGGAAAAGAAGAACAATCACGTGCAGAGAAGTCGTATAATTAATTGACAAGCGAAATTTGCACGAATATATGTCAAAGTTCCAATCCAACATTTCATGACAATACGCGAAAACTTTTGAGATACGAACATAAAACATTCATAGATCTATTTTTCGAATGGCCGATGGCCGCTTAAATGGCAAACGTGGACACGGAGATGTCTCTCCACTGCGCGGACTCGTTTTTCGCTCCAACGACGTAACTAACAAGCACGATATTGACGTGCTGCAGGGACACAGTCGCGCCACCAACACGGGAAAGACTCGAAGTCATTTAAAGATCTCTCACTTAGATTCAAATAACAAGACAAACATGAATGTGTTCTTCTTTTGCGCACACTACTCCCGTTGTAAGAAAAAGGTGAAAAAACAAATAAAATTAAAAAACAAAACTACAGCAGTACAGCGTTCCTAAGAAGTTTCTGTCGAAAAGAATCACGTACTTGCAAAGACGTATTGGTGTAATTTTTGCTCATCCCACCACAAAAGGAGGAAGAAGCGAGAGGAGAAACGCAGAGAGAAAGAGAGGAGGAGGAGGAGGAGAAAATGAGAGGGAGGATATACAGAAAATATAATGGAAAGAAGGTGATACATGGGAGATGAGGGAGAGGAGAAAACAAGACGACAGAAGGGAGGGAGAGAGGGGGGAGGACAGAGGAGATCGAGAGAGGAAGATAAAGGAAAGCGATATCAGACGGAGGAGACGGCAACTGAATTTCTGAAACGATTACGATCACATCGCATTTGTTCCGCGAGTTTCGCTTCCAGCACATGCAGCTAACGCCGCGGGGCCTCGCAGTGACCGGCCCTCGCCCGTCGGCATCGACAACGCGCGCCCGTTCCACGAACACGAACCCACCCCGTTCCGTCGGCAGCGGGGTTGCTTCCAGAAGCCATCGCGACCCCTCGTCCGGTGAGGGGGATTCGCTCCGCGTCGGCAACGGCGTCGCTTCGGGCGTACAACGACCTCGACGACCTCCACCCACGCATTGGCCGTTCGGGAGCGGGAGCGATTCGCAGTGCTTGCTTCGGCCTCGCGATCAACAACCATCTCCGCGGCATTTCGAAGGCTCTCGTCACGAAGCGTCGGGGCACAACTAAAATCGTCAAGTTCAAGTGGTCTGGCGTTATTAGTAAACATCTCATAACGATAGTTCACATGCCGCCCCAAGCCGAAAGCAAAACATCTCGCCTTTGCGAAGTAAATAGATCTCGAAGCACACTGAAACCGTTCAACAAAATAAGCATTTCCAGATGAGACAAATTCCTTGTACCGACGATGCGTGTTTAGGGCGATCCATCAAAAATATCCACAGTAACAAATTGCATTGCACGTATCTCGGGCAAAGAAGAACGTTTTGCAAACTGCAAAGAGTTGTGGTCTAGGACAAAGCAGAAAACTTTTCGAGACTGAGCAAAAACATGAAGCATGCGCACAATTGTGTGTCCTACGCATTTGCAGGCACCAACATTGAAATGGTTTGGACTAAAGTTAATATCCTCCCGAACGTACGTCTGTTGTAAATATTAACATAATAAATTAATTTGTTCTGAGCAATCTTTTATTCCCATAATCAAAATATCTTGAATTCTTTTTAGCGACTCGCTGCTTCGAAGGTGCATTAGCGGTGGATTCCAATGACGTCCTTAGCGCAAGTCCTTCAACGAGCTGCCTGGAAGCAACGCAACGACTGCAGACGAGCTTAGTCGCGCGAGTCCGTCGGCGAGCTCTGTGCCCCCGCGTGTCGGGGCGGTCCCCCGCAGCGGCATCGCGAACGCCACTCGCGTTCTGCGCCGCCGGCTATCGCTTTCCATCTCGATGAGTCACGCGGTTCGACAACGAGTTCGTTTGTCGCCGGATGAAACTCGCCGAATGGACCTCGCTGACGCCGGTCGCATTTGCATGGAAAAAATCTGCTATGGGGCGCGCGAGAGCCTAGTCCTGCGAAGGGACGCTGAGGGCTGGAGGTCATTCGAGATAGACTGTTGTCTACAATTCACACGTTCGTAGACCACAAAACGATTCAATTTATGCCACCTAGTTCACGTATTGGAATGTTGCAGCCAGTTGAGATGCCGGCAAAAGCATGGAAAAAGTGAAAGAGAAAAAAGGTAGGTATAAATTTTGCCTTGAAGATAATAAGAGGCAGGCGCGACGTAGAAAATGTAAGTACAGGGAGAGATATGAAATACAATGAGCAAGAAATAGTAAGCACTCGTCTTGTAAAAACAAAACGATAGAAAGATCACGATTATATGTGCGACGAGAATTCTTCTCTCACCGATAATGAAAATTTAAATGTGATGTTCCCCAAAATTATCTTGACGCAATTCGTAATTAGTTCGAAAAAATACTTTCTACTTCTTGACAGATCAACACCATCCCAATGTTAACCATGTCTAAACGGAACGGCGATGCGAAATGCGGAAGTGCATGTTTTCGAGAGCCTGCAACGCAGAGCAGAAGGGAACCCTCCAGAATTCAATGACGTGAAGTCTTCCCACCTGTGACGATTGGGCGGGATTTGGTAGTCCAGCCTCCCGCCGCGTGGCGCAGGCAATAGTAATTCCCGTCTTGCTCCGTCTTGTCTCGCCGCCGCCGCGAGCGCCGGGCGAACACGACCAGCGCCGTGTCGAGCAGGCGGCCGGCGCTAGGGGGCGCCTTCGGGATTAATCCATTGATTGTACCACATCAACGGCTACAGTTCCCTTTGTGTAGTGAATGTTTTATCTCAGGAGATGAGCCTGAGTTTCCTTCGCTATTTGATTGTGAAATCCGGCCTTGACCTACGCGTCGACTGAGGCCTTCCCCCCTCGGTAAAGAGCGGGTATGATAGGACAAGGAAGAGAAAAAGAAGACGCGTAAGGTTCGAAGGGTCCAAAACTACCGATCAGAGCAGCCAACCGCTTGAATGCTAGCCAGGTTATATGTAGCGTCAAAAATCCCCAGCACAGGGACTGGAAGTCCAGGACCACCCGGTCCGAGTCGCAGCAGAAACAACGAGAATGCTGCGGCTGCGAGCCAACTCAGCCGGTACTCGGCGCGTGTGGGGCGTGCCGGGGGGAAGGGGAAGCGACGGGGCAATCGCTTTGCGACAAGCGCTTCGCGGCGGCCGGGGGCGATCATGTGGGCTGGCGGCTTCCGAGCGCGCCGACCGGGAATTGCGCGCGCGGTCGGGCACGTGCGCTCGTCAATGAGCGCATTCCGGGCGAGAGCCGCACGCCCCCCCCACACACACCCTCAACACAGGCGCAACCCTAAAACTGCGTTCCCTAAAATATTTCGCATACAGTGCTTATTTCGTTACAAATCCTATGTCCACTAGTCACGCAAGAATAATCCATTTAATACCCGGAACATTTCTCTCTCCAGGTATCTCCGCAAACGGGGTACCGGCACAGGCGGGACCAGATCTGAGATTCCGTTTGGCTTCCAGAGGTGGATGTGAAGAGAGTAAGAAAACAGGATCGGAAAGAAAGGGAAGATAGCATGCGGGCTGTTGCTCGTATATAAAGATTCAACTCCGTCATTCTCCTAATATTGATCGGAGAAACTATCGAAAACCAGTAGAGTCAAAATTTCTCCTCCACAATGTGTTGAATTGAACCTATCTAACTAGTAACGAAAATTCACCACCGACGAGATTCGAACCCTAGCACCTCCCGGCCATACTATTCTGATCTCGCATTTGGAATTGTGCTAAAAGCCATTACCATTCGCAACATGATAACACGACCCCGCGAGGCGACGCATGATTCACCCGCAGGGGACTTTATTATACACTACTAACCACAGGGGGGACATCGTCGAAACAAGTTATCGACGGGCAATGCACGTTCTACAGCGACTACTACTAACGAAATGCTAAGACAAGCTCTAACATCCTTCACATCCGGGTCCGTAAAAAGAACTATTCCCACCCGATATCCAGACATCTTTTCTACTACTTATTATTCCTACCTTCCTACAGCGCGACAAAACGACAGCAGTGAACACAACGCAGCAGGGTCACAAAACCTGATAACATTCCCCGCCTTCCGCAATGTGATTTCAAAGCCAAATTTCATCCATCAACATTCCGTCACGCTCGATCTAAATGTATTGCCCGCCACCGCGCGGCCCAGCGCTTCGCCGCCGTTTTACGAGACTCCGCCCACGCACAACTCGCCGCGTTCAACGCGCCACGACGGGCGCGTCGCCTAATTTCATGTCAACTTTCAGGGAAAAACTACCACTGCACTCCCAGACGAATTTCCATACATATAAAATGAGCGAGCGAGCAGGTCGTTAATTTTTCCGAGGCACTTTTCATAGTAGTGGAGCGAAGTACTCTGGGAACCGCTGGAAAGACGAGAAATATGGGCGTCTAAGGAGAGCGCGAAGACCAAAAAGAGAAGTAACTATACGAATGCGGGCTGGAAAATAATTGCCAGAAAGGAAATAGCAACCGAATTGCAGAAGCGTACATTAACTGGAAATATCAGGTAAGCAAACGAAAAGTAGGTAGGCGATGAGGCGAAAAGACATAACGGGAGATGGGAAGAGGAAAAAAGGACAGCGACCTCACCAAATAGCGGGACGAACCGGCGAGCAGTCGCGAATCCGGCAGCTTAGTTTTATCACCGAAAGAATACGACGCTTGTGGCGACTGCAATTCAGGCAGAGTCCTCGGGCAAAACGTTGTTCACGTCCGAGCGAAAATAGATTATGGGGGGGATGAAAATGGTCCCGAAAACATACGTTTACAAACTTTTACCTCGCCTCCATATAAAGGTTTTCCAAATAGGCATTCACCAGAAAGCACTCACATTCCAAACTTGAGAACTTCTGAACAATTGAAGCTTTGGAATATTGAGAAAGGACTCGCGCCCATATGATGAACATATGCAGAAAAAAAAAGACATTTGTGAACGCCTACCGTCCAACTTACTGAGTCGGCTGTATTGTAAGTAGTGAAGTACTGAGTGTGACGATTCAGTAGGTGTGCGCAGTGTGAGAGTAGGCTAAATAATACACTCAAATACGTGCATTTTCGCCAAATTTCAACTGTTTCATCGACTGTCAATTTGTTTTTGTTGTTGATGAGTTTCTGTGTGTATAACCAAACCATCGCCAAATGTTACATAGCCAGAGAGTCAATACGTTTGTTTCAATTTCTGCGCGCATTGGAAATTAGTAATAAACATATAAAGAGCACGAAACGTCTCAAGTCCACGACTCACTGCCTGCGCGCGGCCCACGGCGGACAGGGGCGAGGAAACCCGAAAGCACCAGGGCGGCGCGGAGCGAAGCGAGGAACAGAGCGGGCCGCCCCCGTTCCGCAAACACTCCCCCGGCGGGGTTGCCATTGGGCAAAGGTCGCGGCGCGGAGGGGACCCGGCACTTCCTTCACCAACTGTGCGAAACGAATTAAGCCCAACTACTTTTGTGGTAGTAACCAGGATAAATCGTCTTTGTGTTAAGGTGTAAAATGCGTTGGAAATGTATTGACCGGTCTCAAGAATGTTCTGTAAGAACCGTGAAGCCCGAACGCCGGGGCTCTGCCGTCGACTTGGAAACGCGCGAGCGAAGCAACGGAAACTGACCCTACCGAATGCCCTATCCCCCAGGAGTTTTTTCCACACGTGTCGCAGTCATCGCCTGTCTCCCAGCTGCGTCGCGTGCCCTGCACTGCCCCACGAGACCCGAGGAGCGCAATCGGCCGCCCCAGCGCCGCGTCTCTTGTTGCTAAGACACTTTCAGAATTGATGAGGCTATGAATATTAAAGCATCAAATAATAGTATTGCAGCGAGCGGCCGGCCGGGCGCCGAGAAATGGGAGCCATTTATATTTGGAACGCCGAGTGAAAAGCGGCGGGAACGGGGGCGGGGGCGGGGGCGGAGCTCTCGTTCATGCGGCGCCCGCGGCACATCGCCTCCACAACCGCTGCTGGCGGCGGCAGCAGTAGGCGGCCGAGGGAGGGAGGAGGGGGGGGAGGGCAACGGAGGGGAAGGAACAAAAGAAGGCATAAACCCACACTTTAGTTCCTTCTCCCCCTCGCCGCAACACTCGTGTGGGTGGGCGGCAATTGCCCCTTCCACAACTCCAGACCACGGTCACAGAAAATTAACAATGGTCTGTTCGCAGAAAAAATACGACGCTCAACGTATTGCTAGTTAGAATGTTTTACGGAGATGACACTGTAAATCTTTACAGACACGGAATCAAAAGCAAAATCTAATTACCAGAAGGTGGAACTAATTACTCGCTACAAAGCAGATTAGAGAAGGAATCGGAATGTCGAAAATTACATTTACAAAAAGGTCAATTACCTACGACATTAGCACACAATTATTTAATTGAGAACGAAGAATAACGTTCTGCATTGATTCTCTAGACTATTTTTCCTGCTGCAAAACGATTTTAAATCATTCAAATTTTTGTATAAAATATATTTTTTTCCTTTTCTTATTGAAAATTCGTATTAAATATGAACTACAAATAGGTAAGTCGTATAGTTACAAGAACTCTAAATGAAATGCACGGCGGTCCCATGGAATTGCATCCAGTTCTGTTAAACTTCGAACAAGAATGATAGGAAACGAATCACATCATCATGAGGGAAATTCTACTACTTCATAATGTGATCAAAATACCAAATGAAAAGTCACAGGGTTAATTAATATCTGGGCTGTGGAGCGGCCTCGTTAATGGCTTTTAGGAATTGAGAGAACTCGAAAATCGAGAGTCGTGCAAAAGCACGGCAGCATAACACTGGCGGTGTGCGGAACAGCTCCATCCTGCGCTTCAAATTGCTGTCTGAATGCCATATATTTCACACGAAATTGGTTTCGAAACTTGTTTAAGTGGTATCGAAGAAATAAGAACCACCCATCCGACAGTAATGGATGCGACGAACAAATCAACTATTTAGGATTGCAAATCAACCCACCAGAATTTCCTAGAAATGGAGCAATACAAAAAAGATCGGAATGGTTATACCTTAATAATACTGCTTCAAAAGACCAGTCATAAATTACGTACATTTCGTGGCTCACCTTACAATTCCACAAAACGTCGACCCCAAAAATCGTTCGAAATCAACATGAAATGCTTCTCTACCTTCATATTCATCCAAATAAAATTCCAAAATTTTGGGTTCCCTAAGTAAAGACTTCATTAAAATTCACAAAATATGGAGGGGAAAAAATCAGGAAACTGCGGGGACGACAGAAGCGCGAGTACAGCGACCTGAGGTAGTTCTTGGGGGTCTAGCCGTTTCTGCCCTCGGACAGAGAGAGAGAGAGAGAGCAAGGGCACGAGCGTCGGCGGGGAGGGGCGCGTATCTCCATATCGAATCGGGAATCGGCTCGCAGGAGGGGCTTCGCCGCAAATTAAATTCATTTCTACGCGCGGCGCAGCCGAGCAGGAAATCCGCCCGCTCGCACACGTCACCCCCCCCCCGCCACGCCAGGTTCGCAACAATGCCCATTTTTGGTTTTGTATTTCCACATTCTACCCCAAAAAATAGTTTCATGTTTTGCATTATATTGATAACGTTTATCTGCTTTCGATTAAAATATATTAAAAAAACAACAAAAAACGCAAAGCGAACAGAAATGATCGCCAGTAACTAAGGTCATAAAGCAATCCTAATCTGATGTGTGTTTCAGTATTTCATCTTAAGAAATGAGAATTGTTCATTTTAAAATGTTTAAATGCGTAGTATTTGCAAAATGAACATTTTTATATACTTCCTAAAATATATATATTACTGGTATTCGCTACATTACATTGTCCTTACCTGATAACACGTCATTAGTCCAACATCGTTCGGCAGTGAGCGTAAACACACTGCATCATTTCTCCTGACATTGTGGTGTAACCAAATTTTGAATAACATTTTGAGATTCTTAACCCGCTACGATATTTCACAGTTTCTAAAGTGCGCATGCACAATAGGACAATCGTTCCACGTGTCCGAAGATTTCTGGTGTGCACGTGCACACAACATACATTTTCAATTAGTGAGATGTTTTAAATTGACAACCCAGGCCGTGACCTCGCCCAATTCAGTGTTCACCCGCACATACGGCGCGGCGTAACCATTAAAGCGCGGAAGTGGGAGGCAACCTGAGACAACGTCGATTAACGCTATCGATTGACAGATGCGACGCGTTCACGCACATTTCTCTGATCATCTCACTCGCTTTCTACCGACCTCGCCCACAACTCAGTCGCTGGCAACGCTCTCACGAAAAATCAACTTTGGCCATTTTATACACACTTTTTAAAAGTCGGAACATCCCCGTTACTTTCCGGACATAGGTTCATGTTCTGCAAAATATCAGGCGCTAGAAATACTTTATTAATTATTTAGACTGCCTTAAGGAGTACAATTTGGTTACTAAAATAAAAATGTAAACGAATAACAAGGACTGTGAACATCTAATACAATGAAAACAATGCTCTACCGCTTGGCGACAAGGTGTGGATTATTTACTCGCCGTGAGACCATCTTGACAGAACGAGAACAAACAACATTACGACCATTAGCCCAGGCTAAGGAAATGTCACGCTACTCCACCAACATAAACCGAATATCGTGCACTTCCCGTTTACGTCATCAAACAATTCATTACTAATGAATCTAGAACACGAAGCCGCAGTCCTCTTTTCTGAATGATAAAATGAGAAAGAAATGTACAAGAATAAACACGAGGTATTTCTACGGCCCCTCTAAAATTAATATGATTTCTTCAAATAAAATGTATCTACAGCCTCCGACAGATAATTAAAGAATTACTTACGTGAAACAAAATAATTCTCACCTTTACATATTTGACAAATTTCACAAGCCTGTAAGAAAAACCTTACAAACTTCAGTGTTTATTATATATTTCGTTTCGGAAATTACAAACATCAAAAAGAACTACGTACGCTAAACCCCTTGTCCAATGCAATCGGACACGCATGCGTACTTACATGCACGCACGCGTGACATGGTGTTGAAGACTGGCCTCGAAGTGCCCGAGTGTACTCCAGGTCTCTGCAAAGAGTCTCGAAGAGGCTTTCGAACAAAGTCCTGAGAGATTACTGCCCGAGTCTGGAACCTCGAGCAAATTACAAGAAACTTTGGCCGGGGCAGGAAGGAAATAGGTTATAGACGCGGTCAACAAAGAGAAAGCCAAACAACGAAAGAGATTACAACACAAGCAGACTGTACCCTCTAAGACGTAGAAATCGGTACAAACAAGACAGTAAAGTATCTTTCAGAATAAAAAGTAAAAACGCCCCTGGTGGAATGATGATTTTTTCGAAAGTTATAGCCACATTTTCCTCGCACAAATGGACAATTGTATAAATGACTAATATAAAGTGCAGTTAAGAAGTAAAAATATCTTCCAGAACATCTTTCCACTACAACATTTAGTCACGTGCTTCTTATTTGGCTCTATTAACTTTCTAAACTGAAAAAAATATAAAACGTTCCAGAACATGCATCGATTCAAAACTCTGTAAAAGAACGGGAAGGAAGAGATACTACGAAAGTTTTACCTCACTTTATAATATACACGTTAGACTTCGCTCAACAATTTCCTTAACAAGGTGCCGAGGGGAAGGAAGAGGGCAACGCGGGAGGTTTAGAAAATCTTGTCAAGTGGTTGGCGATGCAACTGGGGACCATTGGAAATCACAAATCGCATGCGGCGCCACCGCCTGTTGCTGGCGCACTTTCCCTCAAGGCTGGTTGCGTCGACGCCTGATTTGCAGCGTTTCTCTGCCAGACGAGTAGGGTAAGGTGCGGTTCTCTCCACAACCCAGAACGTCCACCTCAAATCGCGCTTCACTGGCTACGCAATGTAATGAAAAGTGCATCGCCCACTATTATATCGACATCCAGCTTCTATTGCAATGAGCATCGAATCGACATGCATGAGGTTAAAGACGTACGTGAGGGCCAACATCGCCTTCAAGACTGAAAACATTCAAATAATCAATAAAACATCCAAATATAGGATTGCAAGTCTGCATCTAGTCCTGCGCCACCGGCACATTCTCAACGAGTGCAAGTGACCGACACGGAATCGGCTGTTCCCACGTCCGTGGATCCGTGACCGGGCTTGGCCATGACCATCCCCCCCTGCCTGCCTGCCTCCGCCCCCGCGGGGACGACGGCGCGGCGCCACCGCTGCGCGGGCGCAGGCGCGGCTGCAGGCGGGGCGGCGGCGGCGCGCGCCCTCCGGCCGGCTCAGTCCCGGCGCGGCCCGCCGATTCCGAACGCCCACGCACCGGCCCTCTCGACGCTCTCTCTCAGCCCCGCGTCGTCGCGCGCGCCCTGCTCTGCGCGCTCGCGCCGCTCGCCCTCCATGGCGCCCGGGGCGGCGGCGCGCCGGCGCGCCCCGCGGACGTCTGAACGACTTGCGCGCTCCCACGCACTGCCGACAAGCCCTATGGAAAGTGCGCACAAAGGCCTAAGCATGTTCAGTCCTTTCGGAGAAACTTAACAATTTTATTAATCGTAATGTTCTGGTTGATTTAAAATCGAGAAAATATTTACGTGCATTTAGAGACGAAGCAATGGTAATGCATAGTGGTGACCTGCTAGTTGATAATACACGCCTTGCCCGCTTCGGTGGGCTGGCTGAGCAGCAGCGCGCGGTCGCAGCGCGGAGTGAGTGTCCCCCAGTGCGCTGTCCGAGTGAGCCCCTCGCGCCGCCGGCGCCGAGAACAGCCCCCCCGACCAAACGCCGCCGCCCCGCCCGCCCGGGGGGATGTGAGCGGCGGGATCGGGGCCGGGGGCCGGGGCGGGGCGGTGGCGGCTGGGGCGGAGGCCGTGGCGGGGGCGCGAGCCGTGGCGTCGGGGGCGGCGCGAGCCCGCCGCGAGGCCGCGTGACGGCGGTGGCGGCGGCGGCGGCGGCGGGCGCAGCTGCCATGGGCGGGGTCGCCGCCATGTGGCCTGGCTGCTGCTGACGGGCACGAGAACGCCTCCAGCGGCGGGCGCGGCGCCGACAACGCGACCTCCTCCTCTTCGGCGCGGCGGGGCGGGCGAGTGGACGCGGCCCGCGGGGGAGGACGGTCCGGGGACGAGGGCGGCGCCAGGAACTGGTGGGCGCTGCTGGCCGTCGCGCTGGTGCTGGCCACGGCCGCCGGCAACATCCTCGTGTGCCTCGCCATCTCGCGCGAGCGCCGCCTACAGAACGTCACCAACTACTTCCTCATGTCGCTCGCCATCACCGACCTCATGGTGGCCGTGCTCGTCATGCCCGCCGGCATTCTCACGCTCATCACGGGTGAGTGCGAGCTCGCTCCCCCTCCTGCTTCCTCCCACTTCCAGCGAGTCTACCTCTAGAATGCAGCAGCAACAGCAACTAACCGCTAACTGGTAAGAAAAGTATTTGTCGTATTTTTAGAGGTCTTATTCCAGAACAGATTAGCGTAGAAATGCAAATATGTAACAAATAATTATGTTATAAAAGAACTGACATCGCTATTACGGAGTGGGTCAGATGAAGATGAAATGAAAAAATTAAATTCAAAATCCCTTCAGCAACACCTGTAAATGTATTACACCGCACCCATATGCCATCTTTATACTCCCACATCCGTACGCGAACTCCATTTAACGCAATTGTGAAATATCACCATCTACAAATTACGCAAAAAACATTTTTTTTACCTAATTACATTTACATTACCCAATTATCTACAAATTTTGTGTAACTTTATAACAGGCGTAGTCTGTCTCCCCCCCCCCCGCAGAGAAGATAACGACTTCTCAAAACTTTTTCCCCGAAGCAAACGCAAATGAAGGCTGTCAACTGTCTACAAATAACTCCATTTCTGAAAGAGAAACAGAGTAAGCAACACAGCCGGAAGCAGAAGGAAAACATGCAGCACACTTATTCGAACTGCCGTCATTTGTAGGTGCTGTGTAAGTACTCGTTCCGCAATTATTATTACGATGTGTCGCAATGTACTCTATGAAACGCACACACACTTCACTATCGTAGGACGATAAGGGAAGAAGTTCCATTTTTTATCACTCGCTACTCATTTCTATTATTACATTTACCCCTATATAAGAAATGGCCTTCACAACAGTGGGCTTACATCGCCCCGAGGAACGCATTATTGTTCCATTACGTGGCACACTCGTGTTCACTGTACACCCACGCTCAATTATCCTCCATTACAACTCTCCCATTGAATAGCGTCCATCACAAACGCGGTTGGTCCGTGCGAAAAACACGCGCTTATGCAAAATTCAGCGGAGTAATTATTTTGTTGCTAGCGTTTTGAATATTAGGGAGATTAAATTAAATTCGACAAAACACGTTCTCTGTAATGCCTCGAGGGAGTCAATTGTGAACGTCGAGAAAACCAATTGTGACATAGATTGAAATGTGGGCTCAGCGGAATGGTCGGCACTTCCAGTTAATTTTGACGTACGTTCTGGCATATCAATCTCGTATACATCGTTCTTTCGCTGTAAACTAGCAAGTGTATGCGCATTATAGCGTCGCTCGGATAGAAGTAAAACAGAAAAAAGAACAAAGCGAGTCAAAAACAGAAATAGAAACGCATTCCAAACGCGAAGCGCGGGTGACCGCCAGCATCGAACTGTAGTTGTGACAATCGGAAGATAAACGGAATGCTGGTGCATCTGTCGGCCAAAAACATTCGCGGCACGAGACAAAAACAAACGCGCGGATTCCGCCGGGACAAGAGGCACGCGCCGGGCGAAATCAAGGCGAGCGGGACGGCGGGCGGGCGGGCACTCGCGCCAATCGCGTCCCCACGCAATCCAATTACGCAGCGCAAAAAATGCGAGCGAGGGGGCGGTAACGAATTCCGGCTTAATTGCGTGAACGCCGCCGTAATCGAGTGACGGCGCCCTCTTGCCTTCGCGACGACCGTCGCTAAATAAGTCGGCGAGCGGCCGCCGACAAGCAGCTGAACCAGGAGGCCCGAGGCACCGCTCCACCCACGCACAAGCCCCTGCCACTCCTACACTCAGTCAGAGCAGTTAGAAAGGGAACTGCGCATTCATTTACAATTGGATATGCGCACAGCTCACAATATAGTAAATTTTCAACAAAAAATACCTATTTCATTAGAGAATATATTTCTATAATGGTGTCAATGTCGTATACTCCACACCAATTCATACCACTACCTATTGTGGTTAATTGCAAAATCGTGAATTTCGGAAACAATTGTTCAGCATTGCGAAACGCAACGCTCTTAAAAAGACAATTCAAACAGTCCGCCTGTTTACTAGCAATCCAAAACCAAGCAGTTGCGCACAAAGGCATCGATGCACTGCTCTCGCAGCCGCCAGTCAAATGCGACCGCGGCTGCACTGAACGCTGTCGCTTGACACGAGCTGACGGCGATCGGCCTCAACGGGCAGCTGACAACTCCATAGAACGCCCACACTCGTCTCACGTTCCCAGCAAGAATTACTTGGCATCACTTGCGTCACGGAAAGCTCCCAAAACTCCCTTTTTTGTGTTAGAAGAGTGTCTTCGAAACCCAACAGCCGCGAACATTTTGTTGGAAGACTTTTATTTAATTTTTTCGTATCTAACTGAATTTGTTCTTCCTTATGCCTAATACATCAATGGCAAGGGAGCGGTCTTGATATTCCCAAATCAAAACTAAAAAGCCGCGAGGTACGCGATGCTCCCTTCACCATAAAACGAAAGTACGTCATGCACCTTGTGAGCCGGTTGCTTTTGAGAGACTTGCCTACCATTTCGGGATAGGCGAGGAGTTCCGTGACTGCTCTAGGTTAGGGCTCATGTCGAAGTCCCTTTCCGCCGGCCTTCCGGTGATGAGCCGTACGGGAAGCAGGGCGAAGCGAGCCCCTGGCACTGTGCCCGGCGCCTTCCGTGCTGGCGGCCACTTAGGTCTTCTGGCGTACACGGCCGGCGGCGCGCCGCGCAGAGGCATCGCGTGAATGCGATCGCTGCTTAGAAGAGGGCGGGGGCGGGGGCGCCGGCGCGATCGATGCCCGACTGGCGCTGGATAAATATTGGCCGGCGGCGGCGCTCAACCCACACGGCGCGGCGCTCGAATCTCATATGCATACGAAACGCGCCCACCGCAATCTCGAGCGACAGCGCGCCGCCAATAACTGCCACCTGCATACAGCGCTCGCTCGCGCGCGCACCTTCCGCACGGCAGGACGTGACGCGACGCAGCTCACTTCCGAGAAATCTCAAACCGCAAGCTTACTGTACGTAGAAACAGCGGTTCATTTGCCTAGCACCGCACTGTACTGTACAAATACAAACACATTTCAGCCAACAGGCGAAACGGCCAAGATTCAGCAAAGGCGCCAGGTAGGCGGACGGACGAGAGGAAAAGGTGAAACAATCGCGGTTACGGCGGCGAATCGGCGCTCTCTGACGCCCCCCCCTCCTGGCCACGGGGCCCGCCCTCCCCGGCGGCGGTCGCTAAAGAAATGAACCTTTGCGCGCATCCGTCCCAATCCTCGCCCCCGACCGCGAAGTACACAATCAAACTTTGCGCACTGCCGCGCTGTTTAGAAAAAGAACGCTACGGAAATCTTATAAACCTATTAAAGAAATAAGTTTCGAATAAACTTGCGAGCGCGGCTTTGAAAGCCCCGGGGGAGGCGCGCGGGGAAGGGACGGGAAGAGGGCGAGGGCGAGCGGAGAGACGCAGGAACGGTCAGCTGGAGCGCAGAACACGTCGCGTCCCGTCTGCGTTCGGCAGTTCACTTTCGCTGGAGAAGGTCAAGTTCGTCGTATGAAGGGGGATTAGAAGAAAGGCAAAATCTCGTCACAGGTCAAAGAAAACGTGGCTATAATTCGAACCCCATACAACCAAAAAAGCACAATATCCGCAGAGCGTTCCATACCCAACTTCCGCCAAAGGATGCACCTGAGTGCGAGGGAACCTGAATGAAGAGACAGCGGCGCGGAGGTCAGCCTCAGGCGCGCCGCCGAGGGCGAGGAGAAGAGGCCGAACGGCATACGGAATGAGCGAGGGCAGCCACACGGCCGCGAACAAACGTTTGTTCAGCCGTGATAAACGTTTAATTTCGGCGCCCGCCCCTCCTCGCCTGGCACGCCTTTTCATCAGCCCAGAGGTAATTAGGCCCGGGCGCGAGGGGGGAGGCCCTTTTTATGAGGGCGAGGACGGAAGGGAGGACCACCCCGCCGCGCGCCCCATAACGGAAGAGGCGCTGCCGCCGACTCGTCTCGCGCCTCTCTCCTCCCCGCCCACTGTTCGCCTCTCGCCGCAAGTAACCGCTGTCCCCCACCAGGCAACCGTTGAAATACGTAACATTTCGGCGGCCATAAAAACGGCAGGGTCCGGGTATCCCTGACACGGCCAACAAACTGTCGGCGACTTCACGACGTCCAGACAGCGAAGAGAGGAGAAGGCGGTGGTGGGTCGGCAGAAGCTAAGGGTCGGGCAATTCGCCCATAAAAGAAACGCGCGGCTTCGCCGACATCGACGTAAACGACCGCGACGAGCAGGCCACACGCGCGGACGGACAGGTGCTAAAGCAAACGACTACGATGCCGTCCTCTACATCGACACAATTCAAAGACGATGAAGCGCGATTCGTCACTCGAGAGCCCCGACTTCGCCTTCGCAGACGCGAGAGCACAGCGGGCGCAAACGTCAGCCCCGCGTCTCGCGACGGGGCGCGCAGGTAGCAGCGTGGCGCGGGCGCGAGGGTTTTGTTTCCAGCGCGCTGCGTCACATCCGCCAGCGCAGATCTAATTTAATGCGCGCTGTGACGCCGCGCTCCCGCGGCCAGATGTATCTTTAATGGGCGGCCCCGCCCCGCACGCCCCGCCCCTCAGCCCTCCGTCCGCCGGCGCGTATCGACCGAACGCCCCCACAAAGCGCGCGAATCCGTCGCGAGGTGTGTGCTGGCGACGAGGCATGCGTCCGCACACGCGCCGCCACGCGTGGCCACCGCTCGCACAAGAACGGATTCACACAACGGCTCGCGTGTGGCACCGACTTTCGTCTTCAAATCATTCACTTGCGACATGCTAACAGGAACCTACACAAACGAAAGGCTCTCTCGTGTAGCTATGTTTAATTTGAGCTGTGTATTGGCGTCGAAATCTTTGGTAAAGAAACTTCACATTCTATGGCATTATGCACATTACCAATTCATATTTGGCAGAAAGCAACGAGACTATTCCAATATAAATTTCTTCGCAATTTCGGCAATTAGGATTATTTAATTCGCATTAATTAGAATGGATAAATTTCTAAGGCCTCCAACACGTTACGTTTTTGTTCTTATTGCTACTAAAAACAATTTGTTTATTTTTAATCCATTATATTTAAAAGCTGTATGATTATAAACGTAGATCTATAAATATATTGTCACATTTCTAAAAAGTAACGTACTCTATCTAGAATGCAGATTGCTCTTACCTTCGAGCAAAACAACTAACATATATCTTACAGTGGCAGTATTTTTCCAACAAATGTAGAGAGTGTAATGCCAAAATGATGTATTTTTCAATACAGATTATTTAATTCATTTTTACACTTTTTATCTTATAGTTGTGCCTAAGTTCGCTAAGTACTCTATATAATGATAATGCCAATGTTTTCCATATGATTCCAATACTAAACTCAACGTCTGAAGACAAGTGAATTTTTGTCTTCGCGTAACTATCCTGCTTCCCGATCTGTGCACCGTGCAGTCTAACCATTCACGATTGCGAAGCATGATAACGTCGTCTTAGAGTTCCTGTTTGATAGAGGAACTTGAAATCTAATACCACTTCATAGCGGTTGACATGTTATTTTGTCGCTTTCGAGAAACTTTTCGAGTGACAACGACTTCAGAATTAAAACTCTGATTACATCAGCGGAAGTCAAATGCCATCAAACACCGCGGGACTCAAGAATGCATCTCATCTCATCTCAATCCCGATGAACAAGTTAATAACAAAAGTAGATTTTCATTAGCGTGCCATCGCAAGTAAAAGGCGAGGAATCCTCTCACGAACATCAGCGCTACACGAGCCGTTTCAAACCTGTTCTCAGCAATTTGTTTCGCGCGCCGCAGCGAGGCAAACCATTTGTTCCGCACGGCCAAGTGCCAGAAGGCAGGTTTCAACACAGCGCTCGTGCCTGCTTTCCCAGCGATTGTTTTCCCGCCCCGCTCTCGTCCGTGACATCTACTCAGGCGGCCGGACACGCGATGGTCGAGGCAAGGCCAGAGGAGGGGGCCGGGCGGGCTAATTGCCCGAGAGCCAGAGGACGAAGAAAACGTTCCCGACGGCACTAATGGAATATTTTATGGTAAGTTGGGCGTCGCGGAAGTGGCAAAAGCCAAGCCTCCGCGCGAGGGGAAAAAAAAAAGGCGCGCCAGTGGGAGAACGAAAGCGTGGCGGCGACGAGACTGGCGACCGCGGCCACGCGGCTGGCGGACGGACGCCGAGTCCGGAGACAGGCCCGACTGGCAAGACGGGCATGGTGCGAAGGACTAAGACGGCAGGGCAAGACGGGAGTGGACAGCGGCAGGGCGAGCGCGGGGCGGGCGGGAGGGGGCGGGGGGGAGTGGGGGGAGGCGAGCTGCCAATTGTTGAACGCGGCGCGCCATCGAAGGCGCCGGGAGACGGAAGTATTGGAAACCGATGCCAGGCGAGCGGCGGGCGGGCAAGCGGTGCGGCCGCGTAGACCAGCCAAGCCACGACGGGCGAAGCGATCCGCTGAGCGAAACTTTTACTGTTCAAACGCACACGACAGCTTACTTCATTCCGCCCGCCGCCTTGTGATTTCCAGGCCTGTCCTGGCAGAAGCACGTGTATCGCTTTCTGGCCTGCACAACCACCAGCATTAGACAAGATTTTTAGCATTTACCCGCTTGCTTAACTCCTACAAAGGCGACTTGAACTTGAAAAGCACCATATTTTCCTTTCTATTTCGTAGTCATACGTTCCAGACGAGTTGGTTTCAAAATCTGTCATGGTCAGTGTAATAAACCTCAAAACATGCAATTTACAGCTCGCTTGAATAATACAAATCTTTCACTCTAATTCTTTATTGAAAGGCAACTCTGAAGAAAACAACTTCGCTAGAACCGGCGTACTTTCTCACTTTCCTGTAATGGCTACGCAACATTATTACATCAACCCACAACAAAAGCGTTTAAAACCAGCTATTTTTCCTCCGCGCCGAGATTTGAACTCGCTTCCTACGATGTACATTACCGTACACCAAAATTAAAAATAAAAAAAATTTGGAACGGCGCATTTTGGGGAAAATGTGTTTTGTATAAACTGCATTAACTTCACAACGCAGAAACAACGCGAAAACTACTTTTCGCCAAAACGAAAATTGCATACGACCTTTTTAAAAATATTATTTTTTAATATATCTCATTTCAAACCAAAATATTTCAATTCTTTGCAATTTAGAAAAAGGACTGTTCGCCACAACGTACTAGCACACCTTCTTTCCGTTCTTACGATAAACTCGACAAGAAAATTGGAGCCGTTTTAGACAAAATAATTGTCAAAAAATTACTATGCTTCTCGCAAAATTACACCAAAACCACTTTTAAAACAAAAATGAAAATTGCCTATATTACAACTTCTGTTATAAACAACTGATTTTTGAAAGAAATTTGCGTCTTCAATATCGTGTTGAAGGGAGAGGCGAAAAACTTAAACCTTTGCAAATTTTCAAAAATCAGGGAATCAACAAAAATGATCATTCTTTCAAGCGCTTACAACGCTGCCCGAGGACAAATTGAAATAAAAAACATTGGTGATTTTCGAGAATAATGGGCTTTATGTGAAAATCCTTAAAAATCAACCTAGTGTTTTCAAACTCAAAGAGACTGCGTTTCCTTCAATTGAATTGGGTTATGTCAAATTTGGAGAAAGTCGTTTGAACGGTTGTATGCGCTAGCGGTTGACCACAACGACACACAGACTAAACGTTTGCCATCAAATCGATTTTTCGGTACGAAAAACGAACGAAACCTGGTTTGTGATTACACAGCGTTTTACTGGAAATAAATATACACAGTAACAAGATTTATTCACTTTTTCGGCAATAAAAGTTTTTCTTTCGAAAAAATCGCCGAATTCCACCGCACAATTACAATACTTTCTGTTTACCGCTGTACGTATAAGACGAGAAAGTACATAATACTAATACTGGCTCACTGAAACACAGGACGGCAACGCACGAAGCATTGCCCCACCTCCCCCCCCCCCCCCCCCCCCCCCCCGCCCCCCCCCCCCCCCCCCCCCCATCCGCCGCCGCGCATTTATTTCCATCGCCCAATTCATCGGCGGTGGTTTTATGAAGCTGCTCCACTCGCACTCGCATTCGAGGGCGCCGGCTCCTCGCTGGCGCGGTCTTCTCGCCGCCGCTATCTGTCGAGCCACCTGTCGCCAGCCCAGCCGCCCTCGAACCCGACGCCGACGCCGGCGCGCGATGGGCAGATTTCTAATTAAGATAAGCCCGGCGGCGCGGATCGGAAAGTAGTAAAGGCGCGCGCGAATATTTCATAGGCGCGCCGCGTCTTGGCGCGCGCCGAGGAATCCTCCGCGGGGGGCAATTACGCGGGAGGCGCAGGCAAGTAGGTCGTGCGGCGCTCGGCGACGCCGGTGACGTCACGGGAGAGCGCGTGGAGGGGGGGGGGCGCTGTTACGGCGACGAGGAGCCGTTCCCACGAAACGACGCGACGCCGTTCAACGGCGGCGCCCTCCCGCGTAGCCTCGCGCCGCGCCGGGAGCCGGGCAGTGGGCGTGAAATTTTCGATCCCAGCCCTGATTCTTACGTTCGACTTAATAGGATGGAATTCTCGAGACGGGTGAAAGAAAGTGCTAATGTTTGCGATACATGAAAGAGGCCTGCCGTGAGGCGAGAGAAACCAATAGTTTTATGAACATTTGGCGAGGAGGTGAAATACCGACTACTCCCACTTCTTGACGTTTAAAGCTCACAAAGATATGTCATACAACATCATCCTTAGCCCATAGTGAAGCGTCCAAGCCTACTAGCATTTTCTGTCTCTCCGGGAAAGTATTCCAAATCCGTGCTGAACAAAGCGGGCTATCGTTGGGGTTTCTCGGAGTACCCCACTTCTCCTGTACGTCATTTCGTTATTGGTCCATCACCATTGAAATCTTTTCCCCAATATGATCTACGCACATATTTAATTCATTTTAGATTAGGTCTCACACACACACACACACACACACACTAAAGTTAAGGAATCGCAATAAAGACGAACTATTCACGCAGTACCCTGCAAGGTAGTTACAGATTTTCCAAGTGCGCGTTTTACAACAGAAGTCCCACTTGCAGCCTTTCGCTTTGAGCACGCGGGCGAACCGAGCGAGGCTCACAGCTCCCCCTACACAATACACAAAGCACGACGGCCCGCGACGGCGAAGTTCTAACAAACTGCAACGAACTTCCGCTGCATTAGCATAGCCAATTTATCAGACCCTGCAGCCCCCCTCTTAGGCGCAAAGGCGTTGGCAGGGTCGCGGGCTGGCTTTCACAGCCCGCAAATGCAGGCGCCATTCATGCTTTCGCACAATCGCACGCTTACCTTGGAAGCTTCGACGAGAGCTAACCCTTCGCCACATCTCGCATACCAGTCGTACGTTTTCTCGGATCTGAGCGCCTCTGAGACACCCCACTTTATTTCCCACGCGTGTGCATTTCGAATCTTACATAGCCGTTCTAGCAACCAGGTCCTTCGCAAAGTAGTCTCTTAGAAAATGTAATCTGTTGAAACGCACGGAGCGATCGATCATTCACCGCTGGGAGCGAGAGCCTACTCTTCATCTGGAGAGCTCTTTCCTGCGCTTCCCCTGTCTTGGGCCTGCGCTGGGCCGGGCCTCTTTGCCCCAGAGCGCGCGCTAATGCCGAGGCAACCTCAGCCCACGCGCCCACGCGCGCGCCTCTCATTCACCGCGCGCCCGCGCCGCGCCTTTCGCGCGCAACTTCATTAGCCGCTTTCAAGCGCCCCTTCGCCCTCGGGGGCGGCTGACGCGGGGGCGCGGCCGGGCGCGGGGGCGCAGGCACGCACTCAAAAAAGTAGGACAATAAGAAAATATAACGTCATTCAACGGGCATCGAAGATTTTCCCATCTTTTCCCTCGCGAACATTTCAATTATTATTATTCTTATCGTTTTTATTATTATTATTATTTATTATTTTTACAAGGCTTGAAATGTTTCCAACAATATGTACATTTTTCTCTCGCCCCAAAACAAACTCTCCTTTGGCTCCACTGGCGGGAGCCCCGTTCACAAGAGGTTGTTCTCCGCGGTGGGGTTCCGCAGGGGCGGAGCGAGTGCCGAAGGCAGAAAGGCAGCTCCTGCGAATTTATGCACCATCGATCTCCCCTCCCCCACTCTCTTCCCTTCCCCCGCCTTCGCGACGACAGCGCCGAGCCACACGTCCCAGTCCCCCACCACACACACACAGTGCCGCCGCCGCCGCCTCATCTGCCTCTCCGGCGCCTCGCTCGCTTATCGGGCGCCGCGCCGCGCCGCAGCGATTATGAAGCCGGCGCCCGAGATTTGCGGCTCCCCTCCCCCGCCTCCTGCGCAAAGCCACTCCGGGCGGACGGCGAGCGCGCGCGCGGAAATCCGCGATTCCGTTATTACAGTTAATAACGTATTCTTGGGCGGTCGGAGATGGGGGCTGCCTCTTCTGCATCGCCGAACACGCCCCTCTCCCGCCCGCGACGCCGCTGCGCCCGGAAGGCAAAGGCGGAAGCAGCAACGACGAAGCCTTCAACTGCAATAGATTTATTCCATCGCACGCATTTTCTATTCTCAAATCATCAAACCTAAAACAACGGATGTTCGTATGTTTTATACTTTTGAACACAACCATGTCACAGTCAACTATCCTCACATTATATGTATGCGTTTAACAGCAGAGAATTAGGCTACTGAGGATAACTATGGTAATATTCCAATAGGACAATATTGCAACATCCAAAATTATTCCACATTTTCGTAAAGATGCACAGATGTGAGTAAAGATAGTTGTGTCTCTATGATTTGGTGGGATGCGAGTGACCAAGGTGTGGAAGTAGTGTATGGTTGAGTACCAGTGTGTGAAGTAATGAAAAGTTGTGAGTTTGAGGTGTGCAGGGATGAGTATGCGTGGTGGTGAGTGTGAACGTGTGTGGTTATGGACGTGGCGGTGGCGGCAGCGCCCCACGGAAAGCGAGCTCGCCCCAGAAGCTGCAGCATCAGCCAGAGAGGCGACGGCAGCAGCGAGAGAGGGGGGCTGAAGCAGAAGCAGCAGCCGCCGAGGGGGCAGAGAGTGCGAGCGGAAGCGGGAGCACCGATACGATTAGCGGCGCGCGCGCGCTGCGGAGCAGGTACTTTGCGCGCGGAGGCGGCCAGGTGTGCCGCAGGGCGGGAGGAGGGGGAGGGGGTAATGAAGACGAACGCGCCAGAAGAGAGGGCGCCGCACACAATTACCGCGCGGGCGCTGCTGCGGTCGAGGCGACGCCGGGGCCGCGCCCCAACGTGCGAGACATCCACCCGCGCGGTGAGGGTCCATATCACACACGCAGTACCCATCACAAGGCAAAGCAGGCCGCGCACCATTACGCATGAAACGGGATAAAAAGCGAGAAATATACGTTCCCCGCACCTTTCAATTTATTTCACGTGGTCCCTACATAGACACTTGTAAGGGTTCTCTCGTTTTGTCCAGCAGAAGAAAAATGAAAATTGAGTGTGTGAGTCGAGTCAAAAGCAAATCGGAATAAAAAGCAAGAGCCTCTTGAGTTTCAGAGTTCTTGGGAAAAGTGAAACTCGCGAACAATGATGTTGCACGCTGCCTGTCTCGCGGGTGTGCGACAGTAACGAATTGCCTCGCGAGAGTTGCCCGTGAGTGGATTACTCGGCTCGAATAAACGGTTAAGAGGCGCGTCGGAGATGCCGAGGGCGAGAGCCAGGGCAAGGGCGCCGGCGGGAGCGACCGCGACACGCGGCAACAGGGCCCGTGAGGCAGCCTTGGGGCGCACCACCGCAGCCGGGGGGGGCGGCAGTGCGGGCACCTGGCGCGAGCGCTCCCCATTTACGCTAATGGCCTAGGAAATTCAATGCGACGCGGCGCGGGGGCGGGGGCGGGGTGGAGAGGTGGCACCCACGTCTCTCAGCGAGTGGAACGTCAAGGCGGCGGCGGCGGCGGCACCCTCACAAGTCCGCGGGCGAAGCCACCGGCCCCGCCCATCGAGTACTGGCTGTACCTGGCTGTCATGCACCCACCACGACCAACGGGGGATGATTGCCCGTCACTAGCAATAGAGCGTCACAATGCGCAGGATTCACTCTGTCATGTTTACATAACATGCGTTATTCAAAATGTAAAAAATATGCCACGGCATTGCTACAAGCAGCTTTCAGAATAAACCACAAAACATTACTGTGACATGCTATGTAGAATTTCATTACTTTTTTGTATAGGTAGGTCGACTAAACAAACAGAAAACACAAACTATAAAGCTTTAATAAATCGGATACTTACGCGATTTTAAACACTGAATATGTATGAATAATAGAATATTAAATGAATTTAACCCAAATACATTTCGAAATGGAAGTTGTTTGCAAAACAATGGAGATCCATGCATAATTGAAATAAAATCACGAGTGATCAATACTCCATTTCATTCATTGCTCAGCTACTTCATTAATCAATTCACTACCGTACACCGGTAACGGTCTTCAAAGATAACTACGTACAGTAAAAGTAGTCTTTCCCAATAGTATCAGTAGTAAGTAAAAGCAAGAGTAAAATTCTATCTGGACTGGGTTTCACCGAAATATTCTAAATTCAGCTGCAGGGGCTTTATATACAGTTACCCTGCTTCCGTTTTAACAGCACTGCCTTGCAGTGGTCTACGTAACGCTAGCCAAGCCGTACCCGCAAACCGGATTTTATAGCTATAATTAATAAACAGACCACAATCGGCGCTTGGAAATGGCGGCGCAAACAAAACTGTATGGGCGCGCGTCATCCGCAGCAGCCCAGGGAGGCGCGGGCGATGGGGGCGGAGCGTGCCGCCGCCGCCACCGCGAATTATCATTATTTCATGAAGCCCTAATGCGCAACTAATTGCGGCGAGACGCGCGAACAAAGCGCGCTGGCGGCGGGCCGTGCTCCTCGAGCGAGGCGATGGGGGGGCGGGGGCGGGCCAGAGGACGGACTCCCCGGGAAGCCCGCCGCCGCGAAATTATCAACTTAATTCATTAGGCGAGACGGGGTCAGTCAGGCCGGCGTGGGCCCGAGCACTCAGCTTATTAAGAGGACGCGCCGCTCCTACGGCGGCCCGGCGCCACACAGGACGGACTAACGTAGCTCCCGGCTCCGCCCCCTCCCGCTCCTCACCCCTTCGCGAACGGCCTGCGATTGACGTCTCAGGCAGATCTCGTTCCTTACGCCTAAAGGAACCAGCATCTCAGGCTGATTCCGAGGGAAATAGCTCCGAGAAGGAGAGCGTCGGGTCTGCGGCTGCGTCTCCCAGCGCGTAAGCGAATTATCCATCCCGAACGAGAGGAGTAGTTTTGTTGTTATAAGCCATCGCATTCTCACATAACGTCGCGAGCAATCAGGACGCTAATTTACTTGAAATTCGTTGTCACGCGTCGGAGCCGCGAAAAAAGTTAACACAATAACTCCAACAAACATCGTTACGACACACAAGCAATTCGGAAGAGGAATAAAACAGCACGCAGGGAGCTCTCTTTGCCAAAACAAAATCCCTGACAATCTCGCGTAACTCGGTGCTGCCATTCGACATTTCGCGCGCGGGCACGTAAAGTGCATAGCACTACGCACTGCCTGCGTAGACGAGGGCGGCTCTGCGGCGGCGGCGGTAGCTGTGGCCCCGAGGAGGCGGCAGGTGGGTTGGGACGCGGGCGAAAAGGCGCGGGCAGATGCGAACGACAGGGCACTCCAGACGCGCTCTCCGCGGGAGGCAGGCGGTGGGGGGCGTGGGCCCCGCGGGAGGCGCCGCCGACTGACGCAGCGAAGGAGGTGGGGGCTCCAACCGCGGAAGCCTACTTTGCGTTATTTCACAGGAGTTGTGCAAGACAAATAATTAAACCACATAATGGCGATGCTAAATTTCAATTACTTAACATGCGCTGTGTATGATAAGCTTTCGCCGTACATCTCTAACCTAGTACCCACAATAGAACGTTCAACAGCAGTTCAAAACGGGTTGTTTTTTCTACAGGGAAACAAGTTCAGTGGGTCCCTACTACTGAAACGTATGGGTTTGTCTTCCTCCCACAATATCATACTTCTCGTTTAGAAGACAAAATCTGAGTCGTCAGAGTTCTTGATACCAAAACTATTTTCTTCTGAAAATTCTCGTCCATCTCTTTATTCATCAAGAAATCTAGTGCCTAATTTCTTCAGACACATCCTCTCAATTGAAAACGCATTTTTAACGGTTTAATTTGTTTTAAATGAACAATTGTATTGATCAACGAGCAGCAGATTACAGAAAACGCAATACACATACGTAATGCGGATTGCATATCCACGTATGTATTCCTCTTACGAGGGGTACGACCCAGTTTCTACCAGGGATGCTTTTCTCCAAATCATAGTTTCCGCCATCGAGAAAAGGCGTCCACCAACCAACCTCCTCTCCCGAAGGCCTCTACTCCGCCTGCTTCGGAGCAGCAACGTCTCGCACGAGCGCAGCAAAAGCGATTATCGCCGCGAAAACAGCAGCGAGCGGAGGGGAGAGGGACTCCAGATTGCAGGAGACGGGCGGGGATAAGGAAGCTCGCGTCGTGGAAGGGGCGCGGCGGGGTCGGGGGCGGAGGCGAAAAGGGGTTAACCGCGTTAGACGCAGCCCGCCCGGCCTGGGAGGAGGAGCCCACCTCCGCGATTTGGCAGGGGCCGTAACCGGGTTAGTCCCGCCGCCGCCGTTGTTCGCCGCGTGATTCGATTATCCGCTGACGCGGCGCGGCACGGCGCCGGACGTCGATACGCGAGGACGCGACTTCGCGCTCCGCCCCGCTCCGCCCCCGCGCTTCCCCCTCCATCTATTATTCAGCGGCGCGGCAGCGGCAGCGGCGACCGCCGCCACGCGACGGGTCTCACACAGCTCGCACGCGGACTCACTAGCAGTCACCAACAATATACCACACGCAATTTTAATCGTAACAACAAAACCATAGAACAATCCAAAGTCTTGGTGCCGCAGTTACGCAAGAAGTCATCCAAACACTGTTGTAATGATAATTGCGCGCACTTAGCAGAGGCGTAAATATTCAAAGACACCGCTCGCCAACGATGCGCAGCGCCCTGCGAAACGGAACGGAACGGACGCAAAGGGAGCCGCCGCTGAGGGATTTAATGACGGACCCCGAAAACAAAAACGAGGTCGCAGGGTGCGCAGGTCGCCCCCTCGCCCGTCGCACTGCCCATCGACCGCGCGCAAGTTTGATAAACGAGGCCTCGCTCCTCAAATACACTTCCAGGACTGAAAAAAATCCAGCCTCCGATCATTCTCGTACTGCCCCTCAAACATAAATAACGATGCAGCACACATTGAGTTGTTTATGGATTGAAAGTAACTGGACACAAGGGGTCACCGGACGAAGCGGAAGGCTGCAGCGGCACGCTAGGCGGCTCCGACGGCAAGTAACGCATTACAGCTCGCGGAAAGACAATTTCGTGAACTAACGACATGCTACACAACAACGTAGCGATAAATAAACGTAAAACTGGCACGAACAGTAGCGAACGTTGAGGTACTGCGTCCGCCCCGCCCTGCGCGTAATCGGGACAACTCGCCGCCGCAGCGGTGCGCCGAAACGCGTGTAGTGGGGCTGCGGGGCCGGGGCCGCGCCAAGCGGCTCAGGCCGGCCGGTGAGAGGGGCACCGCAGCCGAGGGGCAGCCGCGACGCCCCCGCGCGCTTTCCGACACGAGAAGCGTTTCAGCGCGCGACGCCGCGCCGCGCCGCGCCGCGCCGCACCGCACCGCACCGCGGCGACAAGAGCTCCGTGCCCAAGGGCCACCCTCCGCGCACGAGGGAGCAAGGGGCTTGCCAAACTGCCAATGGAGTTGCCACGGCAAAGCCTCTGGGCTTTACAACCGGCAATCGCATTCTCTTGGCAGTTGAACCATTCACATTTCGAACAGCTTCCCACCACTCGGCTCTCTTTTCTGGAGCTATCTGTTATTCGTAATTCTCGGGCGCAAAAAGGACCTCCTGCACATTCTGGATTCGAATTATAGTGGTGCATGTTTAAATGTCAACATTTCGCCAATGTCAAATGTGAACTACAAAGGTGTACCATTACGAAAACACTAAAATTCTCTGCTTTTACCTGTCAGTTGTGCTGACAAAGTTATCGGGAACTTAAGGATTTCCTCACAACCCGATTCTCATTCGGTCGGTTTTATTCATTATATTTATTACCATTACTATTTCACTTGTGAAACACGAACTACTCACATTACTCTGAAAACTTCGCAGTTTAAAGAAACGTTTCCAGGAAAATATCTTAGCACATCCCGCTGAGACGCGATGTTATCCTCGCGGGGCCCGGCACTCGCCCACGACGCGAAGTAGTACAGCGCAAAAGTTGGCCGGGATGTTAATTCGCGTAGTAGCGCACGGAAGCGTAAGAAACTTGCCGAGAGCGCAGCAGCAGCGATACCTTGCATTAACGTCATCCGCAACTCGCGAACTTCCACAGAGCCGTCCTTGGCTTTTCTGCCGGCGGCGGCGGATCGCGTAACGCGAAGAAGCGGCTGCAGGGGGGGGGGCGGAGAGCAGAGCATCGCAGGTGCGCCTAACGACGCGAGGGCGCGCGCGCCAACCGCAAAACGCACAGCGGCCCCTCCCCCGGCCGCCTCCGCACACGCTGTGCGTTTTACCGAAAATCGAAGCGCGTGCCTCAGCCAGAACACTCGGGCGCAGCGAGCAGATGAGCCGCGACCTCCTCCTCCCACTCCCCTTACGCGGTTCGATTCACGCGGGCAAGAGGCGAGTGCAGTGGCTGCTGCCGCGTGGCTGCGCCGTGGCGAGAGAGTTGCGCTACCTGTGGCCTGGGGGGCGGGGGGGGCGGGTGGCCGCCGAGAATGGCCTGGGCAGCCGGCGCGGTCTCTCGCGCGCAACCTCAATTACCGCGGGCGAAGAGGGGTTGGAGGGGGGCGGCGAGAGGGCGGGGGCGGGGACGCCTCGCCTAACCTGCTTACGCGCTGGCGTCGCCTTATGCAAATGCCCACGGCGAGGCTTAGGCGCGGGCGCAAAGCCGGCCACGGGGAGAGGAACAGCGCCGGCGGCTGGTTCGCACGCCACAGCCACGCGCGGGTGTCACAGGCTGGGAGTGGATATAGAGCGTTCGGAGACAGTCACAGCTATGCGTGAAGTGTGGGCGAAGAGTGACTGCACATCCGGTAGGGTAGGATAGGATAATTAGAATAGTAGGTCGTGCTTGGTTGCGAAGCGAATAAAGGTACGGCGAGGCGATCATGGGTTTAGCCAGACTGCGAGGTAGGGCGGGTTTCGGAAGACGGAGCTTCTCAATACCGCAGCCATCCATATTCAAGCAGTTCCACGCGACGGCAGGCGACGCCGCGGCTCCAGTCGTCCGTTAATGAAGGCCGCTCGGCCTTCCCCTCGCGCGGCCGCCGCCACCCTTCCTCAGGCGCACGCGCACAAGCTGCCTCCTTCTGGAGCGAACGAGCCCCGCCGAAGCTAGCGCACGGGCCAAAAACAAGTTCACTAAAAATCGGTGACTCTGTTCGTTATTTAAAAAATATGAGCTAATGCTAAGGAACAGCAGCAATAGCATTCTGAAAGCGCATTAGATCAAAAAATGTATTATGATCTTTAACTCCGTTAACTTCACGCCGAAATTACACAAAAAAGTACTTTTTCCCGGAAATTGTTAACGACCTTTTTGAAGATCTGATTTTATAGTACAGATTTAATTCGAAACTACAAAGTGCCGAAAATGAAACAACTTTTCTTTACCGTCCTTTGATACGTACGAGGAGAAAAAAATAAAGTAAATCATTGGAGCAAGTTTTGCGAAAACAATTGTTGAAAACTGCATACATTTCTGGCAAATTTACGCGAAACTACGAGTATTTGGATGGACGGGCACACATTGGAAAACAAATAAATGTTTTGCTGTAAATTGAATTTTCGGTATCAAGGATCCACAAAATACGAATTCAGACTACACAACGTGTTAGAGGAAGTGATTTACGAAATATAGGAAAGAGATTATCCACTTTTTCGATATCGCAGCCCTTCGATAAGATAATTGTTCTGTGAAAACAAAATCTATTTCCGGCACGTACATACACGATTACGTCTTATGTAGTAAGGGGACAAAGTAAAAAATATGAAATAGCATTAACCAAAAGGATACCGCCTTTCTTGAAACACTCCCATTACGGCCGCAAATGTCAGTCACTTAGTGTGTGTGTGCTTCTGCAAAGATCACACATCACTCCGGGGTGCGCAGTGACCTTTGGGCGTGACGCCTCGGCATTTAAGCGCTGGGACTCCCTTCCCCCCTCCCACCCTGCCCACCCCTCCCCTGTTAGAGATACGAACTCCGCGCTGCCCTTCCGTGGTCCTGCTTGTTAGTCGCCGTTGCCCCACAGGGCACCCCGCTCGCAGCTTCCGCCGTCGCGTTGGCTCAGCTCGTTTTCGCCTTCGTCGTCGCCCTCGCGCGAGTGGGAAGTGCGCAACGCTCACCTGTCTGCTGAGTAAGCACGCGCTCTTTGCGCAAGCTGTACCCTCACGCGTTCGCTAGGGCGCGTGCTAAGATAGGAGAAGCGCACGACTTTCAACGTGTTGCGAACGAATGTGAAAAACATTCAGGAAAAAGGCGAGAGGGAAACAGGCGGACGGAATAACGGACGGGGAAATGTGTGATGCGTACAAATTACCCTGAAGTGAGCATCACAAGAAACCTCTCTTAGTAGTTGAAATCAAGTCTCCAAATCATGGGTCATGACCAAAGAACATATTCCTTCCCTAACTTTTAGAACTTGGCGAACAAAAGATATTCAGTTAAACTGAATCCCATTTCAAGAATGTTATTAGATATTACACAGACATCGACAAGCCAATCCTTTTCTTCTTTGATTACAGAATTCGGCAACAATTCACCTACAACGTATGTCTTTTTCGCCAAGTTATTTATCGTCAGTCCCGTACATATTGATATCTCGACGGCTAACTTTCAGTATAAAAAAGCCTTCACGTGGAATTATTTTCTTTCTTTAAATAATTCCGCTTACTTTTTGCAGCTAGCTCCGCATACCATACGTGCCGCAACGAATATTAAAAGAGTGAGGGCGCAGCCGCAAAATTCACCATAGCGTTCCGCGCGGTGCCGAGTTTCTCGCGGGCGCTGCAGGAGGGGGCGGGGCAGGGATGGGCGCGCTGGGAAGATGATTACTTGTGATAGTTTGTTCAAGTACTTAGTGCGTCCGCAGCGCGTGGCCGTTAGTTGCCTAAGCGGCAGCGAGCCGCCCGCGCCCGCGCCCTCTGCAGCCTTCCGGCGCGGGGGCGGGGCGGTCGATAGCGGAAGTGGTGGTGGTGGTGGTGGTGGGGGGAGAGGCGGGAAGTGCCGCCTGCTTCCGACGACCATCGCCACGCCATCCGCCCGTTCTCCACCGCGACGCTGCACGACGTCTGCTGTTGCTCCAACCTCAAAACAGCTTTCCCGGCGCACGCGTCGCCAGCGCCCCGCTGACACGTCCGCCGCACGGACGCGTGTCGAGGCGCATTTCCATATCGCGCGGATTGCGTCGGTCGCGCCCACGCGGGGCTCCCCTGGGACCGCGACTCTCCGATGCCCCGCATAGCATCGCGTCACGTCGCTTCGCATCCCCTGCCCGTACGCAGGCGACTCGTGCTGGGGGAGACACACAACTGCATTGGCTGAGATCGCTCTTATCATTACCACGAGCTGTATCGGAATCTTCAAGAATTAAATCACCATTATTCTTTTAACGCACGCTTACAATTCTTAAATTCCTCGACATCGCTACCGCAGAGATTCTCACCTCCATCCCTCACTATATTCTTAGCTAGTTTATCTCTTCCATTTCTGTAAGATAGCGCACTCTCCTACGTTTTCCAGGCACGGGCCAAATTACGAATCATCGCTTCATCTCGCCCTCGCGATTACAAAACGCAAACGAAGCCGTGCGCGCAATTTTCTATTACCACCCTCATTCCGCATTTCCATAAGAAATCCGCACATTTGCACAGCACCTCGGCTCGCCTCCCCTCGCGCTCCCTGTCGGGCGCGCAGCCTCCGCGATTCGCGAAACGCCGAGCGCACGTAATGGCCGGGGAGGAAGGTGGAGGAAGAATGCGTCCGCGGCGGCGGGAGCCGCCGAGCGAATTTATTTCGCTCGCTTATCGCGCCTTTTTTGGGGGGATGAACACGCGTCTGCCAGAGCGAAGAGGGGCGGAGGGGGCAGCGGCGGGCGCACATGCGGCACACGGAGCGGAAAAACGCCGGCGAGGCGCACACGCAGAGGGGAGGCCTGAGAGAGGGGGAGGGGCCTCATCGCGGGTCGCGACGTGCGAGAAGCGGCGCCGTCAAGGAAGTACGCGTGCCGCAGGGCCTCGCTGAGGCTGCTCTATGGACCAGCGACGGCAGCGTTAATTCATCACTTACGAAAAAACTGTTTAACTTCGCAATAACTGAAGGGTTTGGGGCACAAAGTTAAGCCGCATTAACCGCAACACGCCTCCCGTTATTCGTAATTGTTAATACGTCGATTCCGGTGCGGCTGATGTTGTCACTAAAGGCCTAAACGTTTTGTTCACATTTATGATGGGCACGGAGCAGACAATTGACAATATGAATCACACTTCGATCAAAATCGAATATAACTCTAACAAACAGCGCGAGGTTTGCCGTAGCGGCTGTAGCTTATTCCGTTACCGGCCCTCAATTGAATATTTATATTAACTTTATTGGAATTCATTCCGTCATTTGCTTAGAATCGTATTATGCACAATACGTATCACCTAAATTTATGTCAACAGTTCTAGTTACTCTTACGATGAGCAAGATTTAACTGGAAAAATTGACAATTACTAGTGTAATATTTTTAAAAAAGGGAGAAACACTGTAGGAGGCAGAACAATAAAACAGGTATTTCGAAATGGCGAAATTAGCCGCGATGGAGAAGGGTGTATGGAGCGGGGGGGGGGGGGGCGCAACAGAGCAAATGTGAGCAGAATCTGGCCTTCGGAGGCGGAAGGGGCGTAGGTGCCAAGGCGAAGAGGGTGAGGCGGGCGGAAGCAAGTGTTTGCTTCTCATTAGCGCCGCGCGCAGCGCTGCACACACTGCCCACCGCGACTTCCTTCGCACCCCGCGCGCCCGCTTCTTGTTTGGCTGCGCCGGAACTCCATTGTCCACCCCCACACCCTCGGCTCGGCCCTGCTGTTTGCATCGGCGCCGGGACGCGCAGGCATTCTCCATTTCACCCATTTCACACTGTGTGAAGTAATCATTCTACACCGTGTGCGAAAACATTTAACATTTCAAACTTTTTTTTCAACTCTCACACACAAAAACATTAAATGATACGACAAATTATTCTATTTATCGCTTTAAAGCTGCGAATGCAATGACTGAAGTACGTCGGCTTTTCGTAAGAAATGACTACTCTATCAAAGCCATAGTATTTGTTATTATTTTACAAAACGGTTTTTGCCCCAGAGCCATTTAGCGAATCATACTCTCACCCGCACCCTGAACGGCGATGAGGAAAGGTAATGACAGAGAAAAAACCTGTGGCCAGGGACTACAAGCGTTCCCTTCTACAGGCGTCGTTGAGTGCTCCGGCCTCATTTGCCCCTTCCCGGCTTTCAATACAATTCTAATATCAAATTATTAACAGCGAAGAGTTGGTGGCGCTGTCCCAATGGAATTTCTAGGTCGCCTGCTGTGATCCCTCTCAGGCGAATACCGCAGCAGCGCTCTAAAGAATGATCACGGACCGAGAGCTATCCACCCTGCCTATCTCGTTTTCATTCCCTGAGCGACGGGTACGATCTCCCATTCCCGTAAGGTCTGGCCCTTACTATTGATTCAGAAACTCTCCAGCAAGCTGTACCAGTTGCGGAGGCACTAAATGTGGGAGTAATTTTTGTTGTGTAATTTATTCTAAGTTCTCCTAAGGTAAATTGCTGCCGGGTGATAAGAAGCAGGAATGAAAACTTCTTTCGAATGTGACAGTAACGAAGTCCAGCGCCCTGGTCACGGGCGCCGTGGCAGAGACCGGTACAAGGCGCCGACTTCCGCTTCTCCCCGTGACGTGACGCGCTGGCCAAATTACAGCGCAGCGGCGCGCCGCTTCTAGAACGAAGCGGTGAGAGGAGGGGGCGAGGCAAGGGGACGGCAATCGGCCGCGAGCCTATTGGATAAGAGCCCCGGGCTCCCTCGAGTGCGGGCGGGCGGACGGGGAGGACGAACACGGCAGTGCGAACGCGCCAACGAAGCTAAAGTGGGAGGAAAGCGACGAACGAAGAGATGGATGAGGAGCTAAGGACCGGGCGCGGGCAACGCGGCTGACGTGAATGCGTCAACGAGCGCGGAGGGCGATATCTTCAACGTGGCCCGCGCCATCGACACGCGCTGACCCGGAAACTCGCGGCAATTAACGCGTCGCACGGGGGAGAGGGGGGACGACGACGCCGGACGGCCGCTAAGCGCTGGGGGCCCCTCCCACGCAGGCAAATCGCTCTATTACTAAACGCTGTCTCTCAGCGGTAAACGACTCCCCGCAATCAAGTATCGTTCTCACGTCACTATTCAATCAACACGCGTACGAAATGAACCTCTTTTACGATTGAGTGGGTAAGCTTACAAAAATAACTGGATTCGAAAAATATTACAGTGCACAAAGTTTAATTCCTCGAGCACAGGTCTTCGCCGTTTATTAAAACTGAAAATAAATGCTGAGCCGGAGCGCCGTCTCCATAAGGCATGCCGAGAGCGGCGCGGGCGAACGGGGGCGCCTTTTAAGTCCCGGAGAGCCGGGGCTCCTGGGCGGATAGTCCAATTTAGCGAAAGCGGCGTGGGGGCGTCCGTCCGAGGGCCGGCCCTAAGACCCGCAAGCAAGGCGCGGCCAGCAAGCCCTCGGGCGGCCCTAATCCGGCACGCAAAACGCCGGCGCCCGCCCGGCGCCCTCCGCCCTGCCTTGCCTGCCCCGCCCCGGCCCGCCCCGTAAAAAAGAAAAGGCAGACGGGAGAAGCGCGGCGCGGAAAAATTCCGCCTGCGCCGCCTCCGCCTTCTTTTACGCCGGATAATGCGCGGCACGGCGGCCGTTGCAGAAGGCGCTTTGTCTGACTCGGCGACGGCAGAAAGGAGCCCGAGGAAACATTAATACTCCGCGGTGCCCACTTAATGAATATTTTCAATTCCCTGGCATTTGAGCTGCAATCAGCAGCCGCAAGGACCGAC
>BOPP01000033.1:1828026-1838220 GCA_017312745.1 Gryllus bimaculatus | reverse complement strand
CGGGGCAGTTAAATTAAAAAGCCACCAGCACTGCATGGGACGACAGAGCGCCGGCCGCGTCGTTTCTCTTCGCAATTCCCCCCCGCGCATAACCGCTCGCGGAAAAAATAAATTAGAGCAACGCGGCCCAGCAACATGGCCCCACAGGTCGCGACATCCATTCCGGAGATACACCACCACACAATTTAAAAAAATTAAATTTAAAAAGTCTCGTGTGGATGTACCCGTTAAAACTCGAATCGTAGACGCAGAAAACGGAATTTAATTTTCGATAAAACCCAACGCGCAATTGCTCGTTCCGCGATTTCCTGCTCCCAGTGCGTTAGAAAACCATTCACTTTACATTAAAAACATTCAGGACCGAAGAATTATGGCCTAGATTTGTTATTTAATTAATTTCAAATTGACAACATAACTATCATCAGAGAAAATTCATCTCTCTTCCACAAGGAGCGTACCTTTGGCTTAAGGATTCGATTACAGAAAACTGCTTAACCTAATACAGCGGTAATTTAATTGAGAGCTGTGCCGGCGAGTTCATTTGCCATGGCGTTGTCAGGAGATACGCGAGGGTTCAAGAACGCATTACCGTCTGCGAGGCGGGCCACGGGGCTGCCGCCGTGCAGCGCTGCGTAGCGGTGACGTCTTCCGCCTCCGCCCGCGCCCGCCGCCCTCAGAAGCCTCCGCCGCTGCTTATTACAGCCGTCACGCGACGCTGGTAATAAAACCACGCAGACGACGCGACAGCGAGTGAGCGGCGTGCGGTCGAAGTGGAGTGGGTGTGGCGGGCGGCGGTTCCCCTTCTCCCCACGGCTCTCCCACTCCCTTCACGCCCCTCCCCCCACCGCCATTATTCTTCGCCGCCGCAGTCGCCGTGGCCACCTTCTCTCTCGCGCAAGCGTAGCAGCCTTTTTGCTTCCCCACCGCACGTCACCACCACCACCACCACCACCACCACCACCACCACCTTCTCCTTCCGCGCCGCGCCACCGCCACTCTCCTCGCAGTTTCCTCGTTCACTCGCTCGGCCAAATTTGCAGACAAAGCGACCGCTCGCGACTCATCCCGCGAAGCGAAGCGAGGGGCGGGGAAGGAAGAGAGAGACGGCAGCGGTAGGAAGCGGCGGTGCTCGGCGCGCGCGGATTGCGCGTAAGCGAAGCTGAATGCCCCTCTTCCGCTTCTCCCCCCCCTCCGCCCCCGCGCGCCACTCCCAGAAACTTCGACCCCAGCGCAGACTCAAAGGCAGTAAATTAAAGTATATATATTTATGGATATCTTTTTTCTGCGATCCGGCGCGACATCGCTCGATGGCGGACGCCGGGAATGCAGAGGAAAACGAGCCACGCCGGTCGCGGCGCGATTTCGCCGGAGGTCACGGACAGCGATTACTCCGCACAATCTTCGTTCCGCGCAGGCGAAAGAATTCGCGAAAGTGCAACCCGAGTGCTCGCGCCTATCAGAAGCTTCACCGGCCAACGGCCTAAAAAACGTCCGCTGCGCAGCGAGCAAACGGCCCTTCGCGCCCCTGCTCCGCACCGTCCCGTCCCGCGCAAGCGGAAAATTCTAATCTGCCGCGCTCACGAAAAGGTCGCTAACTGCTGCCGCCTGCACTCGTAATCAGACGCCGGCCTCAACAGCCGCGTGCCGTCTAGGAAAAAATGCCGTTGCCAGAGGGGCATCGAAATAAGGGGGAAAGGAAATTTTAACAAAACGAAATGAATGTGCGAAGAAAAAAAAATGGAAAATGCCTCCGCGAAGCCGAAAGAACAACGCAAAACCTATTACGAGGCTTGCTTCATCCTCGTCCCCACGATGGGAAGTGTCATCACACGGAGTAATACGTGGGAGAAGGCCGAGTGCAACCTTGAGTTCTAAACTCGAAGACGGAGCGCGCGGCAGGTGGAAGGTGCAACAAATTCGGCAGGAAGCGTGATTAACAAATCCGATTGAAAGCTGCCTGTTGCTACGCTACGCATCCATTCTAATTAAGCGATATCAAGAGATTAATAATATCACTGGACGGAGCCTGCAGCTGGCGGCGGGCAATTACTCTTATCCTTGCGGTGGCGGGGCGGGGCGGGCGGGGTGGCGGGGCGGGCGGGGCCGGGCGGGCGGGGCGGGCCAGGGCGAGCGGGCCGAGGAGAGGCAACGGACTACACGTACTGGAGAAGCAGCGGCGACGGCGGCGCAAGAGCCGGTGGCGCAGATTCACAAAGTGCGAGCAGCGGTGGCCACAGGGCCTTCCGGTCATTCATTATCCCGCAGAGAGTTGTGGAAAGGAGATTCTCCGATGGAGAGATTAAACAACCCGGCTTAATCTTGGTGGAATTGCGTGAGCCATTTCGTCCACCACAGAGGGATTTACAAAGTTTCGGCAGAAAGATAGAGTTTAAAGTAACATGCCCTTCCGCATCTGTTCTATTTCACTCTTTCCATTCTTGATGCAAAACACACGCGTCCTTATTCTCGTCTAGCACGATAAGCCCCGAAGAAATTCACGACCATACTTTTACCTCCTCGCATGCGTCACGGTGTGATCCCATACGACGCTCTACTGCAGGGAGACGCATCAAACTGAGAATCACGTCGCCGGCCGTGAAGTAGTTGGAAGAAGGAAAAAGAAGCCCGCCCGCGCAAGGGAGGCCGGAGGGACTCGCTGCCATGCGGCGCACGTCGCCTAGCACGCAGCGCCGCGGCTGGGCCTGCCGGAGCGGGCGCTGTGGGTGGGCGGTCGAGGAAGGGGCTGCGAGTGATGAAGCGCGGGACGCCCACGCGAAGGTCCTTGGAAGAAACGCAACAGGAGGGGCAGCTTTGTGGTTGCAGCGTAGATGCAAGGAACAGACGTGACTCCAGAGAAGCCATTGATACGATAACACTCATGATGGATTAACAAACCAGGAGAATGGCAGTGCGGTAAACGGAACCATTGGCAAGGCAAGAACTAACGTAAAAAGTAGCGGTAGCGGAGAACGTCGGGAATGAAATGTCAAAAGACAATGTACTCACTAGCCATATACAAATCAATACAATCCGTAACAGTTTGAAAAGAGCCCAAGCGTAATTCACAACGTTGTAAGATGTGCTTTCCAACACGCGCCTGCCCCTTCGAAATGAGCGGCGACGTTCGCAGGTCGCAGGCGCCAGGGGCCAGGGGCCAGGGGCCGCTGCCGGAGGCGGGGGCCGGCACGTGACGAGCAGACGCGATCCCCGCCGCGCCTTTGTCGGGCCTCGCGCTCCCTCCCGCTGCCCGCCCAGCTCGCCCACGCCCGGCACAAAGCAGCAGGTCGCCCCGCTCCGCTTCATTGCTGCCGTTCCAGGCCTCTCTCCACGCCAAACCAACGGCCACATCGCTCACCCTTACACGGAATTTCATGGGCTGCCTGCATGGGCAACTCGAAACACAAGCGTCACTGCGATCAGATACACTACACAATAAGATTTGTAAGATTATCGCAATCCAAATCTCTACATTACGGAGATCTTTTCTGTTGCGAAAATGATATATTTTCTCCTCCTTCAGATGTTGAGAACTATGTTGAAGACTTTTCTAACAACGTTAGGAGTCTACTTTCACGTCTACTTTCATTCATGGGACCAAAAAAAATACCATTTACTCTCCTACAAAATCATGTGCGAGTAAATGTAACTTACTCTTCAGTTCTGAGGTATAGATATGTAAAGATGGTGATATTAACCATGTATCAGCCGAGTACACAACATTACTTAGAAACTCTTTTATAACTTTTTCGATGTATTAGGAACGTACAGAAAAGCGAAGTTCTGCTGTTCCACAAACGAAATGAAAGGAAGGCACGTCAGGTACTGCAGAAGAGTCTCGGCCACCGACAGCGCGAAGAGCAGGCGGCCGGCGCCTGACCTCGAGAAGCCCTCGCGTGCTCGCTCGACAAAGCGCGCAGGAAATATCGGTTTTCGGCAGCGGCCGCCAGGGGCGTGCGCAGGCAACTGCTCATCGCGTATTCCGCTCTCTCGTGGGGTTCGGTTCGCGACCAGCCGCCCGGGCATTGCGTTAGGAGGGGCCCGGAAAAGGAAGGCAGAGGGGCAGGAGGATAAGTGACGTCGTTGCCCTAGTGAGCGCATGTACTGAAAGGCTAGGAGTACCAGTGCTTACGGGAGATGAACCGAACGATAACAGGGAGATTAACCACGTGGAGGCAACGCATCCAGTTCCAGGACGATGGTCCCTTCATTCTAAGGGATCGAGGCACCGACTTGGAAAACTAGCACCATAGGGCGCCCCGGAAATAAAAATATGCCATTCCATTTATAATAATGTCTAATCCATATAAATAAAATCATATATGCTGAAACTAGTAAATGATTTAATAGACGGGAGGTTACGAGTAGTATGAATTATGGAACAAAGAAGCAAATGAAATGGGCGAGGAAACGGGAGAACCCCTACAGTACTTCACCTCCTCTCGAACCCGCATTGCCCACAAACTCCACTTAGGTTGACCGGGTTGTGAACCCGATACATACGGGCCGCCCCCACCGCGAACGAACGGCAGAACGCCAGGCGGGACAGGGCGCAGGGAGCTCACGCGAGAGGACGACCGAGCACCGGAAGCCGAAGGGAGCGGCCGCGCCGGGGGCGGAAGTGGCGACGACGCAGAAAGACGCCCTGCGGCGGGCGGCGTGACGTGGAGAAACAACTCTATTAGCGCAGGCGCCCGCCGCTCAGCGCCTTCCCGGAAAACACTGCAACGCAAACGTCAGCCCCCGCGGCTCGCATTGCGTCGCTACTTCTTACTTCAACTTGCGTTACTCAACTCCTGGAGCTTTATTCAACCGGCTCATCAACTGGCGAATAGAGGATACGTATACGATGCATTCCGTATATTACTCACAACATCGCATCGAATTCTGATTTCCTCTCGTCCCTGATGACTTCCTCAGTATCTGACGAGCCTTCCTTTCCTTTCGTTTGTGGAACAATAGAGATTCGCTCTTCTTTATGTTCCTAACGCATCGAAAAAATATCTAAAAGGGTTCCTAAGTAATGTGTGTTCGATAATTCAAAAGTGAAGGGTAAAGTTTACTCGCACATGATTTTCTAGGAGATAATTTTTTTTTTGGCCCCATGAATGAAAGTAGAAGTGATGTTTAAACTCCTAACGTTGTTAGAAAATGTCTCAACATCTGCAGGAGGAGCAAATATGTCATTTTTGCAACAGAAAAGAACTTCGTAATGTAGGTTTGAATTACGATAATCTTATAAATCTTATTGTGTAGTGCATCTTATCGCAGTAACGTTTGGGTTCTGAGTTGACCACGCAGGCAGCCTGTGAAATTCCGTGTAAGGGTGTGCGATGTGACATGTCTTCTGTAGTCTCGTCTTCAATCGTTCTTCAGTTCCAACTTTTAAAAAAAAAGTGTATTCAAAGAAGGTAAAGGTGTTTCAGCAGGATAAAGACAAGATCATGAGAATGCTAGTACAAAAGTTCAAAGAAAAATAAGTAAAGAAAAGCGAGTCTAATAAGGCGTGGTAGAACACACACAGAAGATTCGTAATACATCAAGTCCTATGTTACCCAGCGCGGCCGACAGCGCCCCGGGAGCCGCATGCCCTGCAGCCCAAGAGCCCTCGCCAAGAGGTCGGGGAGGGAGCACGGCGCGGGGCGCGGGGCGGCGGAACGACGGGGCACTTTTATTGGGGCCATTTATCCGTGCGCCACGAGAGACGCGGTAATTAACCGCCGTTAAAGACGACCGCCCGCCCGGCGGCCTCCGGCAGGAGACGTCGCCCGATTTTTGCCGCCGCCGGAGGCTAATGGAGGCGGTCCGCCCCCAGACGAGCATTATGCAAACGAGCGGGAAAGAGCTGGCGCTCAAATTTATACGAGCGATCCGATCGTATCGCCGGCAGCCGCTACGCCGTGTTAAGCTCGATAACCACATGCTTCGTTCGGCACATACCGTTTCGCCCGCCGTCGCCTGTCATAGCTGCGCTGCAAGATAACCAACCCGTTGAAAAACCCTCCTCCACCCCCTCCTCCCGCGCTCTCCCCGTTCAAAGTTTTATGCAAACGAACACGCCGAATTGGCGGTGGGGCGAGGCCCGCATCTGCGGCCGCTCCCACACGCGCGCCCGCGCCCGCGCCCGCGCCCGCGCCGCGCCGCCGTGATCGATGCGCCGCCAATCCGCGCTCCCTGCCATCTGCCGGTTCACGCCCGCTCGCCCGGAAGCGCTAGGTGGCGGCTGCGCCCCGCCCGGCCCCCGCTCCACGCCGCTCCGCTCCGCTTGGGGAAATCGGGGCGCCTTCCATCTCGGCGGCGCAGGCAATCTGCTAGTTCGCCCCGGGGCCTCGACACACCCCTTCCGCCTGCCTGCCTGCCTACCTCTCCTCGTTACCGCTCCTCCCCATCTCCGTCGGCGCATAACTCCAGAAGCGCGCCGCGCCGCCGTTGCGTTGCAGCCGCGGATGTCTCCGCGACCTACGGTGCGCCGTCTCCTCGTCCACACCCGCTCCATCGCCCGCTTCCGGGCGGCGCAACAAGTTTTCCCATCCCCTCGCCCGCGTTTCCTCGGGCGCACCGCCAGGAAATTGCCAGTTTTCCCGGGGAAATTCAAGAGCCGTCCGGACGCTTGCCGGGCGGGGGACCGCGCCAGGCGCCGGGCGCGGGCGAGTCGAGCGGAGCGGAGCGGAGTGGCGACGGAGGCGAGATGCATGATTCATCTTCGCGCTCGTCTGCCGGGCGGGGGCTGGGACGGCGGCGAGGGCGAGAGCGAGGGCGAGGGCGAGGAACAGCCGCAGCGCCTTTTGTGAGCACACCCGCGCGGCGTCGGGACCGTAACCTTTGCGAGACGCGAGGCAGCTGGGCGAGCGGGCGAAGAAGGGCGCGCGGCCTGAATGCCAGGCGCAGGCGGTGAGGTGGGGCGCGCAGGGAAAATGAATTGCGACCGCAGCCTTTTTTCGGCCGGCGGGGCCGCCGCCGTTGCTGCAGTTGCTGAGATGACATTTCGCGCAAAAGGGACGGGCGAATCCATGGGCGAATCCGCGCCTTCCCCAGACCTCCACAAGGAACACGGCGCGAGAACGGAGTTTACAAGCACTCCGACAGAGAAAGGTGGAAGTGCAATGCTGTCCAGTTACCCCATCGAGAAAGCATTTATCACTCACAAAACAAGTTCCCGCTTTGTGGACACTTTCTGGCTGTCTAGGCTTCGCCACGTTGTAGACCATCCTTTTTCGCAATGTAACACTAGTGGACTCATGGAAAGTAGGTCCGTGGCTGGAGGGAGGGCGCATACCGGCGGCCGCGCAAATACGCTGGGCGCGGCCTCGCGGGAGTCGGGCCCGGGCCGCGCTGTTGCGCTACCGCTCCTCTGGGACCGACCGACGCCCGAGGCCGGGAATGGTGGGGGGGGGGCGGCAGGAAGGGAGCCGGGGTGCTCGCCCGACCAAAATTCCCAGAAGCGTCCGTCCGCGAGAGCGCGCGTTGTTTGCGAGCTCAAAAATCGCACGCGCTGGCGAAAAAGTTACGCGCGCGCCCTCGGCTTCGAAGAAACGAACCGCGCGCCGCCAGCAACGCAACAAAAGGCCTTACAATTTTCGCGCTTCGCTGGCCGGTGCCCGTTGCGTGGAGCGCCTTCGCCTTTAGGGAACACGCCTAACGCACTCGCGACGCGTTATTTATAATCAATACTTTGCGGGGCACAACGGTACATCAATCATCGCCAAACAATGGGTGGAGGGGCGGGCGGCAAATTGAGCGGAGGATGGACGACTGCAGCAACACTAGCGGGAGGCAACTCATCGGAGAGGAACTTGAGCACACTCCCTCGCGGCGCTGTCTACTAACCATCGACTTCACGTAAAACGCCCACTAGTGTCTTCTCAAATCAACCACATGTCCACAAAAATAAGTCCTGAGAGACGCTCTTTTAAAGCAAAGACTCGTGCAACAAGAAAACGGATCTAAAACAATTTTTTGCGACGCGTATAATATTTACAAGATGGAAAGAAAAATGAAGCACCTTTCAGTTCAACGTACGGTCCCGAATCCACAATAAAGTGGGCGGTGACGCACGACTCAGCACTACGCAGTGGGCGAAATTACGGTGACCTGCCCCCCTCCCCCAAGCGAGCTCACCGCAAAGGAGCGGTCGGGTGGTGCGGGGGGTGGAGCGATACGCGAGTCAGGGCACGGGGTGCGTCCGACCCCATTTAAATACGCTCCAGCAACGGAGCTGTGGCGGCGGCTCCGGCTGCTGCGGGGCGTCTGCGCCTGACGTCTGAGGCGCGCGCCGCATTCGGATGAAGCACTGATACCGGCGGCGACCGAAGAATATTCTTCGGAGCCAAAGAAAGGGCGGGTGCTCGCAGCTGCACTGCAACAGGCGCTCGGGTCACACCAAGCGGAATGGGTCAAGAAACAGCGGGCTAAATGAAACTTTGTTGCTTTTCCTTCAGAATTCTCCTCTTTTGTGAGTCGCTTGTTCCAGCATTCCAACGCAGCATCGTCCATACGTAGTCCTTGCGAACCATATTTTTTTTAAAAATATTCCCATAACGCGTGAGGTGAGTTGTACCCGACACGCGCACGCAGTACGCGCACGCAGTCAGCGCCCGCGTGGCAGTCCGTGTGCGATAAGGGCAAACGGAAACGGAGGAAGGGAGCGTGGCTGTGCGGGGGTGTCTGGCGCATTTCAATGCCGCCTTGCGCCGCCCGCGCAATCTCCGCGCGGCCTTGGGCCGCAGACATCTCCGAGGCAGAGATCGGAGCGCCGCGCTGCGGGCGGGCGGGGGCGCCCCAAAGCGGGGGCGGCGCGCCACGCGTGTCTCGAATGGACAAGGCCGCAGGCGCCGTCGGCCAACTACCTGCGACTGCACCGCCGCATCGGGCGAGCACAGCAAGTGTTTCCACTCACTGCATTCACTCAGCCCCCGGAAGACCAAACAACGTCTCTGAATTAATTGGCATGAGTACATTCCGACGGTTCGCACAATTTGCACTCAGTGAGAAACACTCACGCCTTACTCACGACGCGAGTGACATCTGCACTCTCCACCATTTTCCCAGTAGTTTTCGGGGAGTTTTTTGAAACCGAATTAGAAGAACTTTAAAGGAAATTACAGCAGATCTCTCTTTAGGAACTTCACTATTAAAATGATACAATCACATTGACAATCGATAACGAAAATTTCCGAAGTTTCTGTCTGTGTATTCGCGCCGGCAGGAGGCCAAAGGCGAAGAGGGAGCGCGCATCAATTAAGCAGGAGCGTGGACCCCTTCTGGAGCGGCCTCGGCTCGTCGCCGCGCTGCTGCGGAATCTGGCCGCCGCCGCCGGGAGCCCGTCGGGGGCGGGCGGCGGATTTAGCCCACCTGGCGGCGCGGGCGGCGGGCGGGGAGGGGGCGCACGCGACACCCGCGCGGTAAACCGCTTACAGGGCGCGGTTTTATTCCCGTGGGACGGAACTCGCTGGAGCTGGAGCTGCCTCCGCCTTCTGCCCCGCCCCGTGGACCTACTCATCCGCTTAGAGGCCTCGTCGGCAGGGTCCGCTCTCTATCCGGCACGCTACCGCACTACGCACTGCCTCCCCTCGCTCCTCCTCTTTCTCCTCGGCGCACCTGGCTCTCTCTCTTTCCCTGCCCCTCTTTCTATATCGCTCACCCTCTCTCTATCGTCTCTCTCTTTCCCTCTCTACAATCACTCCTCCTCCTCTCTCTCTCTCCATTCCGCTCGTCTCCGTCCCTCTTTCTACCTGTCTGTACATCTCTATTTCTCTCCCTGCCTCCTTCCTCCGCCTTCCGCTCGACGCGACGTGGAAAGTGCGGCGTCTTCGAGCGTGCACCCGAGAGAGCGGGTTGCACAACAGCGGACAGAAAAACACGACACCGTAACGCAATGACGAGCAGCGCGCCATGCCGGGCTGGGGTACAAGGCGTTGTCACAGGGTGCGGAACGATGCAAGGGAAAGCAAGAAGCCAATTCGTTCCAGGCCTGCAAATCGCAGAGCTAGCGGCAGGTCTTGCTACTGTTAATATGTGAATGTGAATACCGTGTACAGTCGCGTTCAAAAACAGCTCTACTGTGAGTCACTCAAAGCGTGAGTTCGCACAACAGACGAAAGAAAACTGGAGGAACGAGGCACCGTCCGGCACAAGTCCCCGTGATTTTATTCGGCCGATGCCCCCGTAGGCTCGGTCTTCCCTCTCACCCCCCCCCCC
>BOPP01000033.1:1738196-1827713 GCA_017312745.1 Gryllus bimaculatus | reverse complement strand
AAAAAACATTTGTCGGGAAGCAAATGAGCGGTGCGGCGGGATCGCGTTCGGTCCAGCGACCGCTCACAGGTAATCGTAGCGCGTCGCCCATCAAGGAAACATGGAAACACCTCGCAAGGAACTTCACAATTATTTCAAACCCTCGCGGAAGAACCAAAATGTGAAACTTTCCGGGCTCTCATTCTCAAAAATTACACCCGTGCCGACAACCGTCCAAACAGCCGGCTGGTCATGGTAATGAGAGGCAAGGCAGCAACGCAGCTGATGCGCGGGGTCTGCCGAAACGCCCGTCACAGATATTACATTTCATATCGCGACGCTCCGCGCCCCCACCCGCCGCCCGCCGATATTAAACAAGCGGCGGCGACCGGCGGCGCGGCGACGTGACGCACACAATCGAATTTTCTGGTGCCCCACCCTTCCCACGCCCTGCGTCCCGGGCAACCACACGCCCACAAGCACGGGGCGCCCGCGAACATCGCCAGCGCGGTTCGCAAATGGTTACGGTTACGGTTTACACGGTAATACAACCTCGGCAATGCCCGCAGAGCAGCCGGGCGGAACGCTACAGACACTACACAACACAAGATCTCGGAAAACGGCAGCTGCTCTCCTGCTTTGCTCCCCGCAAATTCCCATTTCGCGCCGCTCCGCGCCACTCGTAGCGATTGCTATCACCGCTGCCACCGCCGGCGCATCCTCCTCCTGCAATTCGCCGCTAATTTGACAATAATTATTTCGCTGCTCACGTGCTCGGAAATAATTTCCCAGCACCGCTTTTATAACAGCGAATACGAATTTTCCGGCTCATTTAGCCGTAACGCCTGGGAGGCGGGGGATGAACGAGGCGGGAAGGGGCTCGCGGGAGGCGTGGCTGGCGTCGCACCTCCAAAAACACGCCCCCCCCCTCCCCACCGCCGTCGGCTGGCGAAGAGCCAGGGAGGCGGCGGCTGAAAAGCCAGGCACTGGGGCGCCGGCGCGAAGCAACGTTAAAAGGGCTTTTGAATAACCGCGAAGCTCATAGGCGAATTTAAAGTCTGCGACACAGCATAGGAACGACGTATCCGGAAGTCAGGGGACAAAAAAGGACAGACAGCTCATGGCTTTGAGACCGAACGAAGAAACGGAGTAGGAATGCTCCAGGCAAAAAAGGGGGCGAACCTCAAAACAACCGTCGCAAAAACCACGTCGGTCGAAACAGATTTAGAAGACGCCTGAATGTTTAAACAGTCGGAGTCAGGACGTGTCTTGCAAACCCGAACGAAACATGCACAGCGGAACGGGGGACGTAAAACCGGGCAAACTTCAAGCTCATCCTAACGGAGCGAGGCGCAGAGCAGGGATCGGCACGGCCGAGGCAGAAGCGCCGTGGACGAAGTGGAAGAGGGAACGGGTGCGAGAGCAGGCCGGCGCGGCGAGGGTTCGCCAGCGAGATGTGCCCATCGCGCATGCATATTTCCGCCTCCGCCTCCGCCTTCGCGCCCGCGCCCGCGCCCACGCCCGCGGAGAGAAGTCAATCCCCGCGGCGGCGCTCGCACGCCCCGCAGATGTATGCATGGGCCGCGAAACCGAAGCGGGCGCGCGGAGGGATTCGGGCCCCGCACCGGAAGCGGCCCTCGCCGCTCCGGCCGCATTCCGTATGCAGTTCAATTTCCACGCCCACGCCCACACCCACGCGCCACCCCGCACGGCTCGCCTCAAGAACAGCTAGCGGCTAATACACCCGCGGCAGCGAAGAGGCGAACGAGGCGGCCAGAATTAATCGCACGTGCGAATCAATATGCATAAGCCACAATAATTGAAGACCATGCCACTCGATGGAAGATGCAACCAGGCTCCAAAGCACAATACACGAAACGACAATACACGAACGCGGAGAGGCCTCTGACAAGAGCGCACCGGAGAGGAGAGGAGAGACGGGAAAGAGAAAAGTGGACTGAAAGCGAGCGAACGTAAATAAGGCGCTCTTTGAACCTGCAAAAAGTACGTGTAGCACGCAAATACGCGGACACATTTGCGCGCCCTTGAGCGCTACACGTATTCATTAGCGGCCGCCCACTGAATACGCCGCGAATTGTGCGTGAAGGGGCGGCGAGGGGGGAGGGGGCGGTCGGGGTGACACTTGGAGCGCGGGTTGTGCCGTGCAAGGCCCTCGGGGGCAACGGGGCGGGGCTGGGGACAGCGAAGGAAGAGAGTGGCGGGGTCCAGCTGGGCCCAATGGAGAGCAAATCCCCCCGCGACAGACGCGACCGTAAACAAAATCCGACACGACTCAAAAGAAGCATCCACGCTCAGATGCACCTAATGCTTTAAAGCCGAACGCTCGCTGGGGATACGCCAGTCTGACCGTTTCTAGACAAACTGTAACATTCTCTGTAAACATTTAGGGAAGAGTGCACTGCCTATATTTGCGGATGATTCAAATCGTCCATCCTTCTCGTCAACAGCTTTGGTCCTTCTACGCTTCGACAGCGTAGAGCCTATCCAATTTCAATGCATCATTACATTTGCAAGTTTATTCCTTTAATTTTTCGAAAAACTCGTTGACTGAACCCAAACAAATACTTCCCAGCACTATTTGAGCTATTCAACAAAATTGATTCTGAATTATGACTTATTTTCCACTTGTCTCCTTAAACAAATATATGATCTTCATTTCTTTATTTCCACTTAACAGAAGACAACTCGCCTAGAATGTATCGTAATACTTAAGTAAAATAATAAATACATAGGATTTTAATTCTTGGTTCAGTCCGGACGTCCGTTATGATTAACCGTTTCTGCCCATACTTCCAGGATTAGTTTTCGGCATGATTTCGAATCACACGTATCTGCCAAACTCTTTGATGTTGCGGTAGTGACTGGTTTTCTCCTTCCATACTTCGGTATTTTCAGCGCCCGACACGCACTCTTGCAATGAGCAAGTCGCCTGTCCGTTCGCGCGTCAGTCGGACGTGCGAGGACCACGACGTTCGCAGTTCGAGCGGTGTTCGCGATCCCTTCTGATAAGGCGCGCCGAGGCTGGCAACTTGGTGTGTGTGTGTTCTCTGAGCGTAGCGGGACGGCTCGTAAAATCTCGTGCCGCGTTATCTATGATTCGGATGGACGCAGCGGTGCCGCGCCCAGCATTCCCAAAGCGCAGTTGCCCGGTCCTAACTGCCGTGCGGACGCCGACGCGGACGGGATTGGCGAAAAAACAGCTCGCCTATTGACTATCGAACCGCTCGTAGTGAGCACGTATCTTTTGTTTTATGAACGTAAAAATGAAAACATGCCTAGTGCTATACTGAAGTAGTTTTCTTTCACGTGTACGAGTGTGCTATTGAAACTAACTGAACGTGCAACAATATTGTATTTCAACTACATTTTGTCGAACAATAGCTTACGTGGTATTCTGTTTTTAGGCATTTCATTTAATGACTTGAATGTAAATTTCGTAAGTCTCTGTAGAATTCAATTTACTATTTTTAATAGAATAATACAAGGAAATTAAACGTTATCAATCCAACTTCGCACCACTTAGTAATTTTAGTACATAACCCTGATGTCCTTTTATTCAGCCGCGCGTCGAGAGATCCACGCCGCTGCGTCCGGGAGGCCCAGGCGTTGCCCAGGGCAGCGCCCGCACAGCGGCGCGGCGTGCGGCAGGTCGCGACGCGGTATCGCCAGCGCCAGCGCCTCCGAGCCGCGCGCCAATCGCCCCCGGCGGCGGGCGGCCGCCGCCAAAGCGCGCTCGTTACGCCCGGTCGTCATGGCGACGGCTGCTATGGCGGTGGTAAACACACACACACACACACACACGCGCGCGCGCGCGCAGCGGCACCGCTGTCTTGCGCGCGCCGCGACATAAAGCGGGCGGGGGCGGGGGCGCCGGGGATCGCGTCGTGCCGCACGCGTGACAAGCACGAGAGGCCGGCGTGGGCGACGGCGGCGACAGCTGAGGGTTATCGAACGCGTCAACGGCCCAAGGGGCTGCGCGGGAGAGGGGGGAGAGGAGCAGACAGCGGCGCCGAGAGCCAGGGGAGCGACCGACAAACGAAGGAGCAAACGAGACGATAGCAAGGCAAAATCAAAGTCACCAATCAGGGGAATAAAGCAAAACTAGGAAAAGCACGGAAAAATATAGACAATTAGTTCGACTATTGTAAATAGAAACCCACATTTAGAAATACAGTTCTCTATTTAAAAATATTCCTATTTTTTGGGGGAACGTTTTAAAGCTGCACCTTCCACAGAGCTATTGAAACCTTCAAGACCGGAATGAATTTTTCCGCAGCGTTCCTTTTCTCTACGCCACCGCGCTGAGAAGGCAGATGTTTGTACCGCATTCCGGAGTCAATTTCTCGTGCAGATCCACTTGACCGACCTGGCCACTGCCAGTTCCGCTGCATACTTTTAAGTTAAAATCGAAGTTCCGGAAGTCGATCATCCTCTCCTCGCGGGGCCCCGCACGCCGCCAGGGAGCAGGTGGGCCGAGCGGAGCGTGACGGGGCGGGGCGTGGCGGGGCATGGGGGAGGCAGCGAATAAAGCGCGCCCCAGTGCGAGGGGAGGGGTAGGGGATGAGAGTGCGAGGGTGCGGAAGGGGCTTCACTAAGTGATTCCACACAAATCCGCGCGGGATCCCTCCAATATGTCCCCAGGGCACGAAGTGTGATTGCTGGATTTATTTCTGAAAGAACTGCGCGCGCGCCCGTCTCGCCCTACCGGCCACCCCCTCTCCCATCCTTCCTTCTCCTCCTCCTCTTCACTCTCCTCCTCGCCGTCCGTGCACCGCCTGGATCTCCGCCCCCGTTTCGCAGACTTGCGCACGGATGTCCACGAACGACGAGGCAAAAAATACAGCGATAGTTTGATTGGATCCCGCGCTGTCCGTCGGAAGCTCGCGGGGGCGGAAAGAGCAAGGGACTCGCGACGTCACCGGAGAGAGCCGAGCCCCGCCCGGCCCCGCTCCGCGCCGCACCGCCCTAAGCACCGACCCCTGCAGCCATTGACTACCTACGCGCAGAGCGCACAAGTAAGAAAGAAATTCAGCTGGCCAGGATTTGTAAAAAGGAAGAACATTTTGCAGAAAGGATACGCATTACCCTTCCAAAAACTTCTCTTTCATCTCCGTGTAAAATCGGATCTTCCTCGCATCTGGGACGGACCAAAAAAAAATAATGTTTGCGCAAACAAAATATTTTATTTAACTCGACGACGGCAGAACAAGAGGACGGGGCTTCCGAATCCCATTTGTTCCTCCTCGGAGACCCGTGGTTGCGGCCGAGGATGTTGGCGGAATTACGTCAAAGTACGTTCCCAGGACGCGCCGCTCCTTCGCTGTCGCAAATTACGTTCTGCGCGCGACCGCGGGGGCGAAGGCGAGGCGAAGACCTCGCTCCTGTCTCCGGCGGGGGCGAACACCTCTTCGCCCTGTCCGCCGCACGAAAGAGAGCAATCCCGGTTAATGGAGGCGATTGTGCCGGCTCGACGTCGACGAAGCCAGGCAGCGCAAATGGAGATAAGAAGAAAGACAAGAAACAACAACGCAGGCGTTGAAGTGACTACCACCGCGATTGGTTTTTCGCAGTGCTCGCGGCTCTCAAACCTAGTGTTCGATCTTCCGTTTAATCTTGTTTTTGTTATCAAAATCAGCGGATGCTCCCTATGCATTGTTAACACTATATTAATCTACTTTTTGTTGTCTCATTCATTCTTTATATGTGGACTTTAAATGCATGTTTTGATATCGTGTTTTACAATAACAATTACCAGGTACTGTACATTGATATTCATGCAACATTTCAAATATCTAAAGTGTTTTATCACATATATATATATATATATATATATATATATATATATATATATATACATATATAATATGTGTGTGTGTGTGTGTGTGTAGAGAGAGAAAGAGAAAGAGAGAGAGAGAGATTGTGGTTTTTTCGTTGCATTCATTAGGGCTACTTATTCATTCGTACATGGATTGTGAAATACGAGTGAATACCTTGCAAGCAGGCCCCAGGCAGCCAGGCAGGCTTGCAAGCAGGCAGGCACAAAGGGTGCCCCTGGTGCGCAGCGCCTGGAGTGGCGAGCATTCGATTTGCTCTCCCCGCACTCGCAGACACCGCCGCCGCCACCGCACGACAAGTGTCGACCCGTGAAATCAGCGGGCGCTCTTCGCCTCTCCGCCCCCGCGTCCCACTCCGCGCTATTTCCCCGGCGCTTCGCGTCTCTCTCCCTCTTTCCCTTCCCCTCCGCGCCGCGCCGCTCCGCGCCATGGCGCTTTCAAAGGCGCGGGGACCGAGCCGCCTGTAAAAGAGGAAGGCGGAGCGGAGGCGGGGCACTTGGCATTAACGCGACCGGCACAGAGCGCGCGGATCGGTCGCAGGGTATACCATTAAACCGCCCCGCCCCACGCCCCGCCTCCACACTCCGCACCCGATCACTCGCTCGAGCCGCAGCGCCCGGCAGTGCACGCTCTCGCACCATTTGCAGCTCTGAGAAAAACAATTTTTTTCTCCCAACAACGCTAGCGTAGCTGGAATGAACAAGTTTCATAAAAACAGGAAAATATTAGATTGAACTAATTTCTCATTACGGAAGTTGCGTATGGAGTTTTGTAACAAACGTCCCTGTTTATACTGCAATCTGAATACCACTTTTTCGCTCTCTGCCTTTTCACTAACTTCTACAAGAATCTGTTGGCTGCTAGCAAGTTCTTTTCTTTTCTGGTTTTTTTTTTTCTTTTTCTTTTTCTTTTTCTTTTTCTTTTTCTTTTTCTTCTCTGTTCAACGAGGGAAATAGTTTCGCGCTGTAGAGATAGTACTCTAGATATATTTCAGCTCAGCAATATGAAATAACTACTTTTTTGTAACGGCATACGCCAGTGTTCGTTGGTGAAGATTTTCAACTGCCAACACACAAAAATCCGTCAAACTCGATTGCCTTATGTTTCTAGGGCCGTTTTGTCATTCAAACCTCGTGAAAACGATTTGATGTGTCCATTTTCTAATTCCACAGTCGTCCCCAGTGAAGACGAGGAGAAAGTGCGGTGTCCGCGCGGCAATTAGCTTCCCGCGGGCGCAGCGGGCGCTCCGCCATCGATTGATTCCGCCCATTGTGCCCTGGCGGAGCTTCCCCCCATCTCGTCGCCACGCCGCCACTCCCCTTTGTGCGCCCGTAATTAACGCCATTGCGCAAGCCATCCTTGGCTGGCGAGCGAGCCAGCGCGGGAGCGTGCGCCGGCTGGGCCGGACTGTGCTGTGCACGGATAAAAGGGCGGCAAGCGCCACCGCCGCTAATGGGGCGGGGTCCTCGCACGTGGAGAGCCGACCTCCTCCTCCTCCTCCTCCTCCTCCTCCTCCTCCTCCGGGGCCCATTCCACAATAGAGAGGCCCTTTGTGCCCGGAGCGTCCGGCCGGTCGGAGTCATACGCGATGGGGAAAGGCGCTCGACCGACCTCCGCCGGCCCCTCAAGACCCGCGAGGCCTCCACGCGAATACACGCGCCACGCAAGGCGGCCCGACGAAGCAGCGCCGAGAGAAGTTGGGAGACGAGCGAGACGCAGCGGAGTGCGACGACGCGGGAAGCGCGAAGAGTGATGAACGAAGGGGCGGGGCTGGGCGCGGCGTAGCGCAGCGCGGCGCGGTTTGGCGTCAGTGGCTGCGAAACACAATGGGCGCCGTCTGCGCGCGGTGATGGATGAAATATGCGGGAACAGCAGAGCGGGCGCGGGGGCGGGCTAGGGGTGGGCGCGGGCGCCAGTGCGGGCACAGGGCTGGCGGCGGCGGCGACGGCGTCCAACCACACTGGAAGCCACCATCCACTTGTCATTCGTTTCCTCAATGCGGGCGCGGGTAGACAAGATCTGTTGGCCGTCCCACGCGCTGGCTTCGAAGCAAACTCGTCATTAATCAATTTGTTTTAAATTACAACCAGGGCGCGATTTGTGACGCAACGCGACCATCCGATTATTCCGTTACCTCGGCAATAATTATTAATTACATTATAAATTTATCACTATTTGTATTAAATTAATTAATTTCAGGCGCATTCTTTTATAAATAAAGCATTGATTAGAACAAAGATAACTAGTTGACTTCTGCAGCAAAAGCTGTTTATCTGAGGCTCCACTCTAAATTTGTTTTCCTTTTTTCTCCGCTGGCGCCATAGCTCTGACCGGCCCTAGACCGAAGGCCCGCCCACTCGTAGCATAGCCATGCAGATAAATCCATTCATAAGAAATTTTTGAGCTGAGGCTGAGACACACTGAATTACACAGTGTAACTAGCGTCACAGTTAATGTTATACAATATTGAGGTTCTATATAATAAATGTGAGTTCATTTTGAGAAGCCTAATTAAAGTACTATTGCAATTGGCAACAGAGAATACAATAGATGTGTACTCGTCCAACAGCGTGAAAGTTGTATCACATTCAAAGACAATGATGAACAAAATGCAACAGTATCAAAGAACACACAGTTTATGTAGTACACATTTTGTCATTTTATGCAATTTTAATTGACTGCATTAAAGTAAAGAATTTTCTTCACTACGCATTATGCGATATAACATCACTATGCATTGAATTGCACAATAATGAATCGCGAAGCGTGAACGCTTTGCATAGAAGAGAAAATAGAAACATAACTGCGAGACAGTGAAGTGAATCACACGTTTATATGCCTAGTATTACGTTTTTGAACGTAACAAGCAACCAAATAAAACATTGGTGCGTTATTTTTTCTCTCAAGCTTCTGCGCGGGTGACTACTCTGCTTCAAAATTATCTGAAAACCAGCAATAGGTAATCACTCACTTTTGATCCATACCCAGAAGCCATGCCTTGTCGCCACGGAAGATCCTTCCGCGTGCACTGCGCGGCACACGGGAGCCCTAATGAATGGGCCACGCCTGTAGCTGCGGGGCGAAGGCACAAAGCGAGGCATCCATTCGTCATTCAATTAACGACACAATGCCACGCCGCGGCGGGCAAACAAGTGCACGGCGACATTAGCTCCCCGCCCCCGCCCGCAACCCCGCTCGCTTCTGCCCACAAACGCCGGAACACTCCGCTTCCTCTTCTCGCTACCCTCCTCTCTCTCTGTTGACATTTTACTTCTTCTCCTCTCCCTCGCACGCCCCACCTCTCCCATTCGCCTGCGACCTCCCCGTCGAATCCCTGTCGCCTTACGCACGCCTTCGCCTCGAACGCCGCGCTCCGCCTTCCTTGGGGCGCACACGGCCGCGCCGCCCGGACATTGCTCGATTATTATTCCAGCAATTTGCCTGCGAGCGATGGCGGGCGAGATAAGGCTCTAAACAAACCCCGCACTCCGACGGGAATAACACATCGCGGATAATCCCACCGGCGGCAGAAAGGGAAACAGCTACCCCGCGGCGCGTAATTCACGGATAAATACAACTAAACGCTCGGATTTGTTAGCTCGGCGACGTGTTAACAAGAGCAGCAATTATGCCTGTGCAGCGGACTCCCATGCGAGGATGTTCCCTCAGTTAACATGCGTACTTTGCTCCGTCTGCGCTACGTAAGCTCTTGTAATAGGAACTAACCCATGAAAAGTTCATATTACGAACAGGATGTGTAGTAAGTACAACATATGTTGGTTTTGATCTTGATAACTCTTTTGTTCTGGATACCTCTATATATAAGACGGAAAGAGCTGCTTAAGCAACAACCGGTGTTGTACAAAAATATGTTTGGACCAAATTACATGTAGAACTACAAAATTTGGAACAGAGCCTGGATTTATTGGTTGTTCCCCCCAAAATCCTCTCCATCGTTTCGCAAGTGGTCGTCCTGGGCGAACGGGTCGGCGTGTGCGCAGGCTTCTTCCCGCTGTCGTCGGCGTACTGCCTGGCGTGGATCTGCCTTGACGTGCTGTTCTGCACGGCGTCCATCATGCACCTGTGCACCATCTCCGTGGACCGCTACCTGTCGCTGCGCTACCCCATGCGCTTCGGCCGGAACAAGACGCGGCGCCGCGTCACGCTCAAGATCGTCTTCGTGTGGCTGCTGTCGCTCGCCATGAGTCTCCCGCTCTCGCTAATGTACTCGCAGGTCAGTCACCGGTCAGCATGCGCGCTCCCGGCCCCCTTCTCAATCACACTTCTTTAGAACATTCAATTGTCACTACCCTGTCACTTTACTAGACGAGCAATTACTCGGAAATGCGCCCTGCGCTGCAAGAAAAGCTTCCCTCCCACGATGTGGCCTTGTTAATGAGTAACAAATTTTATTCCAATAAAATGACATGCTAACGCCAATTGCATATCATATAATGGGCAATATATCAGACCTACGAAACTGTTCGAAGCATTGGTCGATTAGCTTTGATATTGCAGTAATTAGGCGATTCGGATGTTCGATTCCCAGTCGTAGTGGAGACTTTCAAGAATTTGGATTCTTACAGATGTATTTCACACATTTTTTAAATTGTAAAGGTTAAGTTTATTTTCATATTCACTTTGCATGCATCAACGCAATCCTTTACTACTGTATTGCAGGACCACGCGTCGGTGCTGGTGAAGGGCACGTGCCAGATCCCGGACCCGCTGTACAAGCTGGTGGGGTCCATCGTGTGCTTCTACATCCCGCTGGCCGTGATGCTGCTGACGTACGCGCTCACCGTGCGCCTGCTGGCGCTGCAGCAGACGCAGCTGGGCGGCGGCGCGCCGGGGCCCGGGCCGGCGCCCTCGCACGCCTCCACGGGCTCCTCGGCCTCCGCCGCCTGGGCCGGCTCGGGCTGGCTGCTGCACGCCGGCCCCGGTCAGTGCGCGCCCGCGGACGGGGAGGCCCGAACACTGGACACGCACTTCCCTCCCGCGGCGCAAGCCACATACACAGGACGCAAACTAGCGGAACGAAGAACGCTCAGCGATTTTTTGGATTTCACAACCCGACTTCCCTTTTTTTTAAAATTATCTTCAATTATTTCTTCCTTTTACCGCAATATCACACAACATAAATGTCGTTAATAATCGCGGGAAGGAAGAGTTACGACCGCCATATTTCTACATTTTTCCAGATAATTGGCGCGTCCGGGGATACGCAGGTCGGCTTTATATTCCGAACCGCACGTGGACCGCCCGTCCCGTTCAGATTCGTTAATGTAATCGAAACCGACTCGCACAAACCAACCAATTAGCGCGAACAATCGCGCAAAATTGGCCGCCGGGCAGCCAGCGCCGCGCCGACCGCGTGGCGAACCCCCCGGGGCAGCGTGCGATTCCCGAGCGCGACTCCCTCGCCCCGGCGCCGTCCGAGAGAACGCGCGACAAGAGCCGCACAATATTCTGCCCGTACTTTTCAGCGATCACCCTTTCGCCGTCAAGAGCCCGCCTGCTCTGCGCCACCACGCCGAGGCAGCCAAGTACTAGCCAGAAACAGAACGCAGCGTCGCGGCATTTTTCGCAGCACAATTCGCACTCCCTGATCCTCTAAAAAACGTATCTTACGGATCACAAGCAGGAACAAAATTAATAATGCTAATGAATTAAACTGCAACAAAATATTTGCTGAAGTGGTCAAAACATAGGTGTATCAACATACCTATTCTTAATACAAAGGTTCTAATTTGGCGTTTTGGACAGGTTTGCCAGTGAACTGGTACAGGATATGGGGATGCAATCCGCCCAGCCCCTGAGCTTTCGTTCCGGTGGAAGCGGTTGCGTGGGGCACAGAAGGGTGGGGGGTGGCGTGGCGGGGCGTGGGGCGTCCGTCTCGATTAGGTCGCGCGGGGCGCAAATGGATACAAAGTACCTGCGCCGTGCCGCGCCGCTCCCACAGCCGCCGTAAATCCACCCCTTCCCGCCCTCTCCGCGCCCTCATTGCGACATTCTTTAAAGGGAAGCGATCGGAACAAGAGCGAAGCATTGTTCGACTTCGTCATGCGCCTTCGTCGACTTCTTCTCTCGATTCGCAGAGCAAAATATACGCAACAAAAAGTTCACTACGCCAAAGGATCACGCACAAGCAAAAGAACTACAATGAAAAACAAATCGGACATAATACTCTAAGAAACGATATTTTTTGTAGGCAACGATTCAGCCGTCAGTGATTGATTTTGAAGTCTCAAATTCAGAGTAGCAAAACCATCACTACTAGGAAACGCCGGCGTGTATCCAGTCACAACGAGGGAGATCGCTTTGAATATTCCTTGAGAGAACCGCAAATAAAACGGGCGAAGGTCGAGCGTGCGGGCGTCGGAAGGCACGACGCGCGCGGGGCGGGGCGGGGCGGGGCGACAAACGCGCAACAGGTGACGCGCGACGCGGCGCCACGTCGACAGGCCGCTTCCGGCGATACGGTAGCAGCGCCTCCGACACATCCACCGCCCCACACCCCGCCATTCACCTGCTCCACCGCCCGCACCCGCTGCTCTGGCGTGGGCGACGCGCCTCGCCTTCGCTCGCGTGACGGCGCACGCCGCCGCGCCGCGGACACGACAAGGGGAGGGCGTGACGTGCTTTTTATGCGGTTAGGCTCCGTGTCGATAAATTCATTTATGTCTTTAACCGATATCAAACGCTCCTTTCGAAGAGAGATCCTTAGTGATGAAAGAAAAAAAAATAACCATCTCACTACACAATTCCGTTTCTTCAACCGACCCCACCGACCAGTTTATATTCGTCCTGAGGCCGACCAACACCACTCAACCCTCGCGGCCGGCTACCAATCAAATCTTTATGCGCACCTATATCGAATAGAGACCGACGAAAAATTACATTGCTTTACAAAGCCGTCACCGAAATGCACCCTCAAGCCGAAAGCGGCTTTCTCTTCTATCCCCTTCCCAAGGAGGAGATTGAAGAAAACTCGTTTCCCATTAATAACATGGACGCCGAAAAAAAAGGCCCAAGGGAGACGGAGGGTGAGAACGAAGCTAAGGCAGAGGGGGACGGGGCGGGGCGCGGGGTGGGGTGCGAGAAGGCAATGAGGGTCGAGGAACTGCTACCAGCGAGGGTTCCTTTGCGCGCAAATTCACCGACTAGTCTAGGTAGGCCTCCCTCAATAACGCGGTGCTAACGATCCTATCTTGATGACTCGGATGAGGATTTTTAGAAAGCGCGGCCGAATAGGGCATATCTGGAGATTTTTTTCTTTCTGAACAATAGGCAAACGGAGAACAATTCCGAAAAGGTTGTAGAACGAGATGACAGAAACAAAACTGAATGGATATACTACGTATGATAATATACAGCTACTCGAGAGAATATTTAGGTACTGCAAGAAACTCATAATACAATAAACACAGAAAATGATCAACACAGGCGTAGGTGTTTGAAAAAAGAAACGGAATACCCGACCTAACAAGAGTGAAAGAAGCAGATGAAATGAATGAAAAAAATACAGAAACAACGCAGTATATGAAAAAGAAACCTGTGCACTGGAGAAGAAAACAGATGAGAGAAAACGTGTCAATAACAAAGAATGGCGCGAAAGTGGAACGGAGGCGGCAGCGGGGCTCTTGCGGCGACAGGACGTAAATAGGGAACCGCAAGGCGACGGCGCAGGGGCGGGAAGAGCGAGCTCGGGGGGCGAGGCGAGGCGACTCTCACAGCCGGCAGCGCCGTAATTTTCCGGCGCCGGCGCCGCCGCCCCAGCAGCCGATTCCGCTTCCGCTCAAGGCGCCGCCCCCGCCCCCTCAGCCGTCTGCGGTCGTCGGAAGACGTCGGCACTCGCCTCCTCGCCGCGTCTCACGTTCCTCCCTTCTCGTTCTCTCCGCCGCCACCGCCGCCACTTCACCCAGCCACCCCTACCCGTCCCGCTCAGAACCCACCCACGCAACTCAACCTACACACACACGTCACTCCCTTCCCGTCCCACCACCACTACTACTTCTACTTCACGCGCCCACCCTTCCTTGTCTCCCACGACTTCGACATTCTTCGCAATCACCCCACTCCACCTCCGCCGCAATTCACTCACTCACACACACACACACACACACACACACACAGCGACTTCGACATTCTTCGCAATCTGCGCCCCGCCGCCGGAATGGGCGCACTGCGCGACGACGAGCGACGCTTAGCACGAAGCTCTGCGCGATGTCCCCGCAAACGCCTCCCCCCCCCCTCCGGCACTCCTCCGAGGGGCGAGCGATGGAACACGGGCCCGCGGCAAGCCCCCTACCCTCCACACGCAGCAGCCACAGATGTGAAACGCCCAGTTATGAAGTTTGCCGACAACGAATATCGTTGGTGACAGTCGTTCCTTGCCAAGCGTGATGTGCATCTTTAACTTGCCGATTATTACAATGATAAAATTCTCGCGACACGAAACTGGCTCAATATGCATGTTTTCATTTTTTCTTTAACATTCGTATGTTTGCAATAAGCAAAAAAAAAATCGTTTAAAACCAACTCCCACTGCAAAGGATTTTAACTCGTCTCCGATAATCTACAGAATTACTCCAACAATAAAACTTCGAAAAAGCGAAGAAAATACCTTCAGACACTCTCCAACTTCCAAGTCAAGGCAAGTTTTTCTAATGGGATAATTAACCAGCGGAATGAATAAATAGGCGGCTTCGAACTCATTAGGCGTCGGGAGCGATTTTGTTTATTAACGAAGGGCGAGCCTCACTAATTAATGGCTTCGCAAGGGCACGCAGATAATAATAAAAATAACTCCGACAGAAGAGATCCCGCCAAAGAAGTCTGCCACAAAAACTTCACTCTAAAAATGGCGATGCAGAAGACAATTTCTCGCATCAAAATAAAAACAGATCCTTCGTGTTGCACGGACGGTGGTGGGTTTAACACACAATAAACCTGACTAGTATCACTATAGATTCTTGATGCATAAATAAGCGACTTCTTTCGAAGAAGTATTAATTTTTCTATGGCCTTCACGACAGAACTCCCATTGCGTGTGCGAAATGCACGATGCGTCAACAGGGCAAGACGACCGCTCCAAAGCGCGCGAATAATTCGCCGGAGCAGCGATTCGCGCGCTTCGGATCAATAAGCAATTCACCGCCATGAGATTAGAATGGACGTGGACCCAATATTCTCGTAAGCACACGGATTATGCCCTAGCCTGGGAGAGAGATAATACACTGGGCCGGCAATATTGGTGTAGCACACGGCTGCACACACATTTCTCACTCCACACCACGCTTCCGAGTCAAGTTTGTTTCCCCGCCTTTAATTAAACTTTCCCGTCACTCCATTGTGTTACATTCAAAAAGGAAAATGTAAATGAGAAACGCAGCTGGTGAAACACCAGAATATCACAACACACACTACACAAAAATGTACGAAACTACAGATCAGTAGAACAAAAGGAAATGACAGTTGTTCGCAATATAAAATTAACAGTCATAACTACAGGGAGTTATGCAGGAAGCATCCAAGGCGCAAGCATCAACAAGACTGAAAACATCCTTCCAAATTCTAAACACATCCAAAAATTTTGAGAAGGTGTCCCGTCCAAAATCAGATATATGTGGGAATTGTATGTACATGCAATTCACATTAGTTGTTCATAATTCAACCAAACAATATTAAACATTGTCTTTCTTATTTGCAGAAAGTGACTAAAGCAGTAATAAAATTATTTTCTGCTAGCATTAGCAACATGTTGTGAAATGCAAATGTTTGGAGTCGGTTGTTCGCTTTGGTGACCGACGCTGCGTTGCAGGGCTCGAGCGGCGCGGCACGTGGGGCCGCTTCCTGACGTCAGCGCGCGGCGGGGCGGCGGCGCGCAAGTCGGCGGCCGCGGCGCGTGTGCGCGGCGGCGTCTGGCGCCGGAGAGCGCGGGGGCGGCGGCGGGGAGGGTCCGGCCACCCCGCGCCCGCGGGCTACGGGGCGACGGGTCGTCGGGCGGAGGCGGGGCCGGGCCGGGCACGCGCCGCCCGCGGGCAACACGGCGTCGTCTACCGAGACGGAGGACGTGACGGAGGACGGCGCCAGCTCGCTGGAGGCGCGCGACCTCTGGCTAACGGACGAACGACGCCCGCCGCCGTCAGCGCGCTCTCGCACTTCGGCGCGGAGATGCTCAAGCTGTCGCGCGGCCTCGAGACGGTGGCGGCGGCGGCGGCGCAGGCAGCGCCAGGAACACTCTCCAGGCGCCGGCGCCCGCGCGCGCGCCGCCACGCCGCCCACCAGACACCCCAGCAGGTACTCGACCCCCACCTCGCCCCGCCTGCGCCTCACCACGGGTAGGCAGCGCGCTTGATTGAATTGGGGCAGCTCACACTGCTCTGTACGGGAGGGAAAGTTGTGAAATAGTAGTGGTGCCTTGTAGCGAGTTCCGTAAATGCCATACGCATGCAAAATGAATTGCGCGTCCTGTGCAGCGCAACGGCAGCCGCAGCAGCCGACGCAGCAGCCGGCGCAGCAGCCGGGCCAGCAGCCGCAGCGCGTCGCCGCCGGGTCGCTGCTGGGCGCGGGCAGCAGCCGGCCGTCGAGCCGCGCGTCGCCCTCGCCGCCTCCGCAGCCCGCGTCGGCGCCACTGCCGCCGCTCGTGGAGCCGCCGGCGTCTCGGGGCGGGCCCCGCGGCGGGCGTCCACCTTCCACGTGCGGCGGCGCGGGCGCGCTGCTGGGGGCGGCGGGGCGCGCGGGCGGCGCGGCGGCGGCGCGGGGGCGTCCTTCCACGAGGCGCCGCTGGACTGGCGCCCGCCCGCCCCGCGCTCCGCCACAGGTACGTGCTCCTTCGCGTTCGCTCTTTAGTCATGTGTCGAGGGAAGGGCGTGCTGATGCAGCGCGTGGCGGTGCGCAGGGCGGGGCGTCGCCGGAGCCGTCGCCGTCGTCGTCGGGCTGCGGCCGCCGGACGACGCGCAGTCGGGCACCGCCTCCCCCTCGCACCACGTCGCCGCTCACGCCGCGCACGCGCGCCGCAGCGTCGTCTCCTTCCCGCTGCCGCCCCCTGCACGTGCCCCTACTCGGCCAGCAGCAGGGGCGCGCCCAAGGAGCGCGAGCGCCAGGGCCACGCCCGCCCCCGCTGCCGCCGCCGCGCTCCCCGCGCGCGCGACACGGCTCCGACGTCGCCGCCCCCGCGCCTTCCTCAGCCGAGGGCTCGCCGCGCGGCAACAGCGTGGTGAGTACGCGCGCTTCCAACCTTCTTGCTGCTAATGACCTACCATCCCAAACACGATCCATTACTAGTGTGAGAAAAGATCACAGGCTCCGCCTGGTTAAGTGTACGCTGTTCAGTTGTTTAGCAAGCAGCCTCACTTCCAGCTAGTAACGTTTTCAAACGATGTTACCTGCCGGAGCCGCGCGCGTGTTTTAATGAACCCTTTCGTTAACATTTCCTTGGTCTTTGTGCGCAGATGGTGACGTGGGAACGGCGCGGGTCGAGCGCACGCTCCACGCTGGTGGCGGGGAGTGGCGGCGGGCGCACGTCGCCCACGGCGCCCCGCGGCGCCACCCTGCGCCGCTCCGCCACGCTGCGCCACCAGCACCACCACCACCACCACCACAACGGCGCGCCGGGCGCCAAGGCCGCGGGGGGCGGGGCGTGCACGCCGCCGTCCTCGTCGCGCGGGGGCGCGGGCGCGGGCGCCGGGGAGAGCAGCGCGCAGTCGTCGCCCTGCCTGCTGGTGCGCTATGGGTCGCGCTCGCGCTCCAGTCGCAGCACCACGGGCACGGTGCGCTCGCACCACTCGCGCACGTCGTCGGTGGCGTCGCGCACGTCCTCGCGCCACGGCCGCATCATCCGCCTGGAGCAGAAGGCCACCAAGGTGCTGGGCGTCGTCTTCTTCACCTTCGTCGTGCTGTGGGCGCCCTTCTTCGTGCTCAACCTCGTGCCCACGGTGTGCGGCGAGGAGTGCGAGCGGCGCATCGACCACCGCGTCTTCGACTTCGTCACGTGGCTCGGCTACGCCTCCTCCATGGTCAACCCCATCTTCTACACCATCTTCAACAAGGTGTTCCGCCAGGCCTTCAAGAAGGTGCTCACGTGCCAATACCGCAAGAAGGTGTGGCGGCCGCCGGCGTAGCGCGCCCGCCCGAGGACGCGCCCCCGCTGTGCTGGTGACTCCGACGCGAGTCCATTGCCACTTACTCGCCTCACGAATACAACCCGGATGCTATAACTCGATCCAAAACTACTGTGTCCCTAGCTCCACTGGCGTCTCGAGCGCGTATTCTCAATTCGAAACAAGGCTGACAAACTCAAGATTACTCCATGTTCTAGCTTATCTTTGACGTGTGGCCCAAAAAGAGTGAGTGAACCCATTCTTTGAAAGAAGAGGCTGTGCGAGTGACGCTCGTTTCCGCATGCCAGTGATCCTGAGCCGTACGAGTGCCGCGTGCAGGCCGCAAGAGCCACAACGTAGGTGTCAACGCACAAAGGCGCGCGGGCGGTGCAGGGGGGCGTGGCCCGGGGACAGGCAGCGCCCGGGGCGCCGCCCCCCTGCCCATCGCCCCCGCCGCGAGCGACGCCCGAGCCTCTCTGTCCTCCCGGCCTCGGCGCGTCGCTCCACACTCGAACTAGACAACCATCCCTTAGTGTACTTGTACATAAGCAGGGTGTATCGGTGTTGTAACGAAATACTCTATGCGTAGACCCGTAGCGCCGCCCGCAGAGGAGGCCGGGCGCGGGCCCTGCACAGGGCGCGCCCCGGCGGGTCTTCTTCCCAGAATCCAAGTCTATTTTTCCAATGGATACTACTACTATTGTACTACTACCACAACTGAACTATTACTACTACCACTACCATCGCCACTACTACTTCTACTACTAATCGGGAAGAATTTCCGCTGTAAACAAATACTTCTGTGATGCTTTCTAAAAAACACACACGTACCTACTCCGACGCGAAGTGTCACTAGCTCTCGCTTTTGGCCTATATATAGAATGTAAATTATTGGTTTAGTATCTCGTGATTGAAGCGTGACGCGCCGTTGGTTGAAACAGTGTTCCGCAACAAGACAGTCTTCTGATTTCATTGACAACTCTTCGCCGGTGACTTAGAAGCGAAGGTTGCTGAATCAATCGCTCTTCCGACTAATCCACAGCAGCTACCTGCAAGGGAGACTGAAGGACGTTGCGACACACTATTGCTGGCGCGGCGCGCTGCCGGGGCGGAGGCGCAGGCGGGGCGGGGCGGGGGCGGGAGCGGGGCTGAGTGAGCGGAGGACCAGTCGGCCCAAGCGCCCCAGGGGGTCCAGCCTGCCCCCCTGGGGCTCCGAGGGCGGTCCCAACGCCCGCGCCCCCCGGTCCTCAAGAAACTTCCATCCACCAGCCTCCTCCCCGCCTCGCTGCCGGTGGCCCCGCCGGGGCGTTCGCACCCTCAAGGGCCCAACAGCACTTTAGCAAATTGTTGTTCCACAAATCCATGTAATAAGCTGGAGAATAAATGTACTTGAACTCGATCTGGATCTTGCCTCGAACGCGCCCTCGGAGCTCCGCCACCGGCGGTCTTCCCCCGCCCTCCTCTCCCCCCTCCCGCGATTCGGCAAGAAATTTAGGGTGTGAAAGTAACCATGTCCAATTGTCAATATTACCAAATAAAAGGTACGTAGATGTAGTTCATATTATTCTCCCCGCCCTCTTCAATCAGCCCCTGCTGCAGCGTCGCCCCACGTCGCGCCGATGCAAGGCGCCGCCACCGCACGGTAAGTCAGCCTTGGACCCAGGCCCCTCCCCCTCACGCACCGCCGAAGGCGATGGCCCTACGTTCCGCAATTGCTCTACTCACTCACTTCACCACGTCCCACCGGAATACTTTGCCTTCGCGGAGCTCGTCGTTCATTGCTAGGCGGACGGGCGAAAACGCAGAGTCGTGGAAATGAATTCTCCAACCGCAACGCTACAAAAACACGAGGATGTAGGTGGATGGCGGGGTGGGGGGGGGACGATGCATACGCNGGGGGAGGCGCATCGACTGCACGTCGCATTAATGAGAGCGCGGCTGCCCAGGAGATTCCGACTCCGCCGCGTCTCATTACAAACCCCGCACGCGGCGAGGTTCATTACAGGTGACACGGATACACAATTTTCGCAAATTCGAATAGCCTGGATCCCGGTGTCTCTCGCACGCTGCTTATTTATAGGAGCGGGCGGACGAGGGCAGGGGAGAGGGGCGACCCAGGCGCCACCCGACGCCGCCGGGGCCGGGGCTAGGTCGCACACTAATTAGACGGGAGCAAGGTGGCCGGGATTGGACCGGCTACCCTCCACATCACGCGCACGCGCTCCCGTCACCCGTCTTTCCCCACCGCAGGCAGCCCACTCGACCACTGCCACCACGAGCGTCAAGAAGCCCGTTTAAACTCGGTTTTTCTGTGTGAAATACTTTTACTTAAAGTTTAAACAGGCGTACGCTTCTTTCAATGGCGTAATTCGTATCTAGGCTATTTTGCTTCTATTTGAAATATCCTCATTTAGGGTTAAATTTACGATCTATTCCATTTCTATTATTAGGAATACTTCGAGAAGTCACTCGTCACACCCCTTTCCAAAACGGAGGATATGTTTTTCAACTTTCTAAAAACTTCTCTATATTTACAATTTATTCTTACGTCACACTGGCCGCACACAGAGTCGCTTTGTGGAGTGGAGAGGAGAGGAAAGAGGAGGTTGCGTGCCGGAAGCCGGCAATCGGGCCATCTTCTCGAGCGTCCGGGCGCGGCCCAGTCACCATGCAGGCGGCGAGGAGGGGGGTCGCGCTGGCCGCCTCCTGCGCCTGGCTCCTCTGCGGTCTCCTGCCCGTAAGCACCAGCCGCTGCGCTTCACCTGCTTAGGAGGTGGGAAGGGAATATCGCGAGTAGCCATTGCCACGTGGTATCGTCGTTCATCGTCATGTGCTCGGAAGCGATCAAAGCAGCCGGTCTAAGCACTCCCATCCGACTCACCCATGTGAGACATCACGCTACTGCCTCGTCGGGACCTCCCTTAGACGGTCTACCTTAATGAGGTGCCCATTCCACACTTCTTTATACACCCACACACAGTATCATCAAACATCGACGAGGTCAGGAACTTATTTCAGTTGTCTTCGAGACCACAGACGACTGAAGAGAGTTCCAAGTCCATAACACAATCTGTCAATACACGAAAACTGTCATTGGCACTGCAAATAAAACTTAAGTTTCTCTCTCTCAAACATAGCATTTGTTTTCGCAACGACGACAATCACAAACTTATCACTGTGTATTTGACATTTCAACCTTACAATAATAAATACAAAATAGAAATTGAACAACTCACAGCGAGACAAATATTGTTGAAATTAGTTTATTTCGGAACAGATATATTTTGAGGTTAAGTTACTTCGGATAGCTCGTCTTTCAAACATTGGCCATTTTATTTCCAGACAGTCCCAGCCAAGGAAATCACATTGCATTCGCTTGGCCCCTGCAAAGCGGAATGCCTGGAATCAGCCCGGAAGAGAATACGAATAGACCCGGCCAACGATACTTCGGCCTGGCTTGTTGAAGACATGGAAATGAAACTGGTAGAGGCCGAAGATTACGCGCTTTCAGGATTTGTCACCATACATGCGGAATTGGAAAAACCAGTTGAAGTAATCACAACGTCTGCAATTAAGAGATTATTATAAAATAATTGTCGCACTGACACTCATACAGAGATGTGCCTTCATTATCACGAGGACATCAGGACATAAAAAGATGCAGTATATTTGCATACAGAATAATTTAATTCAATGCACATTTCACACATTGTAATCTACACATATAAGAATTCATTTATACCTAATTGGGACTTTATACAAATCTACATGTACTGATCGCCACTAAAGGGGGCACAAATATGCAGATTAATCCAATTTATGAGTTTCCAATATTTCTCAAAAAAAGTAATTGAAAAAATTCAGTTTCCGTTGGTATTGTCTAAGAATATGAGAAGATATTCAGAAATGCATATTTCAAACGCACTTGGCCATGAAGTGATGTTCACGGAAAAAGTAGTACCACTTCAAACAAAACTTAACATTACTTATTTTAGAAAATAAGATTTTCCATAGAGACAGGATGAAACCACTACACTATGATTATCTTACAGACATATGTGACAACGACACATTGTACTTCAGCATCCGACGTCAGCACGTGCCAACAGAACTTGGAAATGACGTTCCCCGATATATGCGCCATGCTACGAAGGAAGAAATGCCCTGAATTGAAGTTACTAGAACACCTCGAAAACTTTCAACGGTCTTGTCCCCTGAAAGCGGTAAGTTTTGAATACAACGAATACGCAATGAATATCACTAGTTGTATTCAATAAAAACACTTTAATAGGTGAGAGATCACAAACGTGTACAGTTCTTAATACTTCACTCGCACAAGTTGTGGGATAGCTCCTAATGACGTGTCGGACCTCCTTTTTCCCGGAAAAGTGTAGCAACTCGACGTGACAAGGACTCAACAAGTCTTTGGAAGTCCCCTGCAGAAATATTGAGCCTTGCTGTCTGTAGATTCGTCCGTAATTGCGCAAGTGTTTTCGGTGTGGGATTTTGAGCACGAACTGACGTATCGATTATGCCTCATAAATACGATTTGGATGGCCAAATAATTTTCTCGAATTGTCCAGAATGTTCTTCATACCATTTGCGAACGATTGTGGCCCGGTGACGGCGCTTTGCCATCCACGCCAACATTCCAAGTTGTTGTTTAGGAACATGAAGTCCATGAGAGGCTGCAAATGGTATCCACGTGGATGAACATATAACTATTTGTTGCTTGTCTGTTAGCCCCGACAACTCTTCAAATGAATCACTTGAATACAAATGCACTCTCCTTTTGTACCTTGTGTACGCGATATTACTGCCATCTGGATATTTGTGTATTGCTATCCCATGACCTGTCACCTCAATGTAACATCACAGCGTAGCGTAGCATAGCATAGCATAGCATAGCATAGCATAGAATAGCATAGCATTGCATTGCATGAGTCAAACTCAAAAGAGCAATTGAAACAGAATTACATAAGAATTTCTAGATTTAGGGTATTGTCGCGATCAACTTTTGATGAAGTCTTCAGCTGGAATATCATTAACATACAATACGCCCTTAATGTATTTAATGCGTAACCCTTAATATAATTAATGTCGATCATGTTTTTTAGGGTAAATACTTCCTGAATCAATTTCCTGTGAAGTCAAAGGATGTAAACAAACTTTGCAGCTCGGATGGAGTGTACGATGTGTGTGTTGCTGTAAGATCTGGAACAACAAGCGGTTGCTTGCAGATGAATTTTTCATTAAATGGTAAATGAATCTAAGATTTTTCGAACAGAAAAAAAAAAGAACCAAATAATGTTACCTCTCTTCATGTTCGAAATTGAATAAAATTCGTTCTACAAAAGGTTTCTGTAATATTAGTATGCGTATACCCATATCTCTCCTTGTTTCACAGCACTGAGTGGGAAACGAGTAGGCTTGAGTATATACACTCAAAATTACAAAGCGTATGTGAGCAGCTGCACAGAATGAGCCGCCGAATGGGCAATGGAAATTTTACGGATCGGCCAAACAAAACCATGAGGCTTTGAAACTACACTTCTATCTTTTCAATTATTTTGTCGTGTGTTTTTAACCTTCATTTTTGATATACTGTTTTTAATAATTACACTTTCTTAAATAATGTAACTTTTCTACCATTAGTATAAAAAATAGTGAAATATTAAGTTCGTTTTTCTTGAAATATATTTAATGTCAACATTCAATCACTGCCATCTTTTGAAGTATTTCACCAAATCTACGAACTTTTTGGAAGAGCTCATGACAATGCCTTATGGCAATTTTAGAAACACAAAAATCTTAACCCTAAATACTCCGACTTAAAATCCCTTTCCATACAATAGTCACAAATCGATGCCATTCTGAAAGTCGTCCACATACATACATACTGCTGATTTCGCGGCTTTGAGTAGCAAGACTAACTTCACTTCGGCGAGCCCACGAGGATACACAAAAAAGCATTCATACCAAGCGACGAGACACTTTTTGCCATATCTTTTCTAGCGCAAAATAACTCAAAATTAAAGGCAGTACGCACTGTGTTTACCACTGGTTGGCGGGCAAAACGTACGGACTTCGCGAGAGAGAATTTCTGAAGGCGTGACTCTTGCGGTAATTCAAGAGGCACTTGCGGACGTCGACCAGGCAATTAATTTCCCAGCTGAGCTCTGACCGTTGGGCGCGGAGGTTTTCTCCAGCGGCAGGGGTAGGGGGGGAGTGAACGGCAATTAGGAGAGGCGAATGCTGCGGCTAACGAAGCAGGAGGAGAAAGAGAGGGAGAGGGAAGGGCTCGTAACGAACTCGGGGACGGCCAAGCGGCTCAAAGGCGCCCGCAGCCTTATTAGCACGCGCCGCACACTCACACATACACACACACACGCGCGCGCAAGCACTCGTTACTACGGACTACAAGGGAAGGCACCGCGCGCTTCAGAACTTCAAAAAACTTGAATTTCAATTCGAAATATTTTTTTTTATGGGAAAAGAAAAATCACAAATGTCCGCACAAAAATGACCGAAAATAAACAGGCCCGCGACTGAACATATTAAGCGGCTTGGTGCACTGAACCCGCCGGAAAGAGTGATTTGGCCAACGCACTTGGCGGCCGCGCATCGACCCGCCCCCGCCCGGGGAAGACAGCTGATCAATGCGGGCGGGCGCCGCCCCCGCACCTCGCGAACGCACACGCACGCACATACACACACACCGCGCTAAGGAAAGAGGCTAGCGTGTCTCAGGACTTCGTTAACACTCTCTCGTCACCTTTCAGCCAAAAAAGGATTGCCACTTTAAATGGTTCGAAAGATTGCAGATTGGAAGCGATAGACGCTGAACCAGATGACTTAAAACACGTTATACGTTTTAATCCAAGTGTAAAAGAGTGTGTCTCAGCGAGGACTCCCCATCTTTACAACTTTGAAACTAGCCAGCGAATTTTCACGATCGAAGATTTATTTTGAGCGGCGGAGTGAGGAAAGCCTGTACGAAGGTAATTAAAATCAATACCTCTGGCATTAAGAAGGTAAAGAATGCAAGAATCCAACGCTAATTAAACTTCAACAATTAGGTAATGTTTTTATGGGTAGTAACAGCAGCCATTAAAGCTAACGATCTGTAATGAAACGCAGAAAAGCTTCCTTGTGAGTACACTAAACTTTAGTGTATAGCTGCAGAATAACGCCGCTAAGAGTATTAGTATTTAGGTTTCCTGTTTCTTCATTGAATAACAATTTTCTCTTCAGGAAGTTGAATTTCGTATCACACACCACACTCTATTGAAATAATAATAATAATAATAATAATAATAATAATAATAATAACAATAATAATAACTATAATAATAACAATAATAACAGCGAACACGCAACCGCAAGCAATAGAAAAATATTGATTTGTACAGGACATTACCCAACATTACACATTTCTCATTCGCAAGTTCGCGGCAAGTTTTTATTACCAAATCACAAATACCGAGTTATGTAACTTCAGATGTCGTGCAAGTTCATTTCATAAAACAAATCATAAAAAGTTATCACCATCGCCGTCTACAACACGAGACACCGCCGACTGAGCAAAACAATCCAACAGGAAGCGCAGAACCAACAATCGCAGCAGGGCCATCGTGTTTGGAACCGCCTGCCTCCCTGCGCCAAGGCTACGCCCAAGAACGGGAACCATAGATGCACAGGTTCGCCTCGAAACGTCAAAATGTGCCTTTAGGCCATAAGGTAAAATACTTATACAGTAGGCACTTTATTACATTCGGAGAATGTGCGGCGTGAATGTAAAGAAAAACGCATTTCTTGGGAGACTTGCGAGTCGCCCAAGCGAAGTCATCCACTCATGGTGATTGCTTTGCGAGGGGCGCCCGACTCGCAAGTCCTAACCTCAGCGACCGCCATGGATGAGATGTAATGCCCAGCGAAAACTCTCTTGGCGAGCGAGAGGCGAGAGAGGTCGTGAGGGGAGCGAACCCCACGGAGCGCCCCTGCGCCTTTCCCCTTCAAGCCGCCGCCGCCGCAGCAGCAGCCCCAACACGAGCGGTTCTCCCCCCCCCCTCCCGCCGTCAGGCACACGAGGGTCAAGCACGCTCGACAGGAATAGGGGGGTACAGCACATGGTATTAACAATATAGATATGATTGTACGTAGATAAAATTGGAATTATCTACAAATTTAATCGCATTAAAACTATCATCGGGTGATTTTTCACGTTACAACATCCTTGAAAAAAAAAACAGTTTTCTTTATCAGAACACGAGTACATAGTGAACCACTAATGATCAACCACAATAATTACGGAACAACAGAGCATGAAAAAAAAACGCATACAGAATACAAACAGTAACTAGCGAAAAGAGCCCGATCAGTTTATTTTCTTGGTCGACTAATTTATTATTTTATTCATATATGTGTAGTTCATTTTTAATTTTATAATTCAATTTAACTCCCTGCTTACCCCAGAAATATAAAATCAAACGTGTCGCTTTGTAAGAGCATTATTTGTATGCCTGCAGTATAGAAATATGTACAAATTGCGGCACACCAATAGGTACACTATTGACGCCTTCACGTCCTCTTAAAACCGCCAAAATACACAACTACTTAATTTGTATTAGTGAATTACTGGTTGCGCTAACATGCAAACATTATTCGTTGCAGGCTCCACAACACACATCGAAATCATAAGACTAAACAAAATGAAACAGATTAACGACCGTACAGAACATACCGCTACAATCGTATTATTGCACTACACTGATTCAGTTAAACAAACTTTATGAAGTACCATTGGGTTCGGTTTAAAGTAAAACGTTTCCAAACGTCAGAACGTGGGGGTATAACTAGCAGTGAGCGCATTAAGTGCTGCTTCTGCGCGCGCCTCCCATCAACACCCACGCGCTTATGAATGGCAAACACAGCGCAGCAGTGCGCGCAATCTGGCGATCACGCAGCCAACTGCCCCATCAATCCCCGGCTCACCAGCGCCCTCTATTTCGCTCTGTTTGCACGCGAACTCCCCGTCTTCGCCACGCAACGACAGGGCTCCGTTGAAATAGCGTAAGGCTAAAATGAGTGCTCTTCCAATCACACTCCTACGTGCGAGAAGGATGATAAAACAAAACAAATGAAAGCAGACACATTTGTTCTAATATTCTCAAGTACAATGTCCCAGAATGAACCCTAATTATTTATAGGGTGATTCCTCGCAGTAGATAACGCAGGCAGAACGCGCAAAATTTCTCAATTATAGGCAGCATTAAAATCAACAAACTGGACATAAAATAAAATGATTTTCATATAAAGAAAGAATAGTAAAAGAAATCAACTTTTCTGAATCAGACATTACATCTCGTATTACGCGTCGTCGCAGTTGCAATTAATCCTCATGCACTGTGCTTGTAACGAGAATTTTGTTCTGCTGACGACATGAAGTTATGATGGAAATACGACATCTTATTCACCCACATTTTTGTAGTCAAAAAGCGTCTATCACACACCAAATCTGATGATAGAAATCTCCGAAAGCCGGCTATCATTCAAATAAAAATAAACCTTTGGAGAAGACTACACCGGCTGGCTTCACGTGCAGGGAGAAGTCCTTTCCGAAAGAACAGCCGCAGTGGACTCGGGCGGCGCACCGCGGGTTGCACCGCGTCCGCACACGACTGTACCTCCGCCAAATGCGATAATGGAAGGCAATACCTGCAGGTGCATTATTGATGGGGCGCATGCGAACGGGTGGTCTCGCAGTGCACCCTGCTACGAAAGAAGCAACGCCCAAGCGCCCAAACAAAATTAAACACAGGGCTCCGAACGGTAAAAAAGTAACAGATGCCTGACTAATATTTTAATTCATATGGGCTACTTTTAGAATAATCACAAACGACTTTTCATACTTAGCATCATATGTACTTAACCAACGAACCTAATGAAACAAAGTGCACGTAAAGGCGTAAGGTAAGAAATGAAGTATTGAAATGCAGGTCATAAAGAGGCTTAGGATTTTCTGGTAACGAAAAACATTTGGACTGCCATAACATTTTTTTGGAACATGCAGATTGGCAGTCCCTATCAGGTACGCCAATTAAAAAAGTGCATTAGCGCGCAGTGAATGTACCATAGATTCACTTTAAGAGAATACTACAGTGGAGCTGGCAACAAAATTCACATGCAAAGAATCCAGCCGCAGTGGCGAACCCGTCCACAACGGGCGAGAGCGAAAACCAACCCCAAACCACATGCCGCCACACCAGCCCCGCCATTTACGGGCGTTTCGATTAATTCGTATCGCACATGGCGAAGGGAAATTGCAAAAGAATGGTCGTTGGTAAATTGCATCCCGCAGGCGCACGTGCAGACACACGTACCACACAACCTACTTTTCCTTGCGAACGGGTGGGAAGGCGGCCGGACAGCAGAGAGCGGAGGCAAATGGGCCGAAATTACGGCTCCACCACTGGCCATAAGAAAATCCAAGGCCATCTGCCGGTTGCAACGGAATAGAAGCGAGCCACTTCCACATTCCAAATATTAATCGCTTAGGGGCTTCGAATTACTGGGAAAATAGGATCCCGTTTCGCCACTCCAGTGTTTACGTTTCAGCGGTCAAGGTATCTACTACAATCACATACGATAGAAGAGGTAATGATTAAACACTTTAATTAAGATCTAATTCGGCATACTGATAATACAAATAGCTCCACATCGCTCTAGAAGACTGCTCTTCAACACAAGTTTCAATTCGAAATCGGGAAAGGAAGATGGGTAAACAAACAAACAAAACGCGTCCCACGTAACGAGCGCCAGCGCCGTCTCGAGAAGGGCCCGTTCCCCACGCGAGAGCTGAAGCGGTCACTGGAGGGCGCGCGGAGCCAAGAGGCGGAAGGATGCGGTGCGGACGCGGGGGCGGGGGCGGAAGCGAGAGCCTGAGACGTGCCCGCGCCCGACAGAAATAGCGGTGGGCGGGTCGGGCGCGCGTCCCCAGCAAATGACCTATTGATTGGGCGGCGGTGGCGAGCCCCACGAGCGAGCCCCTCCCCCTACGGGCCCTTAGGGCAACAGGCTCCCAACAGCTGCGCCGCCCCTACACCCCACACGCGCAAAGGATGCGCTGTCTTCACCAACAGGAATCCCTTGTCCTCTGAGTGAATGTACGGCCGACATTTTCAATCACGACTACTCTCAATTTGTCTGACTCTCTCACGGCTGGAACCCTTAAGCTCCTGAGGGACCATCTGGGTCCTAAGTTCCGTGGGAAGATCTACTCACTGCAAAGCCCTCATATCTCCCGGAACCACGTGGAAAAGTGGTCCTTGGACCACTTTGGATTTAGTGAAAATATTATTAACCGTGGAATCCCCATGGACATATCTCCAAGTCTCTTATTCTATGGCACAAGACAAAAAAACAGCGAAACGTCAAAAGCGGGAACTGGTGAAACTATGAAGTGATCACTAGTGATTCACTAGAAGTGATTTTAATACTATAAATTCTTTATACTGTAACAGTATCATCCGAATACACAAAATTATTTCACAATGGCTCTGCTAAGTATGTTTTTAAAACCCCTCCACCTGAAACAACGTTGACCGATCCGTATTTCATCGCTCGTTTACGCTCGATCCGAAACCTTTCGCTGACGGCTCCCAGGCACTACATCGGTGAGAGCTTAGCACATTCGTGCATTAAATAGGGCTATGCATAAAGTATACATTCTATCATAAAATATGGAGAACATGACGTGTGTTTTCACTTTAGACACATTATTTACTCACTTGACTAGTTTCATCCAAGTCTGTAATAAAATTTTGGAAGTAAAGGCGAGAAGTAAATTTAGGGGCTAACATCTTCAAAATATTGGGCATTCATTTCTAAATTTATGCTTGGAACTTAAAATCCGTTGATTTGTTTAAATGAATGTGATCGCAATTAATAGTAATACTTTTCTGTACACAATAAATTTTATAATCCCTGAACTATCAGTCGAATTGTCTTAAAATATTGGAAAATTAATAACTAGTTTTCATTTGGATGATTCATGAATTTTACAGAAAAGAAACGAAAAGCTCCTTTCAAAAGTAGCTCTGAATTGGAGCTAATCAATAGCACATTAATTGGCATTCAATTACATCCCATACAATCGGATCCACGCATGTTAAAAAACATGGCATCAGGAGGTCACAGCAATATCCATTTTTTATTGTTTCATCAACAATCATAATTTTCACTTGTTCTACACATGAAATAAATAGCACTGCCGTCGAACAAACTGCCGAAATTTCAGAAACGTACACGTCGACGGACACAATACATCTCATTTGACAGAAATGACAAATCTTCAGCCCAGGACGGAAAACGAACCGCCGATGCCCCATCGTTTCGCAACCAACGACCACCCAGCAATCGTTTAGTGCGTCGATTTTGTTTCGATGCATCTGCGAACGCAATCGTTATCGCCGGCACGACGAGGTAAATGACGTTATCGCGATCGTCTCCGGCGCGCCCTCACCTTCGGGCAGGTGGAAGGCTGGCTGGTCCCGCGCGCGTCCGCCCGCAGCGCCAGCGGCGCCGAATCGCGATCCTCCACCGCATCGCAGCGCACCGATCGATTCCACTCGATTCGCGACGCGGCCGAGATTACACCTTGATTAATGCGAACGCCACTGACGACGCCCCGCGGAACGCACCGACAAAAACACACGCATACATACAAGCACGCACAGAACGGGCCCCGGTCCAGCTCTCGCCCGACACGTGCCCCCCGTCGCGGACCGTGCACGTTGCAACCACACGAGTAGGAAATTAAAAATCATACATACATATAATTCATATCCAATTCGGAAGTTGCCGTCTTGTTTTGTAATCACAGAACTCGTTCGTATTCAAAATAAATTGGATCAAATAAGCTCATAATCAAAAGCAGCCCAACCGAGTTAATTCTGTCGAGGCGGCACTTACGCAGTGTTGCGTTTTAAAACATTTTGAACTGTTTCGAAAATTTATTAAATGAAAGCTCGTTGGAACATGTGCGCGCCTCGCCGCACCGAAGCACTGACGGGAGGGGTAGGGAAGGAGCGTTTATTTCGGGGGAGGTACAGCAACACAATCCCGTTTTCGGCAGACGGGAGCCATCACTGACGGAGAGGTATTCCATTCGTTTAGCCACGATTGTGTTTGTCCTCACAGTGTGCAATTTAACTGTCGATCCTCAGACTGTGTTCACTCACTCCTCTGCATTCTTCTGAAATGCGTAGTATTTCATGCTACTAAGCAGATAAAATCATTGAAAATAAAAACTTTTTTCTGTCAAAATATTTCTAATTTGCAAAATACAAACAAAGTTTCAACAAAAAAATCAACAGAAAAAATATATGTTCTCAGTCTAATATTCATTATGCTTTCAGCAGTATGTTATTTATTTTTATAAAAGTGATGAAACTTTAAACAAAGATAATACAAAGATTCTTTTCCAAAAATTCACAAACGAATAAAAATTAAAATTAAAATTGCATAGTGCGCGTTGCCCCTGATTCAACAAACTGACTACATTAGAGATAAGATTTTTCGAATTTGTTTTGCAATGTTAGCATTTTCTAACTAGAAATTTCACACTTGCAATGTAAAAAATGTATTTGTTGCAAACTAATGCATAAAAACCGTTTTAATAAAGATAACTGCGACGAGAGCGTGAATGAAAGATCGCACTCTTTTCGTCTTACCTTTCTATCGTCACGATGAGATTTCAAACATTACGGCGTATTGTGTACAGAGTAAACAAAAAATTTTGAAGAGGGTCGTGGCGAAAGCTCAACCCAATTTTCGGCATCGCCAAACTAGGATAGAAAGTAGAAAGTTCATTCATATACAAAATACGTTTTTCCAGGAATTCGCCCAGAGAAATTTGGAAATTTAGTAATGAAATTATAACTACAATAAATACAACCACGTATTTCACCCCCAGATAATTTAAATACTGCATGTTTTCTTGCAGCTAGGCTCTCCTCAAGTACATTGCCCCTGCATTGTCAGCAGATCTTCAGATAACTGCAGGTGGAATGAAGAAAACTAATCTAATTATTCCTTAGTAACATAGTTCGAAAAATCCAAGGCAATTCTTCCAAATAATATATCACTTTATTTCTAGATACTTGTGTATTGGCTCCCCTTCCGTTTTTTGCTGCTAAATTTTTACACAAAAAAGACAGGGGCTCATATTCGAGAAAATACAACCCCTCGCTGGGGGTCCCGAACGGCCGTATTCAAGTTTCCCCAAACGGAGCCAATTTTTGGCCCAGCAGCGTCGAGTCCAGGTATCCCAGGTGTCGTGCTGTTATCGATGGATCCAAGAGTCCTCCCGGGAGTCAGCCAGCACTTCTCGTAATGAGCGCCGAAGCGCGCACACCCGGCGACGAACGGCGCCGTATTGTACCCGAAATTCGCACAAAAGCGAAGTAGGGCCGGTCTTTCACTCCGCGCGATTGCATTGCGCCAATGAACCAAACTCAGCGGCTAGAACTATCCTCACAAATCCCAATCCCACGCATGAAACCATCGGAACGTAGGCGTGGGCACGGCACGAGTCAGGAAATTACGACACGAAATATGAGCTTGAGAACCAGCATTGAGTTTCGAGTTCGAGCTTTTAGCGCAGTATCAATGATACACTCAGCACTGTTCCGAAATCCTCCCCTAGAAGCCCATTTCGACACGTCCGCATCAATCGATTACATACCAAAAATAGCGGAGCTTAATGCGGAGCGCGCCTCCATGACCTATCTCGCGCGTGCTGTAGGCGGCGCGGCGCGGCGCGGCGGGCGCGGCGCGGGGGGCGGGGCGGGCGCGGGGCGGGGCGGGGCGGGGCGGGGCGTGGCGGGGCGTGGCGGGGCGGGGCGGGCGGGGGAACGGGACGGGACGGGACGGGACGGGACGGAGGGACGGGACGGGACGGGAGGGACGGGACGGGACGGGACGGGACGGGACGGGACGGGACGGACGGGACGGGACGGGACGGAGGCGGAGCGGGTGGCGAGGGGAGGCGAGGCGAGGGCAGGGCGGGCGCGGGGCGAGGCGGGTGCCGGGCGGTTTTCCCGTTCATCTTGAAGGGGGGGGCGTGCATGCGCGAGCGCGGGCGTCCTCGGCGCGCCGACTATTTCTGGCGCTTCGCGACTGAATTATTCGTGGGCCGCGCAGGCCGGGACGCAGGCACTGTCGCGGGCTCCGCCGCCGCCCGCTCCCGCCCCGACGCGCAGGTGTCACGTAAGGCGAACGAGGTAAAGGTCCGTCGGCCGCCATCGATCCGCGGCGCGGCGCGCGGGAACCGGAGCGGAGCCTCGCGTTCACGAGGGCGCCACGCGCCGCAGCCCACAAACAGTCGGAACTTACGTCGGTCGCCACCTCCGCCGTCATGCTCGTTGTGCTCGTTCCAGGAAGGTCGTTCTGAAGATATGAAAAACAGCCGAGATGCTCGCCAGCCCACTTCCATCTTTCATCCACCCACTCGCTCACCCTCAACTTCTTGGTCGTCTCAACCAACCGCAATCTCAATCCATCACTCGTTCAAACAAGTACTCCCTCCCTCACCCCTATTCGCCCGCTCGTCTCAACCAAACGCCCGCTGTACCAACCACGCACTCGCTCAACCTCAACTCGTTCGTCTCAACCAACCGCCTGCACAGCCAACAGCCTGCTCTCACAACCCCAGCTACCCGCTCCTTCAAACCAACTGTCCGTTCAACGTCCAACGTCAACAAACCACCCACCCACTCGCTCAACCCCACTTGTCGTCCCGTCTCAACCCCAACTGCACGCTCGACTCAAGCAACCATCAGCTCGCTCAACCGGCCGGCAGGTCGTGCGCGGCACGCGCTTGCGTCTCCGGTCGGGGGCGCCCCCGGCGAGGCGAGGCGCGTCCGGCGGGGCGGAGGCAGGGGGCGTGGCCGGGCACGCGAGTTAATTTTAGACCGAGGACCGCGGGGTTCACGTGTCCCAGTGGCGGCGCAAGCGCCCGCGCCCGCGCCCGAGCCCGCGCCCGCACCGCGGGACAATAGCAGCGCCAAGCGACCGCACAGCCACTGCTACAGGGCAGCTCCTTAAGAAACACGCAATGCAAAGGCGACAGCCGTGCGGTAACGGAGAAGCATACGTGACAAGGTAGCACAACGCAAACGCAACGGGAGCGACGGGATGAGCGGGAAAGGAAGGGAAGCAAGGGGAAATGAAGGAGAGGGGTCGTTGGGGAGTGGGGGGGGAGGGCGAAGCCGGCGCTCGCGGCTGTTAATTACGACGCTGTTCGCCAACTTCGCGAGCAGCCCGCAGCGCGCGGAGCACGAGGGGCGGCGCGGGATGCGGGCGTTGCAAGGCGCGGGAGGGCGGCCGCCGCCACCACCCGCGCCCACGAACACACTTCCGCCTTCCGCCGACCTCCTGCTTCCACCGAACGCCGCGCTCGATACGCAATCACCCCTAGACAGTCACTTGCGCCCTTCGCACTCTTGAACGCGAGGGCGCGTGCCACGGGGTCACGCCCGATTTCCACTCGTGCAATACTGCACACCCAGGCAACTCGCCAGAACACACAACACCGAAAACAACTCCCAGGGAAGGGAACCGATGAAGAGACAATGTTACAGCCCGAAAATTTCTCCTGCGCCTAGGGAATAGCATTTCGTAATATAATGGTTAATATAACGGTGATATAATGACTCGTTTGAGAGGCAGTCATCACAGATCTCGATTTAAAAATTTAACAGTTGGATTAAAAAATTAAAAATTGTGCACTTACGATACAACCAGATTCATGATGAAGTGTCGGTCTTACCTGAAACAAAAGAAATAAATAAGACAAAGCAACCAACGACACATTATCAATTATGTCATTTAAGCAAAAAATATTACACATAAACTACTGTGGGCTGATCAGGTAGTCTTCTTAAAGAAGTACAGAGTGTATTTCCCCTCACGAGACGAAATAATTTTAAATTCAATTTAAATTATTTCAACTTATTAGACATACGTGCATAGACTTTTTCAAATAAAATCTAGTGGTGCTGCAGAATGGCACAATCTTTCTCGTGAGTCTCTCGCCTATACTTTTTAATATTTCTCTCGCCTATACATTTTAGTATTGCGAAGCTTTTCGGTATTGTCTTCCTCCTCCCATATGTCGGCGCCTTAAAATTCATTCTTTTTCACTTTTTCTTCTTTCAGTTTTTCGGTCCCTATTAGTGGAATACAAATTAGTCTTTAAGAATATGACAGAACATTAAAACAATTCTGTATGCAAATTTCCATAGCGTAAAGTGGAATTGTTCTTAAGAAAATGTTGTTTGAGCGTTTCTGAAAATGTGTAACTTTGATATAATTAAAAATTCTCGACGTTTTCGAGAAACTTTAGGAGAAAGCATTTGAAGCAAATGAATTCAGAGACGAAATAATGTTTAAAAAAACCTATAATGTAAATATTAACGACGCAAGAAAATTGCAAACAATTACAAGTGGAATTTTGAAAAATCAAAAATTCATGTAACCATCATGTTACTCATGACATTTACCAGTAGCAATTTAAAGAAGAAAACATGTAGACATTGAAAACCGTTTCAAATTTAAATTCCATACAAAATTCTCCAAAAAGTATCCAGAGTTTTTAATTGTACTTGACATTATTTTAAGATCACTTTTTTAAGCATAGGTTTTATTAAAACCGAAGTATCTACCATTGAATACTATAGTACTGGGAACACGCGGAACATTTTTATATATTTGCAATTTTAAAAAATTCAGATAATTTAACGAAAATTAGAATTGAGCAATTATTTGAACTTCTTTTCTGTTCTATCAGAAAAATCCAAACATCAAATTAATCAATAAAAATCAAAATATAAGTTTCAAATGCATGTGGTCCAGACTTCAAGAAAATCGATGGGAGAATATTATTTTTGGTGAAAATTCTCCCAACGATTGCTAGTGTTGTTCACCGTTGCCCTACATTCACCCTACGATTGCTACTGCGACTGAACAACGGCTTGTGTTGTCCAGTGACAGCAGCAGACAGAAGGACCGACGATTTGCCATCAACCCAATTTTCGGTATCAAGGATCTACAAGACGTGCTTCCCGACTACACAATGTGTTAGTAGAAGAAGTGGAAGTCGAAAAATCATTTTCCAATTACTAGCTATTCGAGCATGATTTATCCATTTTTCGGCATCACCGTAATGCGAGAAAGTGAAAATATAACATGTCTTTCAAAACTTGCGACGGAACAGACACTTAAAGCGCAATCACGCTAAGTAATGCAAATACCGCGTGAAGACGAGGTGCAAGTGCCCCACGTATAACGCGGGTTCAATCACAAACGCCTCTTACTGTACATAAAGTAAAACATTTTCTGACAATTTCGGTCAGGTCCAGCAGGAGGAAGTCGCTCCGAAACTCGGGCAGTGGCATCGCGATAGAACATATCGCGCAAGCCACCTGCCCCCTCGGGGCTGGACGTGCGCCGCGGCGCTGTGAAGACAGAGGCTCGCGAGCGATCACCGGCCCCGCCCGGCGGAGGCGAGGCACGTCGTGCGGGGCGAGGCGGGGCGGGGCGGGGGCGGGCCAGGTGCCACGCTTCGCAGGCGCGCGCGCCCGTCCGCCCACGCGCTCGACCCACGCCGCGCGCGCCCGCCCCCGCCCGTTTGCCTCGCTTCCATAAATCAAGCGGGCCGAAGCGCGGCTGAAGCGAACGAGGCCTGCCCGCCTGCCTGCCTGACGCGCCGTGCTTGACGCCGCCGACCAGCGCGGTCGCCGCCTCACAGAGGGACACTAGGCGCCAAGAGCGCTGGAGCACTCACGAGCACTCGACGAAATCTGGTATCTTGCGGCCGCATTCAATCAAATATTTCTAGCAAATTACAAAAATGAAATACCCTTCCTTCCCAATTCTCAGCACTACGTAAATTCGAAACAAACATGCACACAATTGTACTGAATGTATTAAAAGAAAATAGGACTTCAAGCAGTACATATATTGAACGACTCTTCACTTCTAAATAACAGTAATGTATTTAATATAAATACGATAAATTCGAGGCAATATCTTTCTCTCGCACAATGAAACTTCCTTCAGTACTATCGAAAGCTGCTTCTCGTATTGTTACTTCCTAGTGCTTTGGTCTTACTATGAAATAAGGATTGGATTAGTGAGGCGAGGTGCGAAGAGGCCGAGAGGAAAAGAGCCCAGAAGGAGAATGGATAGGTAGGTAGGTGGGTAAGCGGCAGAGGACGCAAAGACGTCACAAAGCCACGTCGCCGCGTGGGCCGAGGCGGGCGAGCGCCTGGGGAGGGGCGCGCGGGGGGCGTCGCCGCCGTCGATATGCCGCCGCCGCCGCGAGGCCGATCGATCCATCAGCCGAACTATTCCCGGCCTGGCGGCCAGGTGCTGCGCGGGGCGCGACGCGACGCGACGCGACGCGCAGACGGCGCCGGAAGCCGCGGGAGCTACCTCCGCAGAGAGGTCTGCCGCTGCGCCGCCGCAACACTATTATCATCATTTACCAAACGATTTTTGCAGAAATCGCTCTCTTATCCGTGACCAAGAAGCATGGTCCGAACATGCACACGTACTAAAATTCAATTTCTCTAATTGAATATTAATTAAACCCTTCCCGCGTAATTTACATTTTTTTTATTCTCATTACCATTCATTTTGATCGCCCGGCAATGATTTTTTTTCTTTCCCTATTAAACTCGTTTACAACGACGTTATACAAACTACCTTCTAAAAAATGCATCATCTCGTTTTCCACGTTTGAAACAAAGAAATGTTAGAGTTACAAGAATGCCATGACAAGAAATTGTCACACAAATTCTTACTTTTTTCTAAAACCATAAAAAAAATATAAAATATCCCGCTGAAAATTAAACGAAAAAACAACGCATTGTGAATCATCAGACGAAGACGATTCCACATTTGTCGCATTTCTTAACTTAAAAAAAAAAAAGTTGTTTACAATGGAAGTGGCATCGTCATTTACAGAACCAAGAGGAACGTCAAGGAAGACCGGCGTATCAGAGTACGAAAGCAAAGCAAAAAGTGGGTGAAAGGTGAGCGCGAGGGCACGGGAGACAACGTGGCTCGGGGAAGGATCTCTCTTGCCGAGCTTAGTGTCTTCGCCGCCCCCCTCCGCCAGCGCCGGCAATAACGCCCACCTCCGCCGTCACCTCGCCCCCTCTCGCCTCATCCGCCACGGCGCCGGGATTTGAGTAGCGGCGGGGCGGACAGGGGCTTAAGTCGCGGCGAGACCCCACCCGCTACGCGCGAGGGAAAAAAAAAAAAAAAAAAAAAAAAAAAAAAAAAAAAAAAAAAACGAGACGGCGACAGCCGGAGTCCGCAGGCTTACGCGCCGCGCCCCCCGAGCACCTCGCACAAGTTTGTTTTTCTTGACGTTTCGCGCACTTTGCGGCTCTCTCGAGGGCGGCCGCCCAACGGGCCGCGGGGGGGGGGCGAGGATCCGGGCGACGCGACGCGGCGGCCCCGGATTAGCCGCGCGCAGGCCGGGAAGGCGGCGAAGCCGTCGCGAGAGACGCGGCTGCGCGGCCACCGCCAAAGAGCCTCAGCGATACAGACACAAAAGAAGACGATACACCCGTGAGTATGAAGCTCTTGGTTACAAGTGATGCAATGCAATGTTCCTCGGGTACAGGAGGAGCCCACGGCGAGAAGCGAAGAGGGAACCGCGGTGCGACGCGGATGTCGCGCCCGCCGCAGACTCGGAGCAACAGGTCCTCCGCCGCCGCGCACGCCATCCTTTCCCGAGGATCTCCCGTGCCACACGCGACTGCACACGACGAACGCTCACTACCCATGGCGCCCCTTGGGCAAGGAACTACCGACATCACTTGGCCACGAGAGCGTCGTCAACAGCAAAACGCAACTAACGTAGTGTTCACACGTATTCAAAGGCATGTACAAAGTTAAATGGAAAGTACGAAAATTACTTATTATACTAAGTAATATTTTATTTGATTCGAACAAATAATCACTTTGATCTAATGTCCCTTGAAACAATGCCCTGTGGGCAGCCACTCTATGACGCACTTTCTCGTCACAAGACCTTCATCCTGCAGCATGTGCACACTGATAAAATAAACAAATGCATTTTCCGTTGCGTAAGAGCAACACGGCACCTAATCTGTCCAAAACAAGTGACGATCGACTCAGTCTCTCTCGAACGCTAGAGCCCATAGGCTTGCGAGGTTCGCTGGAGCGGCGGTTAAAGTACTTGATCGATATTGCTAGCTTACTCCTTCAGTGCCGCAACAGTTAAGGGGACTGGTACATATAAGCCAAGTTGGTACACTTCGGGAGATGTGAACGACGACTAGAAGACACTGCGGAGTGCAAAACACGTAAAAAGAGGTTATTTACCTCTGACCGTGTTTTTGTCCTATACATTAGTCCATGGACTTCCAGTGCCGTTAAACGATGTATGCGAGCAATGCATCAAGAGTCCGTTGTACCGGAAACGAGCTGTTCCGGCCAGCAGGCTCGCCCAGCCACTTGGACAGATGGCCGCATTGCGGCTGAAACGGGCTCGGCCGCTTCGAATATAATAAACCTCCGCGAGACGGGCGGGCGAGCGAGCAGACATCAATCACCCGCCCCCGAAGCGCGCCCGCAGCCCGCGCACGTCAATCGCCCGGCGGGCGGACGGCGATCGCCCACGACCCGCCTCTCACGCCCACCTCACCACTCGCGTCTCGTTTCCCTCGGACACAAAAGACCACCGGACACACGTGTCGTCTGTCTAGAGTTCGTGTCCCTCCTGACGTTAACATGATCCATCCGCTGCGACTACTTTCCACCAGGGCTGCAAGACAGTGCACATCGAATGTCAGCCTTGAAGCTCATCTCCTGAGAAGGGCTGATCTCCGTTCTCCCCATCATCCACCTTGATGGCCCCTCCATCCGTCTCCGCACCGTGTCCCTCGTTCCAGGAAGCCTCCAGCTCTCCCCGCCCTCGCGCGCATTGGCTTCGGCTCCCCCTCCATCAATCGCCCCGCCCCCCGCCCGCAGCGGAGAGGGCGCCCGCTGCGCGCCGTTGGCAGCAAATGACCGCGGTCATCGCTCTTCTCCGCCCTCCCTTTCTCTCCGCGCGGCACCGCGAGGCGCCTCCACCCCACCGACCGCGCGAAGCCACTCCGCCAGCCGCGCGCCTTTATTTTGGCGGCTCACGACGCCGTCAAAAGGACGAAGTCTTTTGACGGGCGGCCCAGGAGAGGTCAGGCGACGAAACGACATGAAAAGCCGACAGCAGGAAGAAGGGGAACCAACAAGAGACACGAGGCAAGGAGAGGCGAAAGGAGAAGAAGAACAACATAAATGAGGGATGGGAAAAGAATGGATACATTATTAGAGAACGAGGAAAGAATGAATAGGATACGAGAGAGAAGGGGGCAGCGACAAGAAAAAAGAGAAGAATGAAGGCGAAAGGTGGGGCAAGGACGAAGAGAAAATGACTCTGTGTGGATATATGCGGGAAGATAGGGCAGGGGAGGAGGAAGGTAGTAACTCGGCAACCTCCCTCTGCCCTGTATGAAGACTTTACCTCAACGCAGGTCGCTGGCCAAAATTCAAAAAAATATTTTCACCATATACATGGCACATTTGCTATCTGATACAATATGCAGTTAAAGTTTTGTGGTTTTACTAAAATTTACTTTAGCACTCAACTGAGAAAAGCACAACTAGATAAAAAGCAACTGCCAAATAAATGTGTTACCCGCCAGCCACACATGAACAGAATATTAGATTGTAGAATGTGAGAGGATATCTATCGACGCTCAGTCGTAATCGAATACAATTCACAGTTATCGCCGATTCTTTGTTTGAATGCACCAATGCGGGATTTGGCAAGATTGGCCCGTTCGTCGGTGACGGTGGTCGAAGGCGCGAGGGCGGAGGACCGCTCCCTGGGGCCGCTCCGCCAAGGAGGCAGGGCGGGGCGGATCGCCCGGCCAGGACGCCCCCAGGGGGACGCAGGACACGGGCCGCCCGCCACGCGAGGCTAATTCGCCCCTCGCCCCGGTGCCCCACGAGCCCGATTAGCGCGCCAGGTGGCCGGGAAAGAAGCGGCCAACGGACGAAGACGAGAACGGGAACGGGAACGCGAGCGAAAGGCGCTCTCGCCCCTCCCAGCCGCTTCTACTAGCGGCGCATTGCCGCTAGCGGGGCCGGGCCAGCTGCGCGAGCGGGAAGGCCGAAGAGGCAGAGCGCGAAAAGGCGGTGAGGGGGGAGGGCACTAGATAGAGGGGGCGCTGCAGCCACAGGCGATTCGTCATGGGGCGCCCCCGGGGACCCCCGCTGGCCGCTGGCCGCCCTGAGCCCCGGAATACGTTCCGCGTGGCGCACTAGCCTGGCCCCGCCCGCCGCGCGCCCCGTGCCCACGAAAAGTAACTGCCCCAGGCGCCCCTCTGCGTACAATGGAAGCCGCGCAGCGATTCGTTGGAACGAAGTTACGAGGCACATGGTGACACAACCTACGGTTTAGGGGCGGCCACCTCATTCTGTTTGACCAATCATTCCAGGAATGAGAGATAAAAGCTCCTTTTTATTGGCTTGTATCTGCATAAGCATTAACTTGTCTAAGAAGAACAATTATAATTTATAGAGATACAATTCACATAATGAGTACCTTTAAGTATTCTCGGTATGCGAACATTAGTCCCCAATTAACACCATCCCGACGCTGAAAGGCACAAAGGGGAAGAAGAAGAAGAAGAAGAAGAAGAAGAAGAAGAAGAAGAAGAAGAAGAAGAAGAAAATGAACACTTGCGTAACCTGTTCATTTTCTCTCAATAAGGGAAAGAAAAGTGCAAAGCGCCGTCCCACATGACACGGAGGGAGGAGGAGGGGGGCTAATGGTAGACGGCTCATCCCGTAGTGGCGACGGGGAGCGCAGAGAAAGGCGCCAGCCGCAATCTCTCTCACGACTCCGACCCCGCCCCCTCGTCGACACGCCCCTGCGTGTTCCGGCCAGCCCTGCACCCTCGCTTTTGGCTGCTCCTCACCTCTCCATTCGCACGCCTGTCCACTTTCCTCTCCTCGACTCGTGGACTCCGCCCCGTTTCTTCCCCGCGCCCCTTCCGCCTCGTCCCCGCCGACACTCGCCCTTTCTCTTAGCCGCTCTCGCCCGCCGCGCCGCCGGCGTCGCATGAATATTTGACCGCGCAGTGCTTAATCGGGGCCGCATTTTAATCAGCGACGACTGCGTGGGGCCGGCGTAGGGCGCGGCGCGAGGGGGCGACGCGGGGCGGGGGGAAGATGGGAGGGCAGCCCCAGGCGTGGCGGCAGCGGTCGCGCCACCGGAATTGGGAAAAACTCGTAACGTGAACTCTCGACCGCTCGCGAGTCAATATTGAAGGTGCAGACGGGCGCTGAGAGTCTAGCGGACGGGGTCTAGGGACGGAATGGTGGGGTGGGCGGAGGCGGGGCGGGGGCGGGGCGGGGCGGGCGGAGCGCGGAGCGGGCGGAGCGGGGCGGAGCGGGGGCGGAGCGGGCGGAGCGGGCGGAGCGGGGCGGAGGCGGCACGAGGGAGGGCACGACAGTCGCTCCGTCGTAATGCGTGGGCAGTGGGAGGCGGAGATGAGGACCACAGAAAAAAAAGCGAACGTAAAATACCATGGGACCTAAGGCACACGAGAAAAATTACTTCACTATGCCGCAAACCCAATGAAGTCATGTGAAAATTTAATTTTCAGACCACGAAGGGTGGAATAACTCGTGCTATACGGAAATAAGATAATGTTCTTTCGATAAAGACTTCGAATGAAGTTTTCGTTACTATTCAGATCCATTCGGCGAATATAAGCTTTCAAAATACGCGGTATTTTTCCAAGGAAGTACCCACAAGTAAGCGGAAAACAAATATCAATGTTCTCGCTCGCTTCGATCTGGAAAAGAAACGAAATTTACACACGGCAGTGGTACGCAACCCGCACGACACACGTGTATTGGGGGTTGCATAATCTACACTTTTCTCAGTAGTGCCCAAATACGCGTTCTGATCACTCACATGTTTGGGATACATTTTTTAAACAATGCTCTCATTAGACCAATTTTAAATATGGAGTAAATCTGAAAGATCCAGTTCCAAAACTTTTCCGTACTGTTTTTCATCTTGTGGCAAAATGAGATACACTCGAAATGAAGAACATGAATGGAACCGCGTTCTATTTGTGGAACGCAGCCTCTTCTCTGCAAATCGGAATGAGAATCTTCGCCACGCGGGGCCAGCGAGGCAAACCACGGTGTGCGAACGTCACTCCCGCATTCTCCGCCGCCGCAGTTGGCTGCACACGCGGAGCGCCGCACCAGGACAAGTGGACGCGCCGGAGACAAAAAATGCGCACATTGGGGGTAGGAGGTTCCACGAGGCCCCCACATTACCCTCGGAATATGTTCAGCATTTTACAACTGCGCTGCTCTTACCAAACGAGGCTCCTTTCTGCGGAGCTCTCAAAACACCCTAATAAAAAAATAAAAAAAAAACGCCGCATCCCAAGGAATCGACATCATAAATATGAAACAGGGCGTGTAAGGTGGGAGCGTTCCAGTGGGCGTGGCCCCCCGGCTGTTGACGCGCCAGCCAGAGCACGGGCCGAGCTGCCAGCATTCACAGAGGCCGTTTAGTGTCCGATCCGCCCCACACCCAATCGATCCTCTCCGTCCCGCCCCGAGCAAGCGCTCAGCAAGGCGCTCAGGCGCGCCGCTGACCCACAGCGCACTTAGGGGAGCCCCGGGGGCGGCCCAGAGCCAACACTCCGGCTCTCCTGCCCACTGCCAGGCCGAAGGCAACTCATCCGACAGCATTATCAAGAAAGTACCACGCAAAAGACAAACCCATGTGGGATAGCTACCATTACATTACTAGGACGTGTTCTCATTTAATAAACGAATGTCTAACTGTCGAGGTCTTCAATAAAGCCCAGTAGACTTTCAAGAATATACTTCTTAGCAGAAATCGCACGCAAAAATTCCACAAGACTGCATTGCAATACACCCACAATTAGCTAGGAAATAATAGTGTAAAAGACTACAGGCAAACGCCCATTTTCACTCATTTACCTAGAAATCTCCCGTTCCTCCTGTCAGGGCAACTTACGCAAGTGGTGGCATAACCCTATTTACGTGCATTAGGCATGTCCATGAAACTAAAAACGTACAAGTGTCATAGTGAGTCATAAGTAAGACATAAAGCTAATTGATGACAATGAGGCTAAGCTATATAGCACCTTATACGCTTCTCTAGTTCGCCAATATATATCTATGGGGAAAGTACAACTCTCTAAAGCACTGTTCACTAATCACAACATTAAATCAAACAAAGAACAGGACGCCCAAATTCTCTTTTGTAGAGAAGCTCATTCGTTGCCGCTGTTCCTCACCCAGAAGACCACCGTGCATCGCCTGTTCTCGTCATATTCGCTACATGAGACCAACGCGGAGGGCCTCCCGCCAGCGACACCCACGACAAACCACGCCGCACTCCCCACCTCGCGCCGTCACCTACACTGCCGCCCCCTCCAGACTCCCCCGTTTACACAGCGCCTCGCGGAAGCGGGGCGCTCGCTATATCGCGGCCGCCATAAATAACGCCCGAGTTGCGCGGACCCCACCCCTCCCCCTCTCCGCCTCGCGTAATTACGACTCCCGCGGATGCCGCCGCTAATTAAAAGCTGCACCCGCCGAGGTAAGGCCCTGCATATCTGCGCCCGCTCCTGCTTATCTGCGCCCACGGGACTCGCGCCCGCCGGCCAAGAGAGCAGGCCAGCCGCGTAGAATTAACGTCGACAGCTTGAAACGGCCGATAAGCCTCGACACAATACGTGACGGCAGCACTTGATAACAGACTTGGCGAAAGCGTTGACTTACTAACACTTCCGTGACCACGAATCTTTTCCTGTTCACAAACGTGCTCAAAACGTACCAGGAAACAGCGTACGCACGGTAAATAAAGTAACAGAAATTAATAGTACCTATGGTGTTAGCTTATTCACAATCAGGGTATGATTAGATCATGCCTGTACCATAAGCTAACGTTCTATCTACACACTGAACTGCCTCTAACATCCACCCAACAAGCCACTCCAGGGCGGCGGATCCCCGCTTCCGGGGAACGGAAAGCCCGGAGCAAAGCGCCCCAGCTTCTTGTCAGTATCGCAGATGCAGCGCCCGGGGCAGGTCTGATCTGACTGCACTCGAAGAGCGCGTGCGAGGTCGGCAGGCAGGATTGGCAGGCGAGCGGCTGCGGCGGTCAGCGAGCCCAGGTGGGCGTTGTATCAAATGAAGGGAAATACCGCACGTTACACAAATGGGCGACAGCGGAAAAGAGGGAGGGAGGGACATCTGAGCTAAGACACTGCGTGATGTTGCAAATAGCCGAAGGACGACAAGGGAGCTAACTAATTGCGAGCCTCCGCAACCCAGAGAAGCACAAGCTCCATCGCACGGGGCCGTCCCCCCTTTCGCTGCATGCGGCCCCGATGCACTGCTCCCCTCGCCCTGACCTCTCACCCCCGCCCCGCGCCAGTCACGCTCCGAGGATTAACGGGCGCTGCGGTGGCAAGTGAATTTATTTCACGCCGCGCCGGGGCAGGCTGGGGTGGGAGTCGGGTTACCGCGGCCGTCCGGTCCGAGCGCTCGCCGCCCACGTTCCCCGCCCCGCCCCCGCGGGCGCGCGCAACCTCGCTGCTCCGAAAGAGCCCACGTGCCGAAAACGCACGCTCCGCTCTCCAAATGTGATCAACTGCCGCTCGTGACGGACGTTTGAAAAAGAACCTGCAGCACCGGGCCACGATTAAAATGTCACTGGGCGAGAATTTCCCTGTTACAAGTTTGTAATAACTTCCACGCCACGTGTTTCGACATGTTCACATTAAGGAAAATACGCACAAGGCGTATGCGAGGAAATGATGAAAACTGTATATACATCACGTTTTCGAACATTGAAGGGGAGCTTCAGAAAGATTCAGAACTTTATAAGTGGACCCAAAGGAATGCAAAACAGTATTTATAGAAACGACTCTCCATTCCCCTCTGCTGTATTCGTACCATTTCGTTCTATTACGAACAATTGCACACCCATGCAACATGTATTCTCTCGCGTAAGGATGAGAGCGAACAACACACCTCGATTGACGATTGTAACGTATGAATAAAACAGCGGCCATTTTCCTCTTCCGTCGCTCATGCAGCACGTTTCAGAAAAATATTACTTCCCGCTACCCGGGGATGTTTTTGCAGCCTCGGGCATGTTCAGAAAATGGTATTTTCCCGCCTCTCGCCTCCACCGCCACTCGCTCCCGCCCCGCCGCTGGAGGGCGCATTTATTAAGTGGCCCTGTGCAGGCGGCCACAGCAGCCGCCATTTTCCGCCGCAGTGGAAGGGGGCAGCGGAGAAGCGCCGTTAATTTGCCCGTCCCCGCTCTCGCCGCGCCTATCGCTCGCCCAAGACGCTCCACCTGCCGACTCGCCACGCACAGCCCAAGCAAGGAAACTTACACTGTGCGCCACGTCGATTCCGCTGGGGCCGGTTTTCAATTTGCAAAGAGAAATATATCTTCTGCGGAGATGTGGATGGCTTCGTAATTAAAATCTACTATAAGTCATTAATAATACAGAGATCTGTTCTTGCTGATTCGCGATTACGCGTCGTGATCTATCTCCAGAATAAGACGGAAATAAATAGCATTTTTTTTGCGGAATTGGTGCACATTATCGGAGCTGCCCCGAATTGGTCAACCGAAACAAGCGATTGCGAACAGTCAGTTACCTTGATTCGAAGCGAAAGGGCTCCTGGCTCACGATCCATGATTCACGTCTTTCGGCAGAGAAAAGTCCCTTACTTCCTACGATGTGGAGAAAACAGATAGCAGAGAATCTGGCACGTCAGATCAATGACCGGGTGGGTATTAGCGGCATCTGGCGTTCTTTACGGGTAGCATGTTAAAAAATATCGCCTCTAAAACGCAAAAGAAACTCACTGATTACATTGCGTTTCAGTTGCGAACCAACACACACGGGCTAAACACAAATCATTCCGGCAAGTGGTGGTTAGTGGAACGGAGGAACGGACGCGTACTTACTTTCAAATGAAAAGTACATTGCCTTTGTCATACGGTGGAGGTAGAAGAGGAGAGCTACTACTAAAGGCTCCATCCTCCCGTGGAAGCTCAGAAAGTGCTCTGAGGCGCCGGTCGCGGTGCGCACGTGCGGAAGTAGACGCAGCAGCGACGCGCCAATTACCGGCCAACGAATTATACACCAAGTAACGGAGATGAGCGCCCAGCCAATGCATGCATAGTCAGAGGTTTCAGGTAATATTGCAGCCAAACATAGCTCCGACCAGCCTACTCGGAATCCACAAGGAGGTAGAGAGGAAATAAAGACGAATGAAATGTACGACTAATTAAGTGGCGAAGTTCCTGATGCAAAGACAAAGAAGGCATGATAAACTGCGCCTTGCGGTCGTCGACGTAGGCTGGAGCGTCGCATCGGCTAACCGGAATTATCTCACGCAATGTTTTAACGTCTCGGGGGCAATGCCGGCCTCTGGTTGTCCGCCCGCACCGCCCGCACGAGGTCCACGCGGGAGCAGTGACTTCTTCCCACCGCAACGCCCGCCTCCAGGAGCCGGCTGCCGGGACCCAATAAGGGCGCCGGTCCCCGAGGGTCGAGCTTGAGGGCCCTCGGCCACCGTCGAGTGCTCAGGCGGAGCGGCGGGGGCGTGGGCGGGTGACTGAACGCGATGACTGCGCACTTCTGTGCGCGAGGACTGGCGGCGCGGCCTAGCCCCCGCCACCGCGCCTCGCCGCACCTCATCTACGGCGCTCTTCCGCCGCCACTCCAAGACGCGAGCGCAGCAGGGCGGCGGCGGGGCGGGGCGGGCGGGCGGGAAGGCGGGCGATCGAAGGGAGGCGGGCGGGGCCGACTCACCTCTGCGTCTCCCTTCCACTTCTTGCAAGGCAGATTTATCCGAAGCACGCGCGAGGACCTCAGTCCCAAAATATGCGCATCCGCAGTCGGCCCAGACAATTTTCCCCGCTAGGCCCACCCGGTAAGTCAGAATCGCGTACATGTACGATACATTCAACTGAGAATCCTACAGTTGACAACGCACAGGAATGCAACATAAGGGGATAGCTACTCGCACGAACGTAGAAATGCAAATAATGATTATTAAAAATAAGGGAGGACACTCATTTCTAAAAAAGTTAATTTGTGGAATACGCCGCACACAACATAAACCCCATTATTTCCCATGTTCTATTACGGCAGAGATTACTTGACATTTATATCGATTTATTCAAATCTATTAAGTAAATATAATCATAATAAAATATTTGTATAAACAGGTTTCATTATTTTACGCAATTTTTCTAAGAACGAGCATCCTCGATAACTCCAACATAATACAAAAACAAATCCACACAAAAACGAAACAAACGATGAGAGTGCGCGTCTCACCAACCACTGCAGATGTCGGCGACAGTAGCGTAGGATCGACTTGTCCCCGCCTCCCGCTTCGCCCGTCGGCCGCGCCCGCTGCTTCTCTGCAGCATCCCCTGCCCCCCTCCTCCTCCTCCTCCTCTTCTTCTTACCGCCGCCTCAATCCCACGTCGCCACTCTTGTGCGCGCCCTCTTCATTACGCTCACAAAGTGATTATTGTGCGCCGCGGGCACCGGCAAGGGCGCGGCGGGGCGCGGCGTGGCGACGCGCGGGGGTGGAGAGGGCACTCGACCCGCCGCCGCCGCTTCGTTAGCCATGCGCCGATCGTCGCTTCGAGTGAGCAGACTCCTTCCGAAGCGAATTAGAAACAATGGAAGTCGTTGCCTTCACAGCCGCTTCTGGTTAGAATGCCGGAACGTCAGGAGCGAACGAAATTATCAATGACGAGTTTCCAAGTTTCTTTAACGGGCAGACGAAAGCCATATTTGAAAACGAAATAGGACCGGGGAAATTGAAATTGAAGTTTCAAGTGAATAATAAATCATAAGATGTATAAGAACAGCTTATGATTCAGTATTAATAAAAACATTTTAAAAATTTCAACATTGATATTATTATGATAAGGTAAGGTGAGACCGAATTTGAAATTATTATAACATGTAGAAAATGTATGTAATTTTTAATATTATTTAATTTTAATAAAGGGCTGCACCAGATGAAGCAGAGAAATCCGTTTGAGAAACATTTGCACCATTATTAATAAAACATTTTATTTGGAATCGACTGTCCATTATCGATTATTATTTTAAACCATAAGATTTAACAGAATGTCACAAATCCAACATAACATTTTATATTCCGAAGAAGGCCTGCATGAAACCCATCCTCCTTCCGAGAGACAATACATAAAGGCCCGTGAGGCACTAAGTGAGCGGCGCGGCGCAGGTGAAGGCGAAGAAATGCCACCAGGTTGCGGCTCCCGCAGCGGCACGATGGCGGTGGCGGCGCGGACGGCCTTGGCAGCAGAACCACTTGCCCAAAACTTAAGTGGTTTAAGGAGTGGGAGGAGAAAGCCGCTGGCGACGGGTGGACGCGCGCGACTGCCTCCATCCCTTTTCGTCGCGAATTAACATACTTCATCTGCTCGTCACGCTGTCGTCAAATTTTCCTTTTCGCGCACCGCCAAACAATTGAGTTCGAAATGATTATCATGAAAAATTCACTCTTCACAAGTTCCGCATTTTTCCTCTTATAATATATATATATATATATATATATATATATATATATATATATATATATATATATATATATCATTCCTTTCTAAAACAGACGGAGTTCGAAAGCTTTGTAATACCTAAAATATGCGGATCCATCCCATGCCACGCGGCAAAGTGCGTAACCATTCCCATCATATGATTGATTGCAGTTTTCTGACACCTCAACTGCTATGGTTACTAGTCTCCTTAGTACAATGAAACTTTTTCAATGGCGGTGGCGGTGTTCCTCCTGATTATGGTACGATCCTGCGGAGGCTGGCGAGAGATTTCTCCTTCAGGTGTCTCCATAAGCAGGGCATCGCCCAACCGAGACATATACTCCCAAGCTCCTCACAAGCTCGCGACATGTGAGACAGTAGAACTGAGTGTGTAAGAGAGGAGAGGAAAAGTAAGAGGAAGAAAAATTCCCGCGCGGTCAGTGGCCCGACTAAGGTACTGCTACGGTATTCGCCTGTTACTGATGCAGGAAACCCCGGGAAACTATTGAACAGCCGGCCCATAGAGTCCTCCGCCAGACAGCGGCTGATTTTCCCCGAAGTATGAAGCTAGTGTGGAAAATTGAGCACCGTCCGAACTGGATCCGTAGGAGCTCCCGGCCGGTCGCTGCAGTCACTGAGCTGCCATGGGCGCTCGCACGGGCGCACGAGGCCTCCGCTGGCCGGGAGCGGCGCCCCCTCCCCCGCCCCGCCTGGAGGCAAAACCGGAGACGGATGCGGAGCACTGCGCGTCCCGCCAGCGCCGCCCTCATTTGTCACGTTCTTACTCGCCCGCGCCGCCGCGCCGACTGCGGAGGAGCCGTTTTTTGGAACGCGGCAATAGCGCCAGCGCCGGCGCCGCCACCGCCACTAACGACCTCTGAGGTGACTCCGCGGGCCTTCACCGCCGCTCCGAACACTCGCGGCAGGTTCAAGATGATATCATACCCCGAGACGTCCCGAAAAGAACAGTTTTGGACCACTTCGGCCGCAAAGAGCAATGACACACACTACAAATCTTGAACTCAACACGAAATTCTCCCATCGTATTTACACAGCTTTACACTCGCAATGCTTCTCAGAATTGTCTCGAAACAAAAGGAAATAGAAAAACGAAGTTCAGAGTATCAAGTATTTTGTACACGGAAAAGATATCGCCTCGGCATCAGTACCTCCACTGCAAGTCCTCGCTCACGAGAAGAAACCTCTGAGGTGAGCAAGCGCCAGCGCCTGCATTCAACACCCGCAGGGGAAAAACAAAAAGCAATAAAAAATGGCGCGTGTGGAGAGGCGGGGGTCGGCGAAGCTTTGGAGCTCAATAAGCGACGCACGTGGCGCGGCCGTGCCGCCGACGGGCGAGGGGCGAGGGGGCGAGGGAGGAGGGCGGACGTGAGAGCTCGTGGTGGAGAGGGGCGGTGCGCGCCGCATTAAAAATGGGAGCGGAACGGGGTGGGGCGGTTCCTCCCGCCCTCCGAGTCCCACCTAAGCGACATCCGGCCCTTCCTCCCCTCCCCCGCCCCATCGGCATTACCCGTCCGTTCGGCGCAACTCCCTCGCCTTTCATCAAAACCGTGGCCGTGGCAAGATGTGAATGCTTGCTACAAGAATAAAAATTAGCTACTCCAAGAAATTAAACATCCGATATATTAGGTAGACAGGTATACTCCTGCTGAAACTATAAGAATAACTTAAAGAGAGAATGCACGTACATTGGCACAAACCACCAATCGAATATTACAGCAAGAATTTAAAAAATTAACATGTTATCATATACGAGAATACATACATCTAAACACAAAAAACTGCTTAGCGCAAACAAAAGGACATGGGAAAATGTAATCGCCTGTTCTTTCCATAAGAATTGATTAGTCTTTCCGGGTGCGGCAAAGGGGTGCTAAGCTCCTTGCCCGTAAACGTAATACGTGGGTCATTGCGAGAGCGACTAGTCCAGTTCCTTGGCACACTTACGGGGCAAGCCCCGTAATCGGTGAAATGTGTGGATGACCTCCAATCCAGCATCGACCCTTCTGGACACGGGTGAAATCCTCGCACGGCGCATCCACTAATCGGACAAGGTACTATTACTCAGCAACGCCGTGTGAGCATTTACGTGAAGTGTAACTCGTAAACAATGACCCTTGGATTTAACTGTGACCAATTCTACTGTAAAACAGCACTATTATTTCATTTTTCCAGTGTATAAGGCTTGCAATGTTGCAACGTTAGTAATTATAATTATACGGTGTTCTCAACAGTCACGAATCCGTGTCCCTCATCTAACCAGCGCCATCCCCCGACAACATCGGCAACTCTCGGGCCAGTGCGGCATCTAATTCATTTGTGCAGAGACCGGCCCTGCTTACTTGGCTGCTACAACCACTCCCTTCGCTCGTCTCTGTGTGCACAGGTATCTCCCACACGGCGGTGGGGAGGGGGGGGCTCACCGCCCCAGGCGGTACAAGCTCTAAGCTCCCTACGTGTGCGGTAGTGTAGTGCATGTACGTGTAAGACAGTCGCCCAAACGCTGCGCGCGGCGTGAGGGCAAGCAAGGCACAGCCGGAGAGTGGTCCGGGCGCCAGCGAGCAGACAGGCGGTGCGGCGGCGGCGGCGGCGGCGGCGGCGGCGGGGGCGGGGGCGGCTGCCGCCGTTCAGTGGGCGCGTGGAAGTGAGCTCGCGGCGCGGGCACAAAGGCCGCGGAAACGTAATTAATTGCGCGTGCTAATTGACACTGCGCCTGCCCCGCCCCCTCGACTGCGACGCGTGGCAGACGGCTAGGGGTGGGGGTGGGGCGACGCCAACGCCGAATTCCGCAGCGCCATGGGTAGAGGGCACGCGCGCCACACGCAGACGAGTGGCAAAGGCTCCCGGAGCAACGCCACAGGCCTTACGCAAAATCTTCGAACTGATATTGCTTGAAATCCAAGGAGCACTTCACGAGCGACAAACACCACTATCAATTTACGCGAAGTATTTAGTGCTTTCCGTAGTAACAACTATACCGAATTACGCGATAAAATCTTGGCATAGCACGTAATATCAAATATCCAAGGAATATTATTTTGAAGCGCCACTCTATTACTCTACTCTTTCTCGTAGGGAATTTTCCGATGGATTTGACCACACAGCCCCATCTGTATTTTTGTTTGTGGGTTTTAATGAGAATTGCATGTATTTACAAAACTATAAAATCTACGACTACTCACAAACGCGAAGTAGTAAGTGGGCAAAACAGCGCCCCGTGATTTCTATTCGCGGTCGTTCCACTTGCGCCGCGCGGCGTCGCCGCCAGAGGGGTGGGGTGGTGTCGGTGGAGGCAACATACGTGGCCCTCGACGCCCATTCCCACGCCAAAGTGGAACACAAACTCTCAACTCGGGCGGGTCCTTCAAACAAACAGCTTCCGGCGGGCGGGGCTGCGGCCGGGACGCGGTCGACGGGGGAGAGCGAGGGCAAGGGCGAGGGCCGGCCGCCCGTGCGCCCACTGACAGCACGGCGCGGCGCGACGAGGCGCTTCAGGCCGGGCCTCGGCATTCCGGCCCGGCTCCCGGCCTGCAAGCGCGCCGGCGCAAATAGTATTAGGTGGCAGTATCAATATCGGCTCGCTCATCACGTCAAGCAGACGGCTCGGTTCGCTCACAGCTGCTGGTGGTTGTTTTGGTGCACATCCCCGTTTCCATGCATACGAAATGACTGTTTCGAAGAACGAACGGAGGTTTGGCGAAGTCGGGATGTTCAAAGTGGAGTGGGACTAGCTTATTTTTTCATCCCTAATGACAGCAAGGCAGAATGTCTTGATATATCAGCCTAAGATAACGTAAACCTGTTAGCGTTAGGATTCACTGGCAACATGCCGGCTTTCATTCCACAAAGCACAAGTGAACCACACTAATTTCTGGAGACTTGCCGATCCCAAAGTCAACCGCTCTGCCCGGAAGAGGTAGTGCATTGGTGCGCAAATTCTGAAGATTCTGCCACAGACGGATACCCTCTCCGGGTTCCATCCTTCCAAACCACTGACTTTGTTTCAATACAAATCTTCCCCCTCCGTCATTGGTTCTATCTCCTGGAACACCTCAACGGTGCATCCCGCATGTTGCACCCCCCACCCCCGCACCTGCACACTGGCGAGGCGAGGCGAGGCGAGGCCAGGCCAGGCGAGTGCGAGCGCGCCTTTTAATGGCATGCGCGCGTCCACCTGTCCGCGCGTATCTGCATGCTAATCAACGCGCGCGAGCGACGCCCAAATGAGACGGGGCAGAGCAGGGGACTGAGGGGCGGAGCGGGGGCGTGGAAGGGACGGGGAACGGGCGGGGCCGCGGCGATGCAGAGCACAGGACGCGGGAGCGCTCACAATTATTCGCGGTGCAACGCCGCAAGACCAGGTGACACCCGTTGACACGCAGGCCCCGGCGAAAGGGAGGCTGCGCTCAAAGCCAGCGTCTGCACATCGGATTTACGTTATTTGCATCCTAAAACAACTGCGCGAAAAGGCGTAACAGAACTGCCATTGTATAAAAATCCATCACAGTCCTTTAAATAACACCGTAACAATTTCCAATAACCGCAGTCACCATCATTCAGTCTTCTTTTCCCCTTATGCCAGACCTAAGTTCACATAACAGATAATAAGACAGCCACATGCAGGCGAAACTGTAGCGAAACCACGCCCACCGCACGGCTCCCGCCGGAGCGAGCATTGCGGCGACCGCAAGAAGCGTCCGCTCTGAGGTGCAGGCACCGCAACGCGCGGATCTGCGCGGCCGCTAATCAGCGCGTATGCGAGGCCTGCGAGCGCGCCGGCGCAAATAGTATTCGGTGGCCGTCGCGCGAGCACACAATATCGTTTTTAAAGAAAACAGCCCATCAAAGGCAGCTTCGCCCAAATGGGGAAAAAGGGGTTCGTGAAAAACGCAAGAAATGTATGCAATGTCAATTACATCGTAAAATGTCTAACCACCTTCACAAAGACGAAATTTCACAACGCTGAGATGTCTCGTCAATAAGTACATTTTCTTCATAGAGCAATTTAATTTTCAGATGGTGAAGGGTAATTCGGGCAAAGAAAATTACACATTAACATTCATAATAATGCACTATGTAATGTACACGTGATGTATAGGCAGCCTGCTTGCATTTCAGAGTATCATTAATTGGACCTAATTTTCTGAATAAATTAACATTGCTTGTGTTTGAAAATACCGCATATTATCAAGGAACGTTATGAGTTTTTTGTTTTCTTTCTTTTACAACACTAACAGTTCACATTATATGGTGAGCGTCGCCCTTTTGCCAGAGACAACGGAGTTAGATTTCCGAAATGATAACTGGAACTTTATTGATACCGCGATGACGTAATCCGCGGTCATTTTCCCTCGCCGTCAGGAACCGCTCCCCCAATCCACCTGCGCACTCGCCATATCGCAGCCAAGAATCGACGCAGAGGTCTCCTGTCTCGCTCATTGCTCCTCCGAACGCATAAAAGCTCAAAAGCCTCGCAGCTGCTGCACAAGCAACCCCCTGCCCTCCGTCCCCCAGTGCAAGGTCCCGCGTCCGCGCTCACACGCGTCAACTTCTACCACCGTCTCGCCAGCCGCACAATAAACGCCCAGGAGCGCCCCCCGCGACCTCTGGCAGGTAGACGAAGAAAACAGTGGGTATGGGGGGGGGAGCATCACGAGCAACGTTTGTGTAACAGAATGAAACGGACATCAGGTAGGCATAAAAAAAAGTAGCTGCACAACAATCTGGAGGATCCGTGTCAAAGGAGGAGAATGCAACGGTGAGTGGAAGGCGGTGGCAGGGCGTGCGTGGGTGAGCCGGGCGCGGGGGCTGCAGAAGGCGATCGATGGGGGAGTGGCCGCCAGCCCACAAGGGCCCAAACACGCGCCCCGACCCTCCGGCCGAGACCGAGGGTTTCCGGGCCAGTGGGGCCCGCGCGGAGCGCAGCAGCCCCGGCCGCGGAAAATCGTTACCTCCCCATTGTGCCCCGGGTCCCCGCCCCCCGCAGCGCCCCGCTCGGCGATGACGCGGCGATATTTAATTACGGGACGGAGGGCGTAAAGGCGGTGAGGGCGCGCGAGTGTGTAACGTTCATAATTAATGAGACCTATTACGCCTCCCCGGACGCCCCGGGCGCCGCGCCGCGCCGCGCCGGTTTTACGAGCGCCGCCTCCCGCGGGCGACGACGGGCGGGCGAAGCCACGCCACCCGCCCACGACGCGCGTGCAGGGCGCAGGGTCACAACGGGAGAGCGCCCCGGCCCAGGGCTGCAGCCCTTAAAGCGGCCCGTCTTCTCCGCAGCGTCTTGGGCACTCATGAGGGCAACAGCTCAACCCAAGGAGAACAACGTAGGGGCTGACGAGCGCACGTAAAGAATATCACTCACCCAACTATTTCGGAGATTCCTTAAAGATAAATGACACGTATCAAACAAGTTCTAGCGCATAAAACCTTATGTAAATCCCTAACAGCTATATTGCAATTTTAACTATTTTGTAAACCCGTTCCTTGAACTACTCAAATCTGTAGACAAAACGTGAAGAACTACGAGAAGCACACAGTACCCCAAGGGCACTCGACAGCACCTCACAATTGCCCCATGAGCTGATGCTCGGCAAACATCAGAAGTTAAGAAACGCACAGGTATAACATCTACAATCGCACGTGCGCACACTCTCAACACCTGCGTGCACGGCGTTAAATGTAATTGAGGGTAAAAACAAAAATAAAGGAAGCAATGATTTTAAGGTATTAATTTTTCAGATACCAAATAAAGAATTCAAAACCAAATAAAGAATAAGCCTAAAATAGAATGAGCAAAAGTGGCTAAAACAAAGCCTCTCGAGAAGTGGAGAAACGAACGCTGCCTTGAGCTAGGAGGCAAAGTACAGACTTCACTAGCGCCATGCGGATCAACGAACAACTCTACGAGCGTGGCCGACCGCGAGCAGCGCCCGTCGCGTCGTTCGCCCTGTACAGGAAGGGCGCTTGGGCGCGTGGGCCACGGGTGCCCCGCTCCAGCCCAGAGTTCCGCGCCTCGCCGCGCTTCGCCACGCGGATTCCGCGAGTGCATGCAAAAACTACGCGCAGATCTTGACGTCTTCTAAGAACAACTCCCATCAATCACTGTGCACATCAAAGCCTTCTTTTTACGGTCACAATGCCCTCCGAGTTGAAATGATTTTAATGGATGTAACGAAACCGGGAATACTTCCAAGAAACAACAAAAGTACAACAAACGTACAACAAAAAAAACGCGCAATCTATCAAAGACTGCTTCTCCGAGACGCAGTCAGCCTTGTTTACTAAAGTCGACAGAGATTTACTCCCTATCTTAAGAGCACACCAAAAAGAAATATTTGAACATTTTTAAGTGATATCCGTGCCATTATTCAGCAATCTGCTGTAACAACTTTTCTATTGCTCGGAAACTGTATGATTCGAAATTAACGAGTCGAGAGAGAGGGGGGGAAGGGGGAAAAGCACAAAATACACACCACAAAACACCATCGTTAAAAGGGTTGTCTCAGAATAAAAAAAAACAACACTTGTAAGACGCTTCGTTCGAATTTTAAGACACAAACATAAGAGAAACCAAAGTAATGTATAGGGAATAATCGAGGGCCTGCGAAAAAAAACAGTTTCTCTTAATGCTTCCTAAACATCGTTGCGTAACCATAATGTAAATTATTAACATATTTATATTTTTAGACGATTGCCCAACGATTTTTTTTGTTTTCGCTTTTGTTTCAAAACATCGTTCTTTTGTTTTTCCTACACTTTTTAAGCGGCTTTCCATGTGACTGGTAGCGGCTACCGACGCGCCTCCACAACCTTCCCGCGCCCCGCTCCCTGCGGCCGATCGAAGCGACGTTGAGAAATTGACTTCCTCACGGCGCCAAAGAAAACACGCCCGATGCCAGACGGCAATGGCGCATTATTCCCCACACATACCGACGGTTGACAATTCTCCTTTTGCAACACAAGACGCCACGTGTTTACACACTCCGACTGAAGCGGGGACGGAGGGCGGCCCGAGGAAGCCTTTCCACCGAATGTAGAATGAATACACAGGGGCCAAAGAGAACACCAGCGTGAGCGTTTCTGAGAATTCTTAACCTCTGATTCCACCCGTAAGAGTCATCGTGCCAAAATATGTAAAATCCTTTCTTAAAACTTCGTGAAGCATATTTATAAGGCATTGGAGAAAAATTCCCCTATTCTCCTAATTAAAGAAATAAATATTGCTTTACATTTCAACTCCTGGCTAGGCATTTAAAACATTATTAAAAATACTATTAAACGATTTAAAAAGAAATTTTCCCTACATCAGCAAGCCCATCCAAAATTTTGAATTCTCATTCCCACCTCCGCTCGGTTAGCCAGCAGCCTACGAATTGGAATGCATTATCCTCCCTATGCCGCACTGCTCCTAGCAACGACCCGTTCGCATTCCAAACCCCTTCAAAAGGCCCATCTTGGCCGCCGTTCGCCGAAAAACAATCCCCGATAAACGCGGAGCTCGAGCAACCGAACGATTCAAACGCCCATAGCGAAGGCGTTCAGGTGAGCACCTGGTCCAAGGACAACGTGGGCGCCAGCTCGCTCCCCGCCACCTGCGCAAATTAAGGGCGGGGGAAGGGCGGGCGCGGGGTCGGGGTGCGCCGGCGGTATCGAAATCGAATCGGGCTATCAGCGACGGGGGCGGAGGGGCGCACAATGCGTCGTTAAAAGTGCCGCCCGCGCCGCAGCCCCCTCCCCTCCTTCGCCGTTTATCGGCGGCCCGCCCGGCCGGCGAACGCAAGCGCCCGCGCGCGAGCACAAAACAAGTTCATCAACGCGAACGGCGCCGCCCCCTCCCCCCCTCCCGACCACCGTATGGAACGAGGCAGGCACCCGCGCCTGCACCTCGCGGCGCCCACTTGCTTTGGAGATTCACGCCCAGTTTCGAATTTGCGACGTTGGCGGCAGGCCACAGCAGTGGACGGCCTTTTATCACTTCTGAGCGAGACTACGGAATGCGCGTCTTTATCAGAGGCTGTTTAATTTCTGATTAAATTAGTATGACTAGCAATACGTGGAAATCTGCACGGAAAAAAACAGGGCGGAACTCTATAAAACGGGACTGATACTAAGAACTGAAGAAAACCATGCACGTGCCAGGCGTCTCGCTGGGTTGACTCTGGGAGGGGCGCTACTAAATTCTAGCGTTCCGCTCGCACCCGTCAAAGCGCACCCACCTGGCTCCTCCCTCCCCCACCTCCAACGCCGTGGCGCATCCCGCACGCCGCCGACACCAAGCGTAATCTCATTAAGGAAACATTGCGCCACTAATTGGGAAAGGAAATAATTACGACGAGGCGGCGGCGGCGGCGGCAGCGAAGATTTCTCCTTGCACCCTTTGAGCCCGCGCTATTCGGTGGCAAAAGGCAAGGGGTGAGGATGAGAAAGATTGCGAAGAGGGGTTGGGGGAATGAGAGGAGTGAGGGCAGAGCGCCGACAAAGCGAGGCTTCAGAAGCTGCCGATAAATAGTGTACTGAGGAGAAGGACATGGAAATCCGCAGGTATATGCAGCATCCCACTCAAGAGAACATAATAGATTTTATCGGGAGGAAATAACAGGAAGAAAACTCAGAATATGTCGAATGGATTCAAGATGATAGAGAATGAAAAAATTAATTTCGAAATGAATGCAAACACAATGTTCACACCACTTAAACACAAACAAAGGGTGGTAATAGTCTATGAAAACATATCTTTAAATTTTATACAGTAGACTGAAAACACTAAGCCTAAAGAACTAATGCTGAGCGACAATTGATTTTTCGTCTCAGATCTGCCGCCCGAAACGTAGGGGCCGAGCCCAGAGCGGCCGGCCGCCGCGAGGGTGAGTGAGAGCAAGGAAAGCAACGGGTGACAGGAGACGAAACGGAGCCGGGGCGCGACACGCGGCGCGCCTGCGGTCCTTTCTGAAAGAGACGAGAGACGAGCGGAGCAGACACCTGCGCCGCGGAAGACAAAGTTGCCGGCGGCCGCCGCAAACAAAGAAGCGACGGCGAGCGCAAACGAGCGGGAGGCCGAAGTTCTCTCTCTGTGCAGCGCACGGGTGGAGGCGACCCGACCACGGCTTCTGGAATTGGCCTCACTACCTGTGTAGGTGATGCGCATGGTACTTGTGTATTGCACGTCTAAACTCAAACACAGGGAGATTAGGCTCTACTAGTTTTACCTTTCCTATTTCACGATCTGTGATGAATAAATGGGAACGGCCACTCCAGCCGTTAATTTCATTCACTTTATCTTCAGCCACCTCAAAAAATATCATTCGAGCAAACAAACCATCTTCCCCGGAATGCCTTTAACATGAACTATCCTGTTTTCACTCCAAAACTAACCGCCTTGGAAGAGCGCCCTATTTGGATTGCAGCGCGCGCGGGCGGCGCATGGCATTTCCGCCAGATCCACTCGCGCGCCGCGCCGGTCCACCCCACTCCCCCGCCCCCGGGCCGCACCGCCGCCGTTCCGAAGAAAGGCCACGCGAAGCACCACAGAGCGGTGAGCGAGATGCACCGGAGCTACGGAATTGCGAGGAAGCCGTGGGAGCGGACTGTTGGACGTGTGTTGACAGAGAGAAGGAGGTGCGGGCGGAGTGGCCAAGAACGGAGCGCGGGACACGCAAAAAAGGGCAGAGTGGAGAGAGCGACGTTCGGTATCGCGTATAAAGATAAACAGCGCGTTACCTGGGAAGACGACCAGCTTGGGGCAAGAAACGGGAGCCAGCGATGGAAAGCAAGCCGAAAGGAAAGCAACGCGCAGCCAGTAATCCGCTCTCCCGGCTACCCGGAACAAACAAGGCCAGCCGGGCGGGCGCGTCTTCATCCCCGGGGCGGGGCAGGGCGGGGCGGGGCGGGAAAGTGCGGGGCGGTTCCTCGCGTCTCCGCGAGCCCCCTCGCAGCCCTCCTCGCCATCTGCTTCGATCGCATCCGAATCCGCCTGTCCCGGTATGCATGTATCACAGGCGCAGAATGCGGCGTGGGGCGCGGGGGTGGGGCGGGGCGTAGCGGCGCGCCAGGTGGGCAGACAAACGCGGATGGCGGTGACAGCGAGACGCGCTTCGCCTCCCACGAAGTGCGAAATGTTCCACATTCGAAAGACACGTCGTCCCAGAGGAGGAGAAATCTCGTGCTACCTCTTGTGCACCACTCCGACACATTTCTTCGCAAGATTGGCTGTTTCGAAAAACGTCACAGCTGCATATACTTTTTAATATCCTGTTATAAGAGAGGAGAAATCCCAAACTAATCGACTCGACGCAAAGAAAACCACGGAACAGAAGTCTTTAATAGCGAGAGATTCATGGGTGAAATGAATTTAAGGAGGCGGAAACGTCGAGCAAATTTCAGAAGACAACAGCCATAAGTAATAAGATCGCGCAGAATTGATGTTATTGTGCGGAGGTATAGACAGAAAAATACGACAGCCAGGGATGAAAATAGAATGAACGCGGTGAAACTCGCCTTTTACACGCGAGGGATCGTGGGCGGTTGGGCGAGGGTGAAGCACACATGGGGCGTGACGGCTGTCCGCCGCCCTCGCATCAGTTTGTGCAAGGTACTTAGTCGGAATTGTCTGCAGCGCGCATCGGCAAGCGCGGGGGCGGGGCAGGAGCATGGGAGGGCGGGCGGGAGGGGAGGACATAATAAGTTGGCGCTTATCGCGTACTTGGCGCCGCAACTTTTCACTAAGCCGCCGCTCCTCCGCCCGCGCGCCCGACTGGCGTGAGGCTGCTCCGGGGGCGGCCGACGCAGTGCCTCTCCGAAGCGTAGGTGTGTGTGGCCGCTCGCCAACTGCCAGACGGGCCCCATAACAGCCCACGTGCAATACGTTGCTCGCTCACCCCGCCAACTGTCGACTAGCCATAGATGGTCACCAATTACCGTGTTTCGCACGCACGATATCATTCAAATTACGGCCAGCATTCACTTCTCATCCTTAGCAAAGTGGCAAACGAACGAACGCAAAGTGAGAAATCTCAAAACAACATGACTGAGTAAGCGATTGTGTCCCACCACGTGCTTGTCCGTAAGCGATCGGCACCAGCGCCACACAACTGGGAGAGCTTTACTACAGTCTCGAATATTTACCTCCCAATGGGACGAGTGAGAAAACGGCAACGGGCCGCAAACGACACAAGACGGTGCCCGCGAGGGCCCACGGAAGGGACGAGGGTCGCGGGGCCGTTCGAAAAGGGCGGGCGACGGGGTACGCGACGCGAGGCGCGGGCGAAGCGGACGGAAAGCAAACAGGCCGCGATCGACCGCGCAGCGCGGCCCACCCGGTGGCCCCGGCCGGCGCAGGTCGACGCACAGGCGGACGGCCTCAACCGGTCGAAGCAGGACATCCGCAGCCTCCTCTCCCTCTCTCCCTGAGGGCGGGGACGTCACGAGAAGAGCGACTCGTTTTCCAGTCCCGCCCCACCCCGCACCATCGCACTCCACGCGTCGACCCCCTGCCAACCCCCTCCACTGGAACTTTAGCGCAGAGTTCTCAATTAACACGCCGCTCTCTACTCAAGTGCTGCTAATTAAACTTCATTAAGTTACGACAAAGCGGCAATACGAGTCGGAAAGGCACGGGTGCGCCGCTCGGCAGCGCTCTGCGAGAATGAGTTATAAAAGCAGTATTCTCTAAGCACGACAAAGGTATTAAGTGCTCCAATGACTCAAAAGGCATGAAAGGTAAAAACACACAGCGGCCATGAGACCAATTTCACTTGGAATACTGCATGAAATTGAGACTCCACTCGGAGTTTCAACTATTCTCTGAGTGTGCAGGTGTGGGAATGTGTGTGAGCGTATGTATGATAACGAAGGAGAGAGAGAGAGAGAGAGAGAGAGAGAGAGAGAGAGAGAGAGAGAGCGAAAGGGAGGGAGAAAATGGATACAGTGATGTAATTGCAAGAAACGATATGTCTACTCCACGATTTTGTTTTTGCCGGACACCTTGGTTTCAAGAACAGAAAATGTTCACGTCACGATGCTCACTTGACAAGAGGAATCATTGGCCACTAACAGGGATCGGGAGGGTAGCGAGTGAGGGGAGAGCGTTTCCGAACGAGTTCCTCCGGCGTCGTGAGGCGGCAAGCGCCGCGCGCCCGCAACAGGTGTCTCCATGGGCGGGGCTCAGGGGCGCGATGCCCCGCCGCCCGTGGGCGACACTGGCGTCAACGCGACAGCGGATGCGGGCGCAGGCGGAGTTGCACCACGAACGCACGGGAGGAAGCACACATGAGGGAAGCGATCCCATTCGCTGCATTGAGCGCGCCGAAATTCCATTCACACGAGCGACAACAACGCCCTTGCTAATAATACACATGCCGTTACTTCCTGCTTTCGCGAAATGCAACAATCGTCAATTTAGCTTCTATATGCGTGGAACAGTGCATTTTGAACCCATTGGCAATGTTCCTCATGCTCTCTACATATTTACTTAGCGAACACAATTGTGTGAAGCAAGAACAGATATTCGAGAGGACACTGAAGAGACCGGAGTCGTAAACTCAAAGCAGGAAATATCCGCAAAGACGCGCATCCGGGCGGGTAGAGTGTACACGCCGTTGCAAAGCAAAGACCCGAAAGAGGAAGAACGATGGACCGTCGTCTCAGCTCAAAGGCAACATCAAGTGAAATCCACATCTCTGCCGTCTCATGAAACGCCCAGAGAGCCAAGACGATCTGGAGCTAACGCCAGGGCGCAGGCCGGGTGGGCGTAGAATACGAATGAAGGGGCTGCGAGGCGGATTCCGGGGGCGGAAGTACCTCATGAATCCCAATGATTTGTAGTTGATTGGATGGCACGGCCGCAAAGCTCGTTCTGCCGCGGCGCCAACACGTCATTACCTCAGAGACTCCGAAATCTCATATCGCGTACTACTCTCGTACTAAAATAAATCTGCTCATTTCACAGAACGAAAATTACGATCAACCAACCCCTCATTATAACTGTTCAAATTCCAAAGGTTTATACTCTCCTCCAACTTGTTTGATTATCGGAACACAACGAAATTACCTCGCTTTTAGATCCCCTTCGCCTAGTTGACAGCGGTTAAACAACAAAACGGTCTGGCAAAGGCCCCTACAACACAATATTTTTATCCAATTTAACTCGCTTTTGTACTCCCATCAATTTGTAATCCACAGTACATGTATTGCCAATGTTTCGTGAATCGAAATTTTGCCAATGCAAACATATACAAATGCTCTCGACCAAAAGGACGCGATATTCGATAATTATAATAAAGTGAAATATCTCTACAATTACACATAATTGGTTATAATATGCGTTTCGTATCGTTTAAGGCCAATTAAATATTAAAAACAACCACAGATTTCAATTTTCCCTTTCAAAGTTACATATGCATAAACATATGTGTAAATAAACGAAAGGCGACGGAAATAAAATGCGCGACATACTGAAGCAATATGGCACGCCGTCGCCATATCGCTTCTGTCGAGAGAGGTCAGGGGCACAGGGAGAGCAAAGCCACCCCTGAACATGGGGCGGCGGCGGCGGCACCAACGACGCAACAAGAGGACAAGGTTCACTTTTCCGAAACTCTCCGATTTGCACGACTCAAACAGGTATGCAAAAACGCTTGGGCAGTTTACAACATTTTATGCTTCCGTTTTGTTTATTTTCGAAACGACGTGTAAAAGTGTTTCACACGCGAACATTCTTTTTCACGGATCTGGACGATCATATCCAATCATCGGACCCACTTTTCTTAAGCATTGTAAAAAAAAATCAATTTTCTCTCATTAGTCGAGACTACGAAATTAAAAAATTAAGCTATACCTAAAAAACGTACGTTTCTCTAAACATTTCATTCGCAGCACTACGAATCAAGGTACAGGGTGTCGCGCGTGAGGGTGCACGATCCAAGTGACGAGTTCAATTCCTCACCCAGAAAGTGTTTCGATCCGCCCACCCCGACCTCCGTGTGGCGGGAAGCCAGCGAGAAGCGCGCGGCGAAAAAATCTCATTAGAGCGAACGCCTTTTGATTCGGCGGCCGCGCGCACGCTACTTATCCTCGTCATTCGAGGGCGCTTATTGTTTTCGTCTAATTAAAAATGATGGCTCGGCGACCCGTCAGCAGCTCCGCCGTCGGCGGGGAATGGCGGGAGGCTGGCGGGGACTGGTGGGAGGTCGGGGACCGCGTACATGGAGCTAAATCGCGGCTAATTGCGTCCGGCGAGCAGCTCATGGCTTCGCACTTATACACAAGGACGGCAACGAGCGAGTGGCCGAGCCGAACCACGCGGCGGAGTAACACAGTTAACACTATTGCTCCGAGAATCCGAGTCAGAGACAAACAACGGAGCAAGTTATACAACTCTACATCTGAAAATCGTCGAATTTGGAATCGAAACATGTAAATGAATCATGTAGAATGTATGAAACTCCAAATGTACGTCAATCCAAAATTTATGCACAATTTTTTTTTTTTTTTAATTGACATTCCACGTCTTTACTCTTTACAGATTTCGTACAATCGTTTTTCTCGCTTGAACACAACTTTAGTTTCACCTGCTTCCGCATGTGTTGCTGCGGTAGCACTCGTTTAAGATGATAGCTGCATTAGACGTTCTTTGGAAGCAACGAGTTGCAGAATTCGTTTGTGGTGAGAATGAGAGTCAAACATTCACAAGAGACACAGGAGACATGCCCTTGCTCAAAGGTAGCGTAAGGCAGTAGAAAGAGGCGGACATATTGTGGAGAGGTGACTTTTCTTCAAAGATGGATCAACATACCTTAAAAATAGTTTGTGTATGGAAAATAAATTGAATGTTTAAAAAAATTGTTGTGCATTACTTTTGGAGTGACCCTCGGAATTTCGGGGACGTAACCTTTCCAGCAGCCCTGTATGGGTCTTGGTCGGGTCCAGCAACCGGAGACACGGAGTGCCGGAGAAGACCTGCAGCACTCGCTCACATGCAGATGCGGAACATCACTTCCGCGGAAGCGCTTTTCCAGTCCATGTCTGCGCCGAGGGGCGGAGCTGTCGAGGCGCGGGCGGTATCAACACCGGGAGGGGGGAGGGGAAGGGGGTCACTGTGGGCAAGCCGCAGCGCACACACGCCGCAGGGCCACCGCAGCTCGCAAACCGGGCGCGCCAAATGATATTAAGCCCCGGCCAACGAGCGAGTTACAAGCGCCGGAGAAATTGCAGCGGGCGCCGTGCCAGGCGGCGGAGGAACGGACGCCGCGCGCGGCCCAAATTACTCGCCACGCGCCGCCCCGGCCCGGCCAAGCCCGGCCCGGCCCGCGCCAGCTCAAAACGCGGCAGAACGTGCCGGTGCAAGCGGGGCACTGAGTGTCCACACGGCGCGGACTACGTATAGCCGTCGCGTGGGTGCAGAACATACTCCGCCCACGCACGGCACGCGCTAGCACATTTACCCCGAACCAATTTATCAGAGCACACCCCCCCCCCACACACACACACTCACCAATGCTCTCGCCATCTCTCATTCTACTACCACCATGACGCGACAACATACGACAGTTTGCGAATCGAAATCGAGGCGAAGAGAGGATTTCCACGGCGGCAAACGAGAAAATTCGCACGGGCTGGTCATCACTCCACGTCCAGAGTCAGAACCGAAAACAAAGCCCTGCAAACCGCAAATGAAAGAGCGCGAAGTAGATTTAACGCGAGAGTTCGCCTTCCGCACTTCCTCCCGTCGGATATGGATTCGATTAACCCGAGACGTGAGCGCATCCGATGCGCATAATGAAGCTCGAGAGAGCGATCAGTTCTCGGAACAACGACGTGCGAGACCTCCCGGGAAGGAGCTGTAGCAGCGATGAAGGCATGGAAAGAGAGGGAGAGCTCAACTCCAGATGGGAATTAAACAAAAAGAAAGAAGAAAAAAGTCTTGCGGACACTGCATTGTGTATCAAAAGTTGCAAGAACGTACACAGCGGCGTGGAGTGAAGTGAGCACTAACTGCTCATCAGTTATTACGCCTTCATTATGATTCTTCAAATTGAATTCAATTTATGCCTTAATTTACGTATGAGTATAGTGCGTAAGCCATGTGGTCGTACGTGGATGGATTAATGATTTAATGGATCAGGGCGAAGATATGGTACGAAGGTGGCTCGGTGAGAGGCACACGAAAGGTGGATCTATCAGGTTTTGAACCAGACGGCTGCCTGGGCCTACGAGGCGCCCAGGACCGCTATCGGGCCGGTTGTTTGCGCTGCCTTCCAACCACTCTCGCCGGCCGAGCCGCCACCAGCCGAGCGGCCAAGAGAGGAGACCCTGCGCCAGGCGCAACTATGCGGCCATCGCAGCGCCCCTGGCGGCAGGTGGGCGGGGCGGGGCGGGGCGGAACGGGGAATGGCGAGAGAAGCTTCCGGAGTTGTGGGCCTCACGGCCCAGCAGGGCCTCAACAGGGGAGGAACGATTACAAGGCACGTCACACAACGGGAGCGAAAACCTTAACTTTTCTTCACGACAATTTTATGACTACTTCTACGAATTACAGGAGGGCAACAAATTTCCACTCACAACTCGCACAATTCATTTCCTTCGACGTCAAATTTGTTTCTCGTTGTTGAGTATTTATCAGTCCACACTCGCTCATATTTCTCCCTGAACAACAATTTAAAGTTACATCTTTCAAATTAATCAAATAACAATAAATACATCTAGATGATGCCCCATGAAAAATAAATATATATCGTGCAACACCTTCAAATCTGTGTAGCTAAACCACAATAAATGCTTAACTGTCAAAGAAAATGCATCATGAAAATCACCACAATAAAGGGATTACACACGTCCACGCATTTCTTAAGATCATACGAAATCTCCTATATTCGAAACACCCAAAATGATAACGCGCGAAAGAAATGTCGAGTGCAAGTGCAGTACTTCGGTTTCCCAACCCCCCACCCCCCACCCCGCGTTGGCCGCGCCGCACATCGTGCCGCAGAGCCGCTCTGCCCGGGCGTCATCGGCAGCGCGCCGGCCGAGCGCCTGCAGGTAGCCCCCCTCCCCACGACCCGCCTCGGCCCCGCCCCCGTCCCCCCGTCGACGCGCGGGTCGCTGCCCAGCAGCTTGGCGTCCGTCGGCGCACATCTGCACGGTCGGGCGGTCAACGGCCCAGCGGCGCCTCGCCAGGTGCGGCGAGGAGTGGGGGCGGGGCGGCGGCGGGTCCCGGGCGGGTAAAGCAAACACAAAGGGGCCCGACGGCGCCTGGGAACTCCAGCCAGGCGGCGCGGCGGCGCAGAGGCCGGTGCCTGCTTCCAATTATACACCCCACGCCCCTTGGCGCCCACACCTCGCCGCCCCGCCCGTCCGCCGTCCGTCCCGTCCCGTCCCGCCGCCCGCCCCGCCCGCCCGCCCGCCCGCCCCGCCCGGCCGCTTCCAACCTGCCATTGAGCGGCCGACCGCCGACGCCGTTCATGCCAGCGACGCCCACTTCTTGCCCCACCCCCAACACACAACGAATCACACTTACACTGTGTTATAACCTCACGGCACGGCGTATGCAATAAGTTTTACTCGACAACGAACACCACGAATTGCAAGTACTTCATATTATATGCACCAACCTCAACAATTTTCCGACATTTTATAATGCACAAACGAATGATCGGTAAGAATGTAACGTCGTATTCCTGGCTGACCATTTGGAGCATTCACTTTGGCTTGCCAGCCTGGAAATTGCATTCCACCGGCAACGCACTCGCGGCCGGCCATTAAGTGGGAAGTGAAGAGCGCCGTACAAGGCAAGAAAAGCACAATGGGGCCGTTTTCGCCCCCGCCCTTCCTCCTCCCATTACCATCTCCGCTTCTGCCTGCTCGGAAGTCCCCGCGTGCAGCGCTAGCTACTTTCGTCGACTGTTCCCCCCACCGTCCCGACGGCCCAGACGCTCCTCGGGTTCTTGCGGCCTCCTCCGACAGGCGACGACGCGGGCGCCGCGAATGTCAAAGGCGGAAAGTGCCCCGCGACCGTGTTATGAATTTCAAGCGGCCTGCGCTTCGTGTCGCCCACGCCCTCATAGCCTCCGCCGCCCTCGGCTGCTGGGGCGGCCTCCGGGGAGCGGATCGCACGGCGCGAGGGCCCACACGCAGATGTTCCCCCAACGAGAGCACTGTCGAAGCCGTCAGACCTCCAACCCACATCCATTCACAAAGAATCTGCAATGAAACAGCTTGTGCTACTTGTAAGACATCGTTAACTCAAGACCCCGCAGGAGTGCCCTAGCTGCATTAGGATTTACCCACAGGGAGTAGCACGTGGCTTCTCCTCCACGTAACAGAATGTAACAACGATTTCTTCTAGTATTAAATGAACCGAAAATCCAGCCCAGCCAATTTGCTTCATTCTCGCATTAATTCATTGATTAACGAGTACAGGAAATAAATATGTACAAGTAAAATGAAATGGGATCCAGAAATAAATAAAGGAGAGTTTTGTTAGGACCCTAGGGCAACGCACTATTCTGTTATCTACGTGCTTTCGTCACGAATTGCAATGCTCTCCTGCCACGTGGAAAGTGTTTGTGACACTCTTTTCGACGCTGAGGAACATTTTTCGGCGGTCTCCTCTCCACTCCACGTTCCATGAGACACGTTCGACTTTGTGTTCCGTTATGGCGGGGACTTTCAGTCGAAACAAAGATTTAAAAAGCGCAGAACGTTCGCACTGGTGCAACTTTTCTTCATTTCCCGTTCCATCACCAAACCTCTAGGCCATTATCGTTCCTTCCACTGACAACACGAAGCCCCATTGCAAGACACATTCCTCCCCTAGCTGCCGGCCGCACGTGTCATCCCATCCCCGGAGCGTTTCGTGGGCCACCCACCACCCGACGCCAAATTCCTTACGTTACACGTGTAAACCGCTCGCATCGCACACGTGGTAATTACCGACAGCTCAAACACGCGTCGGCCCCCGTCCCCTCCGCTTCCCCCCGGCTTAGCCAGCGTCCACGCTGCCACCCAGCGCCGTGAATGCGCCGGTGTTATTCCGCGCCGGCCATGCGCGCGCGCGGGCGGAAAAGCGGCGCAGATGAAGCGTGCCGCACAAAAGGCGGCGGCGGCGGCGCGATAAACCCACAGAGCGCGCTAATGCGGCGCCGCCCACGCATCACCCAATGCCACTCCTTTGGGGGACGGGGCCCCTGGACACTTGTGGTTACATTCTGTGTACATAGTAACACATACATGAAACTGTAACAATGAAGGAGCTAACTATTAACGAATTCTCAAATCAAAATTAAAAGATACTCGTACTGTAAATGTATCGCTTGTGTTCCAGTAAGTACGACTCTTGCATATTTCTGCATTCCTGAAAATAAAACGCATTACCCCATATTTCGTATTAATTCGCCGATGGAAAATTATAATGGTTGACACATCAAATCAAGGACACTTAATTCGCATTGGCGAAATTAAACAGTAGTACATGAATTGCTAATAATCAGATCTCCGTTCATAATACCATACCTCCGTTCAATAAAACAAGCATCATCATTTTTAAAAATATATTAGAGAGAGACCGCGGATTCCTAGAATACAAAGCCTTATGATTTGAAATTCCTACGTTACGTCATAGTATATTACAATAAATCCTGTAAAACCAACAGCTGGGTGATTGGTTCTCAACTGCTGTACTTTCGCAGATTACTTTCTATTACTATCGGCTGTTAATACTTTTAATAAGCATTAAGTGTGCTTCAAAAGTGCTTCGAAGGAGACGTCAACTCTGAAAAATTACGAGGATTGAGTTATAAGAAATTTCAGGTTTCATTCCACCATTGAACACTTGCATTTTTTTAAAACACTTTTTTTCGTCGTTCCCCGTAAACATGATATTCGGGAATCTCGAAGAGTGAAAATCCCCTCTAAGCCCAATTCCTTCCCGGTTCAGCTGAAGCAATGGCAAGCGAATTGGAAAGCGAGCGAGCAGTGCGAGAAAGGGCGCGTGCTGCGCGTGCGGCAGCGGCAAAAGCACAACAGCAGACAACAGCAGGCGACAGCGGTGGCAAGGACGGCCATCGATCGCCGCCCATCACGCCGGACAGGCGCGTGACGTCACCGATTAAGAGGTTGCCCGCTCGCCCACGCATCCCTCGCCCGCGCCGCTGGCCGTGTGCAGCACTCCAGCCACGCTGCGCAGGGCAAGCGCGGCTCGCCAGGTAATCCTTCTCCGCCTTCGCCAAATTAAGACACATTTATTGTCCCCGTCCGAACACGGACGTGCACAAAGGCGTAGAAAGAATGACGAAAAACACATTTTACGTAATGACGAGAATCACTACTCTTTCTCAGGTCTTTTAATTTACTTACGATATTCACGAGGAAATATAAACTGGGTAATCATACAAATAATACGAGTGTACCTGCAAACATCGCATCCCCTTTCAGAAGAGAAATGGACACCGCCCGCGCGAAGACGTTTGTCTCGAGAGACGTGCCTCCAATACGAGTTCACGGGGGGAGCGCGGACGGACGCCCAAGCCCACGCCCACGCCCACGCCCACGACCACGCCACGAACCCTTATTTATCACAGCCCCGCGAGCAATTGGATTTGGCCCACCCCGGCTCCATCCCACCCCGCCCTGCGGCGCCGCTCGCTCCGCAAAGCCGCCCGCCCCCGCAGGCTGCGATTGCGTCTATTCGTCCAAGGCGCCTCGCCTCGCCTCGCGAGATATCAATCTGCGGCGGCGGCGGATGCAATCTCCTAACAGCTGTCGCGGCGCCTCGCGCCCCTCCACTCGCCCCGCGAGCAGGTGCGCCGCGCCCACGCCCACCCCGCCAACCGCGGACACACGCCGCGCCACGACAGGAGGCCGCCTCGCGACGCCGGCGGACACCAGCAGGAAAGAAGGAGCCTGGCAGCCGGAGAGCAGCAGAGGACGGCGGCGACGCGTGGGGGCGAAGCGGATGCAGCAAAGGGTCGGAGGGGGGGCGGGCAGTGCTCGCCGGGGGGGGGGGGCAGGAGCATGTGGCGACTGAATGTCGGGGACGGGGAGTTTCAAATTTTCAAAATGCTGGGAATGCTTTTTGGACATTATTCCATAAAAACATCACTTCACGTTACAGTCCTCGTCGCATAACTTACTACTACATTACTTCATATTATGTATACGAGAAAGTAAAACCGATGTGGATTTTATGAAAATCACGTTACATTCACACATATAAAACAATTAATTCCAAACTATTTACGTCGCACAATAACATCAGCCAACACATCCGCACTGTGGCCACTTCACATTCAGTTTAAATCAGTTTCCCAATGCGCTGGCAGAGCTCTTTTGTGGCGCTCTCACAGTGCGAACTTCACATTCCCCTTATTTGATGGCTGACACACGACATTTTGAAAAGTCCCGTCGCGCAGCGCTACCTCAGCGCGTGACAAGCGCGCAGAGTGCCTGCGCGGCGGCTGCACGTCACTTAACAGTAAGTGACTTCGCGCCGCGTCGCACCTTTGGGAAAGGCTTGCGCCGCGAATGAACTTCATTACGACAGCGCGCCCGCGAAAGCACAAAGACTTTTGCACTCGCTATGCAACCGTTTCGACGTACTTTATTAATGTATTAAAGAGCACCACATTAATCAAACACACTCCACACAAATGTGAATTTGTAATCAGTCACAGGGAGGCAAATTTTTCTCAGGCCCTTCATCTCTGCGATATTAATTCACAACCATCTTCGATTTCAGTCCTAACATCGCGGAAACACGAATGAAAATGTAAATAACATATATAATTAAGGAATCTCGTAGAAAAAACTATAAATACTCTCCCTTTCTTCGCCTCACAATTTCGAGGAAAGCCTCCTTCTCTGACGTGCAATCCGCATTGGGTGTGCAAGAGACGCTAAGAATGCATGGGTATAGAAATCCGACAACCGTAATGCTGACAGGGCATAAACGAGGAATCGAGATGTGGTGAAGGGGCGGCGGGCGGGCGGGGCGGGGCGGGGCTAGGCGGGGCTGGAAGACACAGATACAAGATTCCGGCCGAAGCCAACAGCACCGCAATTGTGATCGCCCCAACCGAGCGCGCCAAACGCAATTACGGCCAAACAGAGGGTGGCGCCGGCGGGTCGAGAAGCAAACACGGAGACGAGGAAGGCGGGACGAGAAGGAGGGGGAGGACGACTGGCCGTTTAATTAGCTCGGCGAGAAAGCTTCCCCGCCCTTCCATCCTCCTGCCTTCTCCGCCCCCCCACCCCCCGCCTTCCGAAGATCCCGAATAATTCGGTGCGAACGGCCAGATTTGCAACATTCGCGAGAAAGTAAATTAATCCTCCCTCTTTCCCAATGGTGCGACGAATTCAAACAAATTCCCCGAGTATAAAATTACTCATAAAACTAATTCCGCATTATCGCATGGTATAAAGCTCTTCTCATAAAGCTGTTATGTCATATTATTACCTATGTTTTATGTAGTAAAAGTTATGAACGTGAACCGCTGTTCGAAACTTCTGATGGGAGATATTCGTCGTAATACCATTTACTGCTATTTCCCAGCTCATCAATTCCCCAATAAAAGAAGTATCATAAAAACTAATGCATAAAATCAACCAACACTCATTCTGCATGTTCATCAACTGAACACAAATGGATAGTAATTGAAACGCGGGACGTTATTATTTTGGTTGGTTGAGCAGATACGTTTGAAATTGCTATTAGATAACAATTTACAACACTGTAACGTAATCAATATGTGAATCTCTGAAATCTACGAGTCGTAAAAACACAGAATCGCGGGAAAGTTCCAAAAACGCCGGCACCGCAGGACAAATTACAGCCTTGTTTGTCTCTAGGATGTGCACAGTGTCAGGGCAAATTTGGAATGCACAACGATCGCCCACCATTCATCTTCGTCGTCCCCATTATCAGGGTATTCACGTTAGACGCATCACGCCCTCTCGCAGGCGCAATTCGCTTTAATTAAACGCTTTCACACACTCAAAAAGGTAAAAAAAAAAAAAAAGCGTGAAATCTCCATAAATTACCAAAATTATAATTCGAAATAGGTGTCACGTGGCGCGGCAAAAAATAAAACCAATCAAAAAACGAATATTCTTCATGGATGCATCCTCACGCACACGAGCTAAAAACAGCACAACGGATCGTTTTACATTAAAAATTGACTTGCTGAAGGCTAAACCTTCACTAAATGATTGATAGTAAATTATCACGCACCAAACGAGACAAGAGACGAGTCATCACGGAAAAAAGGCGAAATAGAGGTTCCTAGGCGGGTACAGCAAAAACGTACACGAACTCGAGCAAGGAACGGCGGAGCGCCTTTCTCAACTCCCTCCACTTCTTGTTTCTCGGCTCTGCCTGAAAACTCGCGGCAACTGTTCAAGACGCCGGCTGCCGAAATCGGGAGCGGCCCCCGGGGGGGGGGGGATATTCCCAAAACTTGCGCCACAAAGCAGAAAATAATAATTCCCCTTTGAGCCGGAAGAGAAAGAATTCGAACGCAGACGTTAAATTCGCGGAAGCGACGCGCGGGGAGTTTGGGAGAGGGGAAGGCGGGAGGACGGGGTGCGTGGAAGGCCGGGCAGCCATCGAGCGCCAGCTGCGGGGGCGGGCAGGGGGCGAGGCAGCGTGGGCATTACAGTAATTTAATAACGCCGAGATGCTCCAATTTCCAGGGCCGCCGGCGCCAGGGGAAGGTGCGCCACTTTTCGCGCGACGGGGGCGGGGGGCAGGGGGCGGTCCGACGGAGGCAGCGAGCAGGGCGATGAGCGATGTTGGGCGGAAAGCGAGTCCCAGACACGGAGATGGAACCGGAGAGCAAGGGTACAGGAAGAACGTCATTTCACGCTCCGATTCCACGCGCGAACCAAAAATCCTAAGCAAGAGGAAAACGGTGATCAAATCCTGAAATTTAAGTTTTTTCCTTTATCCTCCAAACGTGCTTGATTTTTAATTGTCATTTAAATTATTATCTGATTTTTCCGTAAAGGCACTCAAATCGTATTTACTTTATAGACCCACAGTACCTCGTTTTAGAAGTAAATGTTACGTCATTTACTACAACGAGTAGATTCTATTTAACCTTCAAAACGTTTCCTTGTTTGATACCACACACGATCCGAGCAGCACCGTCGTAGCCTCACTGCCACGTTGCTGCTCCGCCGATGCCACCAACATTAACGACGGTGGGAGCGGCGCCTCCAGTGGCTGTCAGACGCGGGCAAAGAACTCCAGCAGGAGGCATCGAAGACAGCGGAACAGAAGTAATCATGTCTGCGGCGCGGCGCTGCCCCGGGGGGTCTCTCCTCCAAGCGGGGAGCGGCGCGAGGCGAGGCGAGACAGGATACAACAAAACGAAATCGAAAAGCACAATCTTGGCCGCCAGTCGATAACTCAGCCGACCCCACTTCACTCTGATTAAACCTGCGGCGGCCGCGAATAGACGGCGCGCAATTGTCTTTCGATTTGCCGCCGCATAAATCTGCCGCAGGGGGGGGGGGGGACGGGGGACGGCGCCTAAATATGTCATAGGAACGATATTTCACTGGCGGTCGCCGCACACGCGGCCGGTCGGGATCGCAGGACGACGGTGGAGGCGGGTGGGGTACGGTGGGGGGAATAAGATACGTCATCGGACGTCGGTCGACGGGCGGTGGGCGAGCGCAGAGAAGGGACGCGAGCCCACGCACTACCCCGGAGGATGCCTCCGAGGACGCGCGAGGAAGCTCAGAGGGAGAACGCGGGAGAGAACTCGGGGCTCAACTAACACTGTGTCAAACGGAGGTTATTCTTTTAAAAAATCAAAACACTTTTATATGAACTACTAAATTACACGTTTTTAAAGTACTTGGAGAATAGGGGCCACAAAGAAAAAAGTATGTAACTCACAACGACAATCGCATATATGGAACGGGTCTGTATGCACAAGATACGTTGGTATGAAAGACATTAAATAGATTCCTCATTAACAGAATTGTGAGTTTAGTAACATAATAAATTTTCACATTGCTGCAACAAACTAAATGCCTCTTTGGACTATATTTAACTCGCTGTATACACTATACCGGAATATGTTATCCGCGAACAAGTGGATTTCTCAAGGCAATGACGTTATAGTATGAACACATTTGCCCCAAACCCAAAGTAAATTACCTGTCCCACTGGGAAACAAGAAAATTGGAGAATTTTCTAACCTGAGAGACCGGTGTTTTATCCCCAGTTTTATTCATGTGGAGAGTCTAGACATATTTACACAGAATTCGACATACCATTACTTACGTAAAACAAGAAACTTTCAACGATGTTCGAGAAACAGAAACATCTGTTTTCTGTAATATTTTGCAAACATTGGCTAAGAAATTGCTAAATGGCGAGACAGAACGATACGTATTGCCATTTCGATGGCAAGGCCTCAACGACTGAGGAGAAGCCTTTGCAGGAAGGTGGGCAGAGGCGGTGACATAAAACATCGCGACTAATGAAGATAAACGAGCACGCTAGTTGGAATTGTAATCAAAACCCTTTCTTCGCGGAAAACTTCTGCGCTTCACGCGAGGTGGGGGCTCTCCCTCCCCCCTTCTCGTTCGTTTCCGGAGCGGCAGGGCGTCGCCCGCCTTCCCCCTTGCGCCAAGGCTCACCTGGCCACGCCCACGCCCAACGCCTCGCGCGCGCGGCCACACGCGGAAAGATTAAGGCTTCTTCATCATTATGTGCTCTCAATAAACGTACAATGCAAAGATCTGATCCTTGCTACTAAACACGAAATAAATGGCATGAACGGCTCAAAAATACACTGACATGCTTGACAGTCAGTCCGCACAATTCCCACGACTTTGATTTCATTAGCAATTTACATTCAACAGCTTTACACGCAATTGGAAGATGACTATAAATGGCACGCAACCGACTGCATAGCGCCCCCTTTCGCAACCAACATTTTTTTTGGTGCGCTACGGCTTTTCATTTTATTCGCAGCACTTTAATTACAAGATGCGTCCCAATTAACACAAACCATATACTCACACAGCAAAACAGGCAAAACGTTATTTTATTAATAGTTTTCGCCACCTGCAGCGAGCAACACGATAATTTTCGAGTTTTATTACTTCTTATGAAAACACAATTCGGAGTCCAGAGCCAACTGTCACACGCTTTAAATCAAACCCGAGCGCTGCCGAGCACCGTGAGCCAAGCGTCACGCAATCCGCGCACGCCGCTTGCAATCGCTCGCGCACGCGGCGCCATGCACGATCACGACCCGACGCACGCAAACGAGGCGCGCTTGGCGGCGGCGTGCGCGACATATGGGCGAGCGGTGAAGAGGGCGGGGGCGGTGATCCGAAGCCGACTCTACCGCAAGCAACGAGCTCGTTGACGCGTTCTGATCATGGAAAACCGCATCAGTCATCAGGAAGAGCACTTTGCAATCATCCTCTATGAGTATTTTTGTTCGAAATAGAAAATCCTCCCCCGAAATAAAAAGCATCACCAAAATATCTTTTCCCAATGTGGAACTTCTTCGACTGCACTTTTTTTTCCTGTGCGCGCATTTGACAGGGACGCGAAAAATTAAACCAAACCTCTCTTCTCCCCATGGACATCAACTAGCTCGATAAATGATTTAGCAACTAGTAAATAAGAGAATAGAAACAACAGCTGTAATGACCTGAAGATTTTGTAAAAAGTTTCTTATATCAAATATAGCTGGAGTTATTCTTACCTGAACAGCAGGAATCCTATGCCAGTCACGGCAGCTCTCCTCACATCATCGTTGACATCAGAAACCTGGAAGAAAACAAATATATTTATTCCCTGCTGCACACTATCACAATGTGAGAAGCTATAACTAAATTATTACTTGCGTAAAATACTATATTGTACTCTTCATCGAGACTAACATCAGATTATGGATTTGATGTTATGTTTCCTCAGCTTATGCGGAATATTGTTAGGCTAGAAATAGACAACGAAGGTATTTCGACTTCTTCCATAATACAAATTAAAACATTTCATTTTCGGTCAATTTTAGAAACGCTTTACATCTTCATTCCAGTCAAAATAGTCTGAAAAATGAATGCTGGTCATGACGAAGGAAAAAAAGAAAGAAAAAGAAAGTCGACAGCCTTCAGAACGGTCACGATTCTAAGCGAGAATACAACTTCGACGGGGCGTTCGCGGAATTATTTATATTCCCACAGAGCGACGGGTAGAAGAAAATACAACGAACTCCATCACGAGTCTCGAACGCAAGCTTTGCCCCTCACCCACATGGGAAATGGGACAAGGAAACGCTACCCCCGTAAGGGCATAAATCATTGTTCCATCGCGCCACGTCGCACTGGAAGAGGCTTCCATCGCAATGGATGTTTGGGGTCACCAAATGCCGGCGGCAGACCGGGCTGCACCACCGACTCGAAAGCCCTTCCCAAGCAGCGGAGATCTGCCCCAGCCACGCGCAAGCAACAGCGTGTGTGACGCACCCGCGGGTCATTTCGATTTCAGCGCCAGCGAACACCACTCTGCGTACAATTGCACGAAGCATCGAGCAAGCGAGAAGATAGCAACGAGTACGTTTTCCCAAATTAATTCATTCATCCTGAAATTTCGAAGAAAATTAGACGCGGAATTGTTATACCACCTGCAGAAGTCATCCGTCTTTACACGGTTATTTATACCCCACTTTCCTTTGAAATTGTACATTTTCTTCTGTACAGCAAACGACTTCACGTCACCGGAAGTGTCGTTATTTTTTGCTTTCACTTTTTGCAAAACATGTTCGGCTCCCCACACTTGACGCTCGCGCGCGCACACGTTGCTATGCGGTGACACCGTTCTGGACACCCTTTGTCCCGCTCGGCCGAAGCGCGTCGCGCCGCGGCTATCCCTTCAATCGTCACGCTCCTCTGTTTCATTTCTATTATAATACCGCCCGCGTACAATGCATAATCCTTTTGTTTGCGCTTTCGGAATCGCATTTGAGCCCTAATCCGGCGGGAGCAAGCGAGAGCAACAGAGAGCGACAACGGAGGGAGAGAGGGCGGGAGCGAGCGAGAGAGAGAGCGAAAAATAGAAAGTAGAAAGGGAAAAATGAACTCCAGAGGGCGATGTCTGCCGGCCCTTCGCTGTGTCGGCCGCGTGTCGTCGTCGTCGTCGTCGTCAATCGATTTAATCTCGATGGATCGACGCGTCCTCAAGGCGCCGAGCGGCAGCACTGGCGGGCCACGTTTTATGGGATTAGGGCGCCCGCGTCCACATTCGCATTCACGGTGACGAGGTGCAACGAAGATACGCGACGTGTGCCGCCTTTCGCTTGATTGAAAAGTAAAGAGATCATTCGCCATTTTGCCCATCCCGCCCCGCCCCCTTCCATCCCATCCCTGCCCACAGCTCCGTCCAAACATACGCGTTCTCCCCGCGTACACTTTCTCTCCGAACTGTCCCGACAGTTTATTTATAGGAAAATTAGCGCAGCCCCTCTTGTGCTTTTTTCCCCCCGAAATGGAACTGCGGGGGCAGCCCCGCGCTCTGCGGCTTCCTTCGCAACACCCACGCAACCACCGATAGGGCGCTTTAAAATAATGGAGGGCGCCACGCGGCGCGCAGCTCTGCTGTTTTTCTCTTTCTACCGCACATCGTTTTGCATTTTAATTAACGCCTACACGAATCAAATCGCTACATCATTTACATGCTACTGAGCGAAATGCAGAACAATGCAGTAACTACGTACATTTCCAGCCCGAAGCAGAGTGGCGTCCATCTGGAGGGACTTTTCGAAAGAATGTTCGCTCGGTAGCGCAAGGAAAGGATCCCTCGAATATTCTCTCACGACCAGATAAACTTCCGCCGCGCGCTTTTCAAGTTTCCGCCCCGCACGAGACGCCAAATCCGCGCACTCGACGGCCACGGCTGCGGGGAGACTCGCCCGGCAACGGAAGAGAATGTGCTCGCGGGCAAAATGCGGCGGAAGTCGCGCCCGAAGACAGGTCAACATTGAGAGGGGAGGAAAAGAAAGAGAAAGAAAGAAAGAAAGCAATCAACCGTGTACAATCGAGTTGCGCGTGTTCATGAGTTGGCCCCCAACAGACGCGTGTCAGGCGCGAGTAGGAAGAGCGCGGAGAGAGATTAAAGTGGGCGTGGACCCTAGCAGAGGCAGGAGAAACAATTCGTTTCGACCACGCCAAGATTTTTTTTATATATAAAAAAACAATGCTCGCAGTATCTACACGTGCATGCCGCAAACGAATTTGCAATTCAAGCAAGCTCCCGATATCCGCTGGGCAACACAACGGCGACTACTTTTTTTTAATAAAGTCGCTAACGTTCCCAGATGAAAGCGCACTTCGGCAGCGCTCCGCCCCACGCCACGCGAGTCAAAACCAGGCCACGGTTACATCCCCGCCCCGCCGAGAATCTATTATTTCACGCATCGATCACCATTGTACAATAATAATGTTTCCTTTTCATAAATTCCTCATTTCACGCAGACGGTGATACTAAAAAATTTCATTTAATTTTTCCCACGGCAACTTCCATCGATCGCCCCGATCCCCTACCGCAGAACCAACACTCGGAAGGGCGTAGGTCGCTCCGCTGGTATCGTCCCGACCATCTCTTTCTCGAGGCGGCGGCGTCAAGATGCGGCGCATGTGACACTTCATGGGGGAGGAGCTTGAGGTTCGCTTTAAAGGGTCCCACAGCCCGGCGCGGAAGATCCGCACCCTACGCGGAAATTTCGCGTTATGTGTTACCTTATGAGCACGTCCAGATCTACGAGGCAGCGGATTGGCAGTGTTTAATCCGCGGCGGATTCTGTAACGGAGGGATGTCCCCCCCCCCCTCTCGCGGCGCTGCAGCCTTTGGCCTCCATCCTCTAATTCCCTTCTAGCATTCGAACACAAAGCAAACGGAACCTAAAAACGCGTGTATAGCAACCAAGTAGAGTGATAGAAACACGAAAAAGCCCTGACAAACCTACGTAGTTCTGAAAAAAAAAATATATTGGCAACGTTTGTTCACGCTCACAAACCTGGTCCATAAGTTGCTCTTCTGTCTTTGCCTTTGCCCCTCATCATTTCACAGCTACTTTCGGACACTCATGACGCCAAAACGATTTGGTATACAATAGCAGAGCATGTTTCTTTCGTACTTCAAAAGAAAGGATTTTAATATTTAGAAAATAAAATTTTTACAATTTAAAATTGAAATAAAGCACTTTGGCGGTATCCAAATAGCGGAGCGCTGTGAAAGTCCGTTGTTTCATGTGATAACTTTCTTTTCAACATATTCGCATTTCCTTTGGTCTTCAAAATTCCTTCTGATCACGTTCCGGGAATTTGAAAATCTTCAACTTTATGATTACAGTTGCGCGGAACGCTGACAAGCTTTCGCTGGCGATGTCTTCCACGATGAACCGACTCGAGCCGCCTCCTGCAGCAAGCCTCAACTGGGGAAGTTTCCACTACGGCACACAGGCTCCGCAAATGCTATGTAACCGCAAGCGAACAAGCGCGCAAGTTTAATACAAAATGTTCTCCGAGAGAAGATTACAGCCTGCAATTATCGAACAACTAAACATTGACACAGGAGAAAACAGAGTTTTAATAGAAATTTGAATAAGGAGAAAGATGCGATGTCCATATTTATAAAACGTCGGGAAAAACTAATAAAAAAGATAGATGTGTTTGCAAAATAACGTCCGGGCGAAAAAATACCAAAAAATGGTTATTACTATTAAATATAGCGTTGTAAGGGTTCTCATGATCAATCGAACAAAATGTGTCGCCGCTCGATTAATATAACTAGTTAACGCCCGTGCTACAAAAATGATTATATTTTTTAAGTAATTTTAATGATTCCGATTAACTTATTTACTAATTAACTAGTTGTTAAGTTGGATCCATTTGTTTTTTCATAATTTTCTCTAGTAGAACACGTAGCACCATTCAACTGTTTTTATATTTCATAACTAGAATTCTCTCGATGCAGGTACGTTATGCCCTGTATATCAAACTACGTAACGAAGGCAATAACCAACCATAACGTATCTGTAAAAAATATTTGATTAAGGCGTGAATTGTTGGTGGATTTAATTTTACCGGGCAACGTAATGTCCTTTTACATGACACGAACGTGTCGTGGCAACCGAAGGTTTCTGACTCCCTGAAAATCCACCGCCCGCAGTCGGGTCTGAACGCGCCCGCAGGGGTGTCAGCACCAAGCCGGCGCCCCACATAACATCCCTCTGCAAAATGACCAAGAGGCCGCTCGCTTCTCGTATTCTCCGCCCTATGAGGCACGGGCGTATGGAGGCTGCGCGGCGGCAATTTCAAGAAGCGGCCATTCAGCCCGGTCGAATTAAAGGGCGAGGGCGGGGGCGGAGGCATTCCGGCGCGACTCCGGAGGACAAGGTGCGCGGCGCCTGCGAGGCCGGACCGCATTCCCCGGCGCGAGGACACGAGGAATGCGCCGATGGGGGGGGGGGGGNGGGGGGGGGGCGAGACGCTTCGCAATCCTCACTAGCGTCGTGGCGATACCCCCCTCCTCCACTTACCAGCAAAATGGCAGGGACCAGTACAATTTCTCATTTACTAGCAATACGGGAACCACACACCGATCGCCTTTATTCTGAAGAGATCTTTTGAATAAAGAAAACCCCTTCGCGGAAGAAACATAGGAACATTCAAATTGACGTTGGCAGCGACGTTCATGCAGTGAAGTAGTGTGTCGACTTATTTTGAACGCAAGCGTAATCGACAGAGGGATGGCTAGCAAGGGAATTGCTTGTTTGGCGAAAGATTAGGCAGCGCCTTGGAAACAGAGGCACGGCTCGGCTCAGCCCGGCCCGGCCCGGCCTCGACTGGCCCGGGGGCGCCGTACATTTCGTTCGGCGGTTGTGCGGCACCCAAGGGGAAGAAGCGAGGAGGGGATGGGGGCGACAGGGAAAGGGGAAGGTGGAGGGGAGAGAACCAGTCGCGGGAGAATGAATATTCATTGCCGCCTTCCGCGCGGTGAAAACCAGCTCCCGTGCCGGCGCAAGCAGCAGCAAGGCGAGACGAGGCGCCTAAGGTGGGCACACAAGACGGTGCACCAAGCGACAAGCAAGGACACGCGGCGCCGGTGCTAGGTAAACGCGAGGGAGCGGAAGAGATGCGGAAGGAAACAATACACGGGAACGGGGAGGGCATCAATATGCAAACGGGTGATCACGCAAATGAAGGAATGAACCCATCAACATGAATAAAACACCACTTCTTCCCTGGCCCATCTCACGTCACGCCAAGAAAATGAACGCCCTTGAAACTACCAAGCCAGTTAATCTCGCTGCAGCGAACACGGCACGCGCGTTTCATGTGTCGTTTACTCCACTTTAACTACTGCTAAATTGCCTTCTACTGCCTCTTTCCACTGCGGCGCCGTGGAGACTTTTTCTTAGCCTCTTTCTCGCCTGGTCCCTCGGCCCCTCCTCCTTGCCGAAACGCCGCGGAACGTTACGACGCACTAGCAACACGCGCGGAGAGAACATTGCACGCGCTGAGCCAGGAGACGATATCGAACAGGGACCTCGAAAACAACGGGCGCGCGCCGAATCCGACCCGCGCTGCTTGCACAGAAGGCTCTCCTGAAGGGTAGTCTGGTTGGAGGAAGGAGAGAGACGGCGCATCGGAGAATGGGGCCGAAGTATATACACAGCAAGAATAATTAATCATAGATCATTTATATAACATCCGCGATGATTCCTTATTTGGTTTCAAGATTTTGTGAGGAAATTCATTCGGGCGCGACTCAGGAATCGTATCTCATATAAATAAACTAATACTTCCTTTTAAAAATTTACTTTAAATTTTCCTTTAAAATGAACTTTAAAGTTGTTGAATTCGTCTTTAATGAATAAAACTGTGGGCACCTGACACATAAACACCCTCCATAAACAAAATGATATACTTTATTTATGTTCTACTATCACTTCATTTTTATTTCAAACTTAGAGATACTCAATAAGCGAGTTATTCAATCGCTGTGGCAAGCAGCATTAGTCAGGTAAGGCCCTTGCCTTGGAAAAGTATGGAGAGCTCTGATGGAGGGCTTACGAGACGCCGTGCTACCGCAAACGCCCGGCCGTTATGAAGCGGCGCGTTTAACTGCGTGCGGGGGGGGGGGGGGGGGGGGTAGGAGTGCGGCAATTGCACCTGCATAAACACCCGCGCATGCGGCGGCTGGGGAGCGCGACGAATAACGCCTGCCAGCCCCGCCCAGCCCAGCGGCAGAGAAGGGCGGTGGGTGCAAACCGACCGAAAATTACATCTTGCGACCGCAAGCAAAACATCCGCCCCCCCCCCTCCTCCTCAATAAACAGGGCTGCAATACCAACTCCACTTCCTTAGATACATATCCAAAGAATCGCTGCGGCCCTGTCAAGACCGATCACAAACGCTATGGCATCACAACGTGACCAGACGTAAGGACAGTCTATCAGAACTACGTCTGCAATATCAAGGCATTTCGAATGTTCTATTCTGTTTCGTAATGTTTGCAACCAATTACGTGCTTATTTTTGACGCATTTCCATGATTCTCGAGCAAGGTACTTACGGCGACGTGCAGCAGGCGGCGGATGGCCTGGTTGTTGCCGGTGCCGCAGTAGGCCATGGCCAGCGTGTACATGCCCGATCGGCGCAGGATGGGGTCCTTGTCCTGGCAGAGGGTGGCCACGAGCGGGTCGGCCTCCTCCAGGCGGCCGTACATCGTCAGCGCCACGCCCACCGCCAGCCCGCGCAGGATCTTCTCGTGCTGCGTCTCCTGCGCGTACTGCAACACACATAGCATTTCCATTACTCTCTAACGTTCCACGTATGCTTACCAATGACACTTTGGACGTGCATTGAAAAGAGTTCATTATACATATGGGCTACACACTTTCACGTTTAAAGAATACACATGTCTAATTCGCAAAACGTTCCATATTAAAATATAAATAATTTTTGGTCGGAAAAATTACTTTTGGTTTTTACTGCATTTAAAAGTGGTGAATTGGATTTGGAGGTAGGTTAGAATTTCATTCCACAATATTTTCCAAGAATCAACATAGACTCCCATTACTACTTCTGATGTTGAGCAGCATTTTAGCCAGTTCAAAGCAAAATTACGAGATAAACAGAGAAGTTTTACATCTGAACGCTTAAAAAACTGCTTTATAAATTGTCTAATTATTTGATAAGTATTAAGAAACTATCTGCAACACAATTTAGTTCAATTTATTTTAGTACTTTATTAAATCGTGATCTACAGATAATCTTACCACAGAGTTCTTTCTGTATTATTTTTAATGAATATTTGATTTATACTTTATTTTCAATATTTCCATAGTTTTATTTCACTTTTAATACATATTTACTCAATATTTTGAACAATTTAAACCATAAGTATGTACGTTATTTGGTATATGATATGTATGGTATGTCACGAATCTCAGGCTTTGTCATCCCTAACTACATACATACACATACTACACTAACGGACATACAAACACACATTACTACTGTTTGTTTTTTTTAAGCGAAAACGAGTAGGTGGATGTTCCGTATAATGCTGAAACAGACTGCGCCTGCTTTAGTTTCATTTATAAATCCTCCGGCGTCTCCTTCAAGCTGCACACCAAGTGATTCACCCGCAGATCCCCTGGATGAAACAATTCCTTTATCACTTGCCTGCAAATAGACCATTTCTTCCCTCCCCGCCAGCGCAAGCTGTTTACGTAGTTCAATCCCGCTCCGCCCGCCGCCAAGGGAATTAGCGGCGCGACGGAATGTAAGTAGGGCTTCCCGAAGACAGCCCCAAGACATTAATCTCGCGCGATGACGGGATCCTTGTTTACTGAACAAAGTGTTAAGGCGGCGAGGGGCGACATGCTGCACCGCAGCGTCTCTATGACAACGGACGCGGGCGCGAGGAGGAGATACGCGGGCTTACCGCTCCATTAAGTACCTTGGGCGCGGCGACAGTCGAAGGCAGCGGATAGCAGGTCGCCGAGCGACGACCCGCAAGAGACGAATTACGCGCCGCTAACGCTACGACTGCCGCACTCAAAAGCACCCAACAACAAAAATATTTAACGACATATAACGACAATATGGTGACTTCACAAAAAAATTAACTATTCAGGGAAATAGTTCAAATTTAGTCAGAAAATCTTTTTTACACTTTCTTTTTCAGTTTCAACAAACTACGGTTTTAAAAGGGTTATTGATTTATAATACACGAATTTTATTTTGAAACAGTTTATTTTTAAAAGATTCGCTTCACCTCTTTTCTGAAAATGCGGGAATAGTAAGACAATTTTTGAGATATTCTTTAACTCTTTACGATAAACGTGACAATGAATGTCGACTAGTGGCTTGGAGCAACATGAGTTACTCCTCTATTACGTTAAACACCGATAATAAAACAACACTCACTCCATTCTTTCCGATGAGGTACAGCAAAGTTCGAACCTCCTCTTAATACCCGGGATCCCAGCACTATAGGTGTCTTTCGCTCTTTACTGAATATTTATTTCACATGAAAGCAACATGAAATATAACACTGAACTACACTATGTAACTGTGCCATTAAAGTTATGGACTACGCTACGGAAAAAAACATACTTAAACATATATGGAGCTCTATTAGATTGAAAAACAATTGAATTACGCAATACACTACGTACACACACACGTGTATTTTATATATATATATATATATATATATATATATATATATATATATATATATATATAAATACACGCATAAACATAGGATTAATATAACGCTTGCGGGAGACTCCTATTGGAACCGTCTGTCTACGAGTGCCGCATCACTCGTTAAAATAGCGCAGGTGTAGACATTCATTAAGATTCCGAAAAGGTTATCGCAAAAACTAACGCCTCGCCGCTACCGTAAACATCCAGAAAATTAGATGCTTCCAACGCCAGATGAATAAATGAATAAACAATGCAAACGCCGGAGCAACTGGGAGGGAAAACCGACTAATAACAAAACACGTGAATATTAATGATCCAAACATCTCAGAAGTACCTCTTTTGTAGGTATTTGCTAGCGAAGATTTTCAGGCTTTAAAGGGTGAATTAAACGAACCATAGCGACATACAATTTTCAAAGTGATCGATATTCAATACCGATATAAAAGACAAACTTCACCGCTTGGAAAGAGATGAATGATGTATTAATAACGGATAAAATACTTCACCTCTGCAGTGTACAGTTCGAAAAGGTGAAAGCATTCGTGGTCACTTTACAGAGTACGTTTGTTTGATATTAACACGAAATCGAAAAATACACCAAAAAAAACAGTATTGCGGCATAAAAAAAGGCTTATACGTAACCGACCACGATTCTCATTTACAAAAATTTGCCCACTCATTTTCACAACACGAATCTAATCCCAGCCACCAAGCGGTTTACCAGTATTGGAAAAAATGGAGCCACCTGCGTTCGCGTAGGACAGACAACGCAGCGGCATTTTACAAACGATGCGTCTGTGCAACGTGACCGTCAAATAACAATACTACCATGTCCAAGATTTAGCGTGTCATACACACGTTACTGACGAGTACCAGAATATTCTTTGGAAAATGAAACTGTAGGTGCTACAGATAGCCAGAATAATGGCTCGTCCGACAAGAAAAAGCGTCTCGCGCCAGTTTCTCGCAACCGTTTCCCTTCAAAGAGCGAGAAAGCGAGGCTACCCAAGATCCTTTAATCGAAAGACACGACCGCAACATGGCGAATGTGGCTTGCGAAAGGGATCCTGCAGCCATGGCAATCAGCCGGGAGCAAGCGGCCCGCCCCGGGCGGCGCCGGCCTGCCCTTCCCTGCTCAGTTCTGCTGGAAGAGGCGGGCGCGGGGCGGGAAGACGCGCACGATTACAACTCGTAAAACGACGGCGGCGCCGGGCGTAAAACGCGACGCCGACGCGGAGGGCCGGGGGCGGGGCGCCGCAGATGGTTGTGCGGTCGCCCAGGTACACCGAGGGGTGGCTCGCAGAGGAACAGGCGCGCACGAGCGACAGACGGCGAACAGGTGCAAACTCTAAGAGGACAACGAATCCAGGCAAGACGAAATGCGAGACTGCGCGCCACGTTTTCGATACCGCGGAAGACAGGACGCAAACAAAACGGCCACAAGATGCGAAAAGGTTACGGTGAACGACAGCTGAGAAAACCGGGGAGTGCAATCACGAGAAGTAGGACAGAGCAAGACGGGAGTTGCAGAAGACAAGGGCGCCAGGTGGCAACAAAGCTACAAACGCACGTCCAACAAGCGGACAAGGCACAACGTGTGATTTTTCGAGGAGCGCGATCACGACGCAACGAGCAGGGCGGGAGGACGAAGCACGGGCGAAGAAGCACGCGCGGTGTGTCGCGTCGCGTGGGCAGCGACGTCTGAGAGCCCGGCCGCACGAGGCAGCACCCTGGGACATCGCACGACGGCGGAATATGTGGCGCGGTGGGTCGGAGCGTGGGGGGGGGGGACGCGTGACACACAGCACCACACCGCGCCATGCCACCTCGCGTGGCGTCGCCTTTACGAGCGCAGTAAACCGGCCCGGGACGTGCGAAGAGGCGAGCGACCGCCCATCGCCCTAGTCGCAACGCCTTGTTCCGTAATTCACTGCGGCCACCAACAACTGCACCGACTTCCATTAAAAATATGAGCGCGCGCGCGCGTCGTTCTCTCTCGTCTTTTCAACAAAATTCAGGAAATGGCAAGCGAAGTAAAAGAAGTTACCTCCATTTAGGACCACGATATAACGTTTAATTACATGGAAGGCAGACAAAGGGCAACAAATTATGAAGGACCTCGAACCTGTGTTTCCTTCGTGCAATTATATTTCACATTGTTGACTAGTCAACGAAATGTTAAATTACATCTTCAAAGTACTTCTTTGTTCAGATTCGGAAGAAGAGAGTATTGATTTTGTATGTGTGATTCTTCCTTGCACAAATCATTAGATGGAAAATAGGCTTTGCCGTACGTGTACCGCACGGAAGACTACGTATAAATTAATTGGGAATGGTTGCGTAGCTTTGCGGTGGAGTTTGTGTCTTCTGAGCTATCCCGGATGCGCCGCGTCTCTGTTTTAGTGGCTAACGTTTCGGCTAACACGTTGTTTAACCACCAAGACCTAGTAGCGGCGCATCCCAGTTAGCCCAGAAGACACAAACAACTGGGAAATCCACAGACCTGCAAAACACTGGGCGACAGAGTCAGTGGCCTGCGCCGGTTCGCATTTTTGGAACGATCGCAAAAGTTTATTGTTGTATGTTTCCATGAATTCGTACTAAAAAGAAAAAAAGAATATACACAACTCGTACGAAGGTGCCGCTGGTGTACGCCATTCAAAATGCGGGCGGGGCGAGGCCTATTTCAAAGCCAAATGATTGGGGCTTTGCAGCCCATTCCGGGGCGTGGCGTGGCTGCAACCCACCCGCCCGTGCAGCCAATGTGCGCGACGAGCGTGCAGGGCCTGGGAATCTGCGTAAACCAGCGCAGGCTGCGCGTCATTACGATTGTCCTAATGTGGCATTAGCGCACGGCCTGGCGTGGCCAGGCGAGGCCAGGCCATGCAAGCACCTCTGGCCCCACGCCGGCGTTAGCTCGACCCTCCACGTCACTCGGCGCGTCCCTACAGCCGGCGGCCTGGCGGGCGCGGGTGCGTGGGAGTGGGAGGGGAGCCGACGGGCGATAGGCGCGCGGCGAGGCGGCGGCGGTCACCGCGCGTCCTGCCACTGACGTCTAG